>PVKS010000285.1:0-217169 GCA_004027875.1 Aplodontia rufa
AATTTACAGTCATACTATTGAAGCATCATGGGAGGGATAGTAAGTGGAGTCACAAATTCAAAGAGACTCCAAAGTGGTTCAAGGCAAAAGTTAGCTTAGAGATCATCATCGTCCAACCTGTCCATTTTACTGATGCAGTTTAAAATGTGAATAAATGGCACAAGATCAAATATCTAGAGTTAGACCATCAGATTTTTACTGCCTCAAAACATTTACTTGTTTCAGTTTCCATATTTTGAATTTATCCAGGTTTTAATTCCAATGTCACCTTTACCACTGTTGGATGACCTAATAACTCTGTAAAGGTGTTCTCGATGGGTCCCTCTGGAGCATCTTTGGACCTGCTCCAGGAAGCTGATCTTTAGGGACAACAGCAAAAGACTCATCGCCCTCTGGTGTTTGATTGAGTTTGTGCAATGGGAGGCTTGGCAGGGTGTTAGCAGGTAGGAGGAGAGTGAGATCAGTGCACTTATTATCCTGCAGGCCTAGACTGCAAGATGTTGAGTTGTTTCCTCTAAAAGCCACAGGCCCTGTTGGGAGATTCTTTCCTTCACCTCTAACTTTGTCTTTGGGTTCTGGTAACTGCTTCTTTCTCTGCCCATTCAGCCCGAGGCATAGTAACAGTCTCCACTTTACTAGTTCCAAGGTACTTCATTTTCCTTTATTGGTTTACCTTAATACTGTTCACACTTTTTTTTTAAAGTCCCTTCATTAAATTTTCTTTAATTATCTCACCATGTATATTTTTTCCTGATAAAACCCTAATTGATATAATTCAGTTTCTATTACCTTATTTTTTTCTTCATAGTACAAATTACAAGCCATACGCAGACATTTTTGTTTACTTATTTATTATTGATCTTTCTCAAATATGTGTTCCATGGCTCAGCACAGTGCCTGACATATAGTAGGTATTCAATACATATTTGTTAAATGAATGCATCCAGGCATAAATTTCTAGTTCAAAATTATTTTTAAGATTTGTACACTAAATCCAATAACATGTTGATGAGAGAAATTAAGACACAAATAAATGGAGAGATAACCCATATTTGTGGATGAGAATATTTAATACTATTAAAATGTCCTCACTACCAAATTAATGTATAGATTCAGTGAAATCTCTATCAAAGTCCCAACGGCATTCTTCACAGAAATAGAAACAAGACCTAAAATTTAAATGGAAGAATAAAAGGTCCCATATAGACAAAATAATTCCAAGAAAGAAAAATAAGTAGGGGCACCAATCTTCCTGATTGAAAACTGCATTACAAAATTATGGTAATCAAAGTTGTGTATAGTCCTAGCATAAAAACACACACAGAACATTGGCATTAAGAATACAGAATAGGGACCTGGGAAATAAATCCACACATACATGGTCAATTAATTTTTGACAAGGGCACTAATAAAACATAATAGGGAAAAGATAGTTTCTTTGATAAACTGGATTTCTACTTGTAAAAGATTGAAATAAGATCTTCATATTATGCCTTACACAAAAAATGGATAAAATGGATAAAGGACCCAAATTTAAGGCTAGAAACTATAAAATATTTCTAGAAGAAAACACAGGGGAAAAGTTCCTGGACTATGGCCTTAGTAGGGACTTTTTTGGGTACCACCTTGAAATCTCAGGTTACAAAAGTAAAAATTAATAAACGGAACTATACCAAATTAAAAAGCTTATACATAGCAAAGGAAACCATCAATGAAATAAAACAATAGCACATTGGGAAAAATATTTGTAATATATCTGAATAGTGGCTGATACTCAAAATTTATAAAGAACTCAAACAAATCAATAATAGAAACCATAAATAAACCCAATTAAAAATTAGGCAGAAGACCCAAATAGACATTTATCTAAAGAAGACATAAAAATGGCCAATAGGTATATGAAAATGTGTTTAGCATCATTATCAGGGAAAGGCCGAAAACACCACCTCCTAGCCTTTAGGATGGACATTATCAAAAAATCAAAAGATAAAAAACGTTGGTGATAGTGTGGAAAAATGGAACTCTTACACACTCTTGGAAACGTGGATTGGTATAGCCATTGTCAAAAGAAATATGGAGGTTTCCACAGAAATTAAAAGTAGAACTACTGAATGAACCAGCAATCCCTCTTCCAGACATATACACTGAGGAAATGAAGTCAGTGTATTGTATGGATATCTGTATTCCTGTGTTCATTGCAGTATTATTCAAAACAACCAAGATATGGAAATAACGCAAATGTCCATGGGTAAAGAAACCATGGTATATATGTTATTCAGCACTAAAAAAGAACAAGCTCTTGCCATTTGCCACAATTAGATGGGCCAGGAGGATATTATGCTAAGTGAAATAAGCCAGATACAGAAAGAAAAATATTGCACATGTGGAATCTAAAAAAAATTCAAATAGATAGATATAGAGGACAAAATAGGGTCAGTGGGAAGGGGGTGGGGAGGAAAGGGCAGATGAAGGCTAGAGAGTATAAAGTAGGAGATGAAGATGAGCAAGTCTAGAGACCTACGGTACAGCCTGAGAACCATAGGTAATAAAATCATACTGCTTGGGGGATTCATGATAAATGATTCATACTTTTATCATGAAAACCCCAAAGTGGGCAACTATGTGAGGTGATGGAGGTTTCTTTTTTTGTTATAGTAACCTTTTTACTACTTATATGTCCCTGTAGCTTTATGTTGTATATCTTAAATAAACACAATAAAATCTATTTTTTAAAACCTTTAAAGAAAATTTTAGGGCTAAGAGTACATAGCTTGCCTAGAGAGCTTTCCTACTCTGCATAAGGCCCTACTTTGAGAAAATTCTTTCACAATGAGAGTAACGCTATAGAACTTTAAGGAATAAATCTGCTTCAAGGGAAATTTTAACTCTCAGCTACAACATGGATTGCATAGGCTTTTGTGGTTAGTAGCTACTATTTAATATATTGTTTCTATGGTAAAGTGTACTCCAGATCAATCCACTGTTTCCCATTAGATTGTAGTTCTGTGAATGCAGGGAGCAGGCGTATCTTGTCCATGATTATTTGTCTCAAATGTTTGCATATAACTTTTTACAGAGGTAAGTTCTTTGTGCTAATTATTAAGTTACATACATCTGGTGACATGCAGATATATAAAAGGATAAATCTCTATCCTTAAGGAATTCATAGTCTTACTGAAGAAATTGACATACAAACAAAAATCACGGTGTAAGGCAACAGGTGATACAAGGAAGGGTATTAGCTCTTTGTTCTGTGATCAAAACACCCGATCAAAACACCCGAAAAGAACAACTTAGAGGAGGAAAGATTTATTTTGGCTTACAGTTTCAGAGGTATCAGCCTATGGCTGGCTAACTCCATTGCAGAAACATCATGGTGGAAGGGTGCAGCAGAGGAAAGCTGTCAGTTCATAGTAGATGCAAAGGAGGGAGAGAGAGAGAGAGAGAGAGAGAGGGAGAGGGAAAGCTCATGCCTGACTCATGAGCTTTTGGGGAGATGGTACAGATTCAAACCATAACAAGGAGGCTGAGGGCAAGTATTTCAGGATGGCAGAGGAAGGAGAAAGGCCAGGAACTCTTGACAGATGATTTGGGTGGAGGGAGGGTGACTTCTAGAATCGTTGCTCTCTGAAAACTGCTTATTCAGAAGACTGAGTTCAGAACTATGGGTTCTGAAGCGAGTGTTTGTAATGCAATCTATTTAGAAGCTGCATGTTCAATGTAAACGCAAAGTGTTCCTTCTTCTGAGGCTGGCTCTACAGTTTCCTTTAACGTTTTATTTGCTATTTTTTTTCTGAAAAAAGTGTATAAAATGCAAAGATGAGTTTTGAATCTAAATTTTCTGTTAGCCATGTTCAAAAGATAACAAAATCTTTCCAAAAGATGAAAAACCTAGTCATCCAAGAGTACTGTTTTTAAGCATCATGTAACTACTTATCTGAAATTGACTGCAGGGGAAAAATTATTAAAAAAAAAAAAAGAAAAGAAAATGGAAAAGAAAAACTTGTTATATTCCCCACCAGAGGGAGACAATTTTTATCCTTTTGCCTTTGAAAACCTAAATTCTGATTAATGCAGATTTGAAGAGTACAGTACATGGCTTACTAGACTGATTAATACCCAAGGTGGGAGAGACCACAAACTTACAATCTAATTTGTTTACTTTTGTCTTTTAATATCAGATTATTTTTGAGAACTAAGTTCTGTGCTGCCAGCTCAGTAAATGCTGCTTAGCATGCATGGAACTTGTTATTTCAGTGTCGACTTTATCTCTAATTATATTAGTATGGTTTCGGATAGGACACTGATAATATAACAACATGGAATAATTTAGCATTAGTTATTTCCTGTAGTAAGCCATTTAAAAATCAACCCTAAGCTAATAGAGATAAAGGGTGTGGTGGTGGAGTGAGGGAGAAAGTTGTTACAATGTCTCTTGCTATTGGCTGGATAACGGGAATGCAGATGTTGCAATGCATGGAAACCCAGGCAGCCAATTCTCAAAATAATGCAACTCTTTAAAAAATTTTAAAAAGAAATTGGCCCAGAGTAGTTGCTAATTTAGGAAAAATGATACATGAGCAATAGTTCCTTTCTATGGTATGTCTGTGCTTAGGTTAATTAAACATTTCATCAAAAATATAGGAAATTGTCTGGCAATTCATAGTGAAAGACCTACTGTACTTTGTAGAAGTCCAATTTCATGCCCAATTTAATAGATACAGTGTTAGATCTACATGTCCAGTATAATTACTTGGACATTTCATTCTTCTCAACAGTTCTTTTTGGAAACCAGTTCGGATCTGACCTTGTGTAAATGCTTTTTAAATTACTCTGAATCATTTTACAAATCCAATTAGTGCACAGTCAAATCTTCTCACCTTACCTCACTTGACACAGGGTGTTTCAGAAGTAGCCTTACTGATTATTGTGATTCCTGTTTACTTCTCTTTGTCATTTCCAGAATAAGTGCAACTAAAATATTAAAGAATTCTCGAAGCTTGCATTTAGAGGCACCAGGTAAAGTATCTATCTGGTTAGGAACACTGGCTTATCATCATCATTCAGTGAATGTAAATAGATGCTTTAGAAAAGCATAGAGTGACACTTAACTTTCACTTGCCTGAGGTATCATTTAATCAGCAAGCATACTTAATAATTCTGCTTTTCTATTTGTCAAGATCTCAATATTTTTTCAATATGAGGTCTGCTCCAGTGTACTTTACATGACACTTTATAATTAGTAGTACTTGAGAATTTGGCAGTTTTAAAAATTCATACAACATTCTTAGTTACAATTTATAAATGATTTTAAAGTATAATTAACATTCATCTTTACAAGTTATATGCAAACAAATATGCAAATTCAGAAATAAATATGCAAACATATAAAATGTTTTTGAATTAAGTAGTCCTTAACATTTTTAATGAAATCAATATTTTATTCATATTTTGCACACAATTTTGAGTACTTACTGATTTGGGGGGGGTCTATTGCATAGGCTTTTGCATATCACAACTTCTACCTACCAGCAACAGGAAGAAAATGAGACTGTTTCTTTTTTAATGAAAGCTGAAAGGATGATTTAGCAGCCAAATCTAATAAATGTTGTCAAGTGGATTATCGATGTAATTAAAATGGTCCTTTTGTTCCCTTGCACACTCTTAAACTAACCTCTTATATGACATGAAACCTGTTTGGCTCAGGATAATAAAGTTAAGGGCATCAACAAAGTGCCCTTAACTTTTTGAGTTGATGGTTAATAAAGGCCAATAAATTGGGCTGGTAGCTCTTGATTTTAACATAGTAAAGCTTGAAAACAAAATAATGCAAAGTTCACTATAAAATCAACAAAGGATTATTGGAAAAATACACCTTAGATGGAGAAGTCACTAAGCTAGACTATAGAAACAATTTTCAGTTATTAGTATTAAAAAACAAACTCTTCAGAAGGTTTACTAATCCAAGATCTTAGTGTTACTCACTCAATAAACACTCATCTTTTAAGGCTCAGTTTCACCTCCTCCTCTGCAAAGTATATTTCTCATCACAAGGGTCTTCTCTGAATCCATATTACATTACCAATTGTTCAGGCAAAGGATTTTATACGTGCATCATGAGCAAGGAAAGCACTCAGTGCTTCTGAGGGTACTAAGAACTGTATGAAAGAATCAGTACTACACAGTTTAGCATTAAAGTGTTCTTTAATATTTACAGTTACCTTTATTATTGGTTTTAAATGACAAACTTCCTGAAGAAAAGGGCATCATTTATACAAGAGCAAATGAGAAGAATTTATTTTGATTGGAAGTTCTGATGAATTTATAGTTGCTTATTGAAATACTGTGTAAGGAATGATTGAGGTTATGGCATTAGCGGTACCAACACTGCCAGGTTTTTGTCATCCTTGCTCAACTTAAAATAATTTGTTTTTCTTTTTCTTTTGAAGAGAGAGGGACAGTGAGAGAGAGAGAGAGAGAGAGAGAAAGAAAGAGAAACAATTTTTATTTAGTTTTTCATGTGCCTTTTGTTGCTCTAAGACTTCGTTGGGTACGTGGTTCTGGGGTTTGAACTCGCATACTTGCACGTGCAAGTGTCGTGACCACCGAGCCACCTCCAGCCCCCAAATAATTTCTTTTTTGGGAACAGAACTTCTCATGTTAGAGAAGGAAAGTTTCATGATCCATTTAATTTCCCCCTTTTAGCTGCTAGACACTCAGTGGGGTTTTCTCTTTTTTATTACTTGATTTTTAGATTTTATTTTGTGTGACTATTGTTCTGTACTATAGTATGCTTTTGACAGTCTGTTGCTTTAAATCTTTTTGAAACAAATAATTACATATACTTTTTCTATTAACTTTATGCTGTCTTGCATATGTCTTGGGCTGTAAAGAGTCATAGAATAAATGCACTTCGTTTTCATGGAGAACACTGAACTCACTATTAAGGGGGTCTCCTATGGCAGGTGCAAGATGATGCATGAATGAATGAGTTCAGAAGGAATCCAAATCATGGGGTAGATCATGATGGGATGCCATTTATCAAGGAAAGCACCAGACTGGAGATGAATCTTGGCTGATGCCTTAAAAAAGGTTTAGAATGATGATTGGAAGAGGAGGAAATGGCTTAGAAGGTTATAAAAGTTTAGCAAGAAGAATTTAAAATGACAGTAACCATCATGTAATAATATTTGACTCCTCTGCTAGGACCTATTTGCTGGTATGAAATGTTAGATTTGAGAGAGCAAGAATTTTTTGAAATTCATTCAAGGGACACACTGGTACAGCCTTCCACAAAGTATGACATAGCCTTTTGAAGCTGTTTAATGATGAAGATGATCCTGCTACCTACAGTTATTTCAGATTCAAAAACTAAGAGATATAGAATATAATTAGTTGAAATTCCTGACTTTAGATAAAACAGTTCACTTAGATGCATCTGAAATTAATCTTCCTTCACAGAATCAGAATAAGCAATTGAAATTCTGTTTTGTAGCAAGCTGCTCCATAATGTCTGTGGGGACCAGTTTTGTTTATTTGTGGCTATATGGCAGTCTTAGGTAAACAACATACAGCCATATCAACGTGCATCTGTGTAGGCTTCAACATTTTTATTATGCAACTTAAAAATTAAAAAGCCAAATCTGCAGTACTTAGCAAAATAGCTAAATCTCATTCAGTGTAGAACAAACCCTACCACCTTCTTGTCAAGTAACCTTGGCCTTGAAAGACCACCTCCTCACAATCAGTCACTTCCATATGCCTTTCATTCTTTCCATATTCTAGGGTTTTTTTTCCTCAACGTTTTGTTTCTCTGGGCTGCATTTCATCTCAGTTGATTGCCCAATTCACTTTTCATTCAGTCATAATTGTTTTTTGAATTGTCTTAAATTCTCAAATGGATTATGACAATTTGAAAATTAACAATGGCGTCTTAATTGCATGGGGCTGTGTGATCCACAAAACCCTGTTGGCTGATGTCCCCCTCCCCGCCCTGCCATAATTTTTTTTTAACCAAATGTGAAAAGGTAGAAATACATGCATAAGCATAAAACACATGTGGTTGTGATTTACAAAAGTGTTTGACTTTTTCAATATTTGGAAACCAACCACAGATACTTGCAAAACTGTTTTAATAGATAAATGATTTATTAAAAATTCAAAGGGTTTTCTTTATTTCAAATTCAGTTTCTTTCTTCTGTGGAAGCAGGGATGTATATAAGCAGGACAGTATTTTCTGTATGTGTATGGAAATTAAGTTCTAGGAAAATAATCATTATTCTTTAATTATCTAACTTTGGCTGGGCTCTCAATGCAGCTTGGCAATCCTCTTACTTGTCCCTAGTTGTCTCCCTCTATAATTCCTCTTGAGGCAGCTATTTGAAACTTTTAAACTCATGTTTTCTTCTCACCCCCCTCTCTTTTAGCCTTTAGCCCTGCCTCATAATTGACAGAGAATATGGTGACTCCTGAGCCATCTCCTTGGACTTTCCTTGCTTCTATTCCAGGCTCACCTACAGAAGCATACATCTTTTAACCTTCAGTCTTAGAGGAAGAGGGTTTTTCCTTTATTTCAGTAGTAATCATTTGGACTCATTGGATTCTGTCTCCTTTGGCCTCTTCCCTACATGTAGATATTTTTCTTTCCATTTCTCTGGTTCCCTCTCTTCAGCCAACAGGCATCAAGTTCAGTCTTCACTGCCTTAGCCTCCTCCTGACTCTCTGTCTTATCTATCTATCCTTGTCCCTTTAAGTGCCGGCTAGACTTCTCGCTCACCTCACATCTGCCTCCCATTCTCTGTGCTTTGGGAGTCAGTAAAAGAAGTCTGCACCTATGCCAGGTAATCACCTGGAAACTCTTGCCCTTTACTCTCCTCTCCCAAATATCCATCTCTGTTTTCTATTTCCTGGTTCTTCACCCTGGTTTCAGGGAGCTGTTTCTCAGCACTCAATTTTGTGGTCCTGTGTTTTTGTCTTGTGGTGCTTATGTACTTTTTTTTTTTTTTTTTTTTTTTTTGTGGTGCTGGGGATTGAACCTGGGGCTGTGTGCATGCTAGGCAAATGCTCTACCATTGAGCCATATCCTGAGTCCTCATGGACTCCTCATTTAAATTATATCCCAACATGATTTATTGGGTCACAGTTTGACTCTTTCGTCCAAGGAATGGGAGCTCATAGTTTTCCTGAAACTATGTAGCACTTTGAAAACTTTGTAACACACACTTTCTCTGTGTAAACAAAAACACTGTTTCTATTTCCTCAGCTCCCACTCATTTCTCTTTTAGTTGAAGCTGATCCTGCTAGTATTATCAATGAATTCCTAATTGCTAGATCCAATAGTCCATTTCTAATCTTCAAGATCGTCTTTTAACACTATAGACTTCTTATTTTTTTGATGTTTCCTTGCCACTGGCTTCCAGAACACCAATAGCTTCCAGAACATCAATAAGTATACATAGCTTCAATGATTACCTACTGCTCTGATTCTTGACACATAGGGATGTAATGCAGATTATCTGTCCCCAAGGATATTACACTGTAGTGAAGAAGGTAAGTAAATAGGAAAATACAACTTAGGGTATAAAATCAAGACATGGAAAATTACTCACCCCTATATTTTTAGGGACAAAAGAGGATATTTCACATTTCTAAACAGAGATTTGAGGGATGACCTGGAACTACCTAGATGGGGCAGGGTCAAGGGTGAAAGTTTTAGGAAGAAGGAGCAAGTCATACTAAGATTCAAAGGAGAGAGAACATGCATGTACTGGTAATTTTGAGAAGTCCAGTGTGATTGCAGCAGTGGATTTAGTGTGCATATGGTAAGAATCAGGCCGGGGCTGGCAGGCAAGAGCCAAGTTATGGAAGTCCACATGAAATATTTTAAAGAGTATGGAAAAATACAAAGGCAAGGAGAAGCTATTGAAAGATATTATGGAAAGGAGTGACACAGAAAAGTCGTATTTTAGAAATATTGCTGTGGTCACTGAGTAATGAATTGGGTGATTATAAGAGCAGAGAGAGCTGTGAAAGGCCGTGGTCAAAATCTAGGCAAGATGGCCCTGACCTGATTCACAGAGTGGTAATATGGTTAGAGAGAGGTAAACCGAAGTGAAGGATTTTAGTTATATTACAGAAAAACAGTGGAAAAGACCAGTAATTGATTGTACCATCCTTTTCAATTATCTTCAGATTCTTGTATCCCACTGTGGCATTCTTAACAATAAAAATTGTAGCATTTGTTACATGTTATTTTATTTTTCCTTTACATTATGGGGTCTAGTACTGGGACCCTGTGTGATTAATCTCTGTCTCCATTTCTCAGCTTGATTTTAGCAGGTAAGTAATAAATGCTGGTTGACTAAGTGACTCAACTTCCCTGGATAATGTTAGATATTAATTTTTAGCATACACCTCTACCATATTGTCATGGCCACCCTGCCACCTTCCCATTTATTATACAACTACGGGGGGGGGGGGCAGTGAGAAAGGGGGAAAGAGAATCAGTTTTATTTAGTTTTTCCTGTGTCTTTCATTGCTCTGACACTTCACTGTGTATGTGGTGCTGGGGTTTGAACCCACATCCTTACTCATACTAGGCAAGTGCCATGACGACTGAGCCACCACTCCAGCCCCTTTTGATTTGCCTCTCTGAAAATGCCTTCAGCTTTTTAAGACTCATTGATTATATTGAGCCCGTTGATGTAATACAGGATCATCTGTCTATTTTAAGGTCAACTGATTAGTTGCAAAGTCCCTTTTGTCATGTAATGTAACATATTCATGGGTTTGGTATTTCATCAGATTCACAGTCTGGAAATTAGGAAGAAACAGTAGAAATTCTATCTGTTACATCCTTATTTTAAATTGGAAATTATATAATAAATGAGAATCTCCTATGATGTCACATTGTAAACTAATCAGCAGTTTTAGGCAATTTTTCTGGTTAAATGTTACATCCATTTTATCTTAGATTTATCATTTGTTGCCTATTGAAGTTTTATATTTGTTTTTTTAAACTTTCACTCTTCTAGCTGAAACTACTGTGAGGAATAGGGAAATGATCTGTTTTCAGTAGCCAAGACACCTGAATAGTCATGTCCCAATGATGTAAAAATATACATACATGATTCTCTGATCAGAAACATTTGTATGTTGCAAACAAAGGAGTAAAATGCTGAAAAGAGCAGAGACTCGGGGTCAGTGATCTCTCCTGATAGGTATCAAATGCTCCTCTCACATGCTCAGAGGTTCTTATATCAGTTCTCTATTCCTGAGAAGCAGGGTTGCATTCTGAAGAGACTCCAAAGGGGTGCCTCAGATTGGGTTTGACCAATTTGACTCAGCAGGGGTGTAGGCCCACAGAAATAGAATAGGGAAAACTTCTTGATTAAGCATATAAGTTTTCTTTTCTCAAAAGTTTTGGCATAAGGATAGAAGAGAGAACACACACACACACACACACACACATATATATATATATATAACAATTATAAATGTCCATATATATGGATATTTATAGTTGTTAGAGGGGAGAAATATAGAAGAATCAAGAAGAATCAAGAGACTGGGGTGTGGGCAATCTGGGGGTAACTTTGGATTTGGATCAAATGCATATCATATTGTTACTTTATAAACATTTATGATTATACAACAACTCAACTCCTTAATAAAAAAGAGAAAAGAAAAAAGTAAAAACAATTCAACTAGAAAACTCTGATTTATTCTACTGAATTTTGGGGAACATCTGATGACACAGTAAATAGTTAATGGTTCTTTGGTATTGTATTATCATCCTAGTTGGTGTAACTGAGACCCCTGATGAGTTCCCAAGGAATATCAAGGTGTGAATACAAATTGCCAATCTTGTAAAATCAGTTTGACAATCAAATAAAGCAAATTCCTGACTTGTCTTTCTTTCATACAATGCACGGAACACCAGCACCATTGAGCTTGTTTGAGAATAAAGATGAGGAAATTGTCAGTCATTAGGTACAACACTAGCAATGGAAACAATATTTGAGAGGCCATTTATTACCAATTTTATTCAGCTTTGTTTGTGGGTACAAACACATTATGAGTATTTCTCCATTTCTTCTTCATCTTTACTTTTGGATAAACAAAACAGAGACAAGGAAATCCATAAGACCTAATGTTGTAGAGAGAAGAAAGCACTTGCATCATAAGAATACTGAAAAAAAAAAGATAAAAGATGAAATTATACCTGTGGATGCAGGAATCTTTCTGTTGACTAAGAGAGATGGTAGATCTGCAAGGGAAAATATGTAAACAATGTATGCTTATTGGTGAGGGTTTGACCCTGGTTCCATATTAAGCCAGCACTGATAAGCACAAACTTTAAAACCAGTTTTCATGTAGGAAGAACAACTCTGCTTCCTTCTACCTTGAATCACTTTTTTATAAAAACAGGCAAATTTCTTACTCTCTCTGAACCCATAATTTGAAAAAAATCTACATTACTTGGATAATAAACCCTCTTCCTGGAAGTCTAATACGTTAAATATCTAGCAGATTATTGAGCACATGATCTGTCTTTAATATGTAGAAGCTTTTTTTCCCCCACATTTTTTATTGCTGCATTATAGTTGTACATACTGATGGGATTTGATGTTATATATTTGTACATGCACACTGAAGCTTTCTTTTTTGTTATTATTGGTTTTTATATGTTTCTAGATAATTATCAAAATGTCCTCCAAATGCTCAAGGTGCTTTAATACATTATTAATTATTAGTTATTGATGTGAATGCACAGATTGAGAAATAGGCAAAAAATATGTAAACACTTACCCAAAACCACAGGGTAAGAAGGAAAATTCCAGGGGTCCATGTTCCCTGCTGCATAATTTGCCCTCTGAGATCTAGATTGACTTCTATGTGTTGACCTGGAGGGGACTGCTTCAGGGTTATGAGGTTTTTCACTTTGCTGGAGTGGCACTGTCAACTGGCTTATTACTGTCAGCACACCTGTCCTTGTAGCAAGAGCAGGGTTCTTGTGCTGCTCTTTTGCTGGTGGTTCCAGGGCTACCCAAACCCTACAAAAAGCAGAAGACAGTGGTGATCACCTACCCTTTGGGATGATGCAACTGGCAAGCATCTTCTCTTAGACAACCTGATTTCTTGGACTCTCAGCCTTCCTTGTTTTGTCTTAGGATGGTTAGCCATTTATTCCCTGAAGATGTACCTGAATCCCTGTGCCTTTGACATGTAAAACTCTAAGTGTGTTCTCTGCATCGACCTTGGTTCCTGTTTCACAAGGTGTGTCCCATAGACTGTTACCTTATTCATGATCCATCTTACTAACTACAGCCTTAAAACTGGGAGTGTGCTTATCCAAGTAACCTTTGTAAATTCAAGAGGGAATAAAGAAATGAAAGGACCATATAAGCTCTTGCATGTTACTTTTGTTAGGGAACATAGGAAGGACATAGCTTGATATTCTTATGATACTATCTTTCCAGCCCACTCCTGCTGCCACGGACACACATCCCATCTGCAATTTTACAGGCACATTGAACTCATTGTATTTCTAGAAAAGAGCAAAGCATAGCATGGACAATTTAAAATCATATTTGTTTGTCTTATTTTGGCTAAAATGTTCAACTTTTTTTAATAGCATACTAAGACATTTTCAGAAGCGCTGCTTTGGATTAAATCTGATAGTTCAGAGCACATAGTATAACTGTGTAATGAACACACATCTGTATCCGCCTCTCAGCACACATACACCCAAACACACATTACCATTAGTGTGTCAGGTTCATGAAATTTGAAATTTTTCTTCCTTTAGAGAGGGATAAAATATTTGCATGAAATATCAGCTCACATTTTGTGAGATTCGACCAATTACTCATAAATCTCTTTCTCCCTTAATTTGCTGTCTCATTGTACCTAAAAGTTCTGAGATGGCCTTTCTGATACATCTTACACTCACACCAAGTATTTTGTTGATGTTGATAGGAATTTTGCTCATGTAAAAAGCTCTGTCTGGCTCAAACCCCAGACACACTAAGCAGACAAGAAGCTTTCTAAAGGTACCAGAGAGTAAGAAGTGTCAAATAAGTGTCCACCATGACAGCAAACATCCCTGGGTATCCATTAGCTGCAATAAACAGAGTGCATTTGGCAATGCGTTGTTTGACATGGCTTTACAAAGCAGTTCGCCAAATCAGTTTTTTTTCCTGTATGAAATGTCAGTGAAAGAAAAAATTGGAAGCTAGTGATCCTTTTATTGTATAATTGTATACTATTGTATAATTGTATGGCATTGTATATTCAGGATAGGTCATCTGATATTCAAGGTATGTATAGTGTGCAGAGGCAGCAATTTGGCCAGAAAATAGACACCTCTTTCACTAATTTTCTAAGCATTGGCTTAGACAAAGCTGATCCTGAGACTTATGGCCTCATTCTGGAGTAAATAACCATTGCAGACTACTATGTATCTAGCTAGGTATAAGCATTTTTGAGGGAAATTTAATTTAGCATGCTATAAAAAAATCCTCTCCTTGGAATATATCTTGTAAACTAAGGCATTGAAACTGTCTAAAACATATTAATTCAATATCTCTTGATTCATTTTTTTTAAAAAGCTGTTTAAAAATCAACATTCTTTTATTCTTGTCTTAGCATTTAATTTCATTTGCATGTGACTAAGCCTGTTTCTTTGGATAAATTCAATTTGCTAGAGTTTGGCCCCCAACACAGAAAGAATGGCCTCATCTGAGATAGGACTGCCAACACGGCAAGTAGCATTGCAAGTAAATTCAGTCTATATACTTTTCAGACTTCTCAGATGTGATCACTGACATTTGGCCTGATGAAGGAAGCTCTGGGGACTGCAAAAACATAAAGCATGCTACTATACTGACAATGCAAAATGTCTTATAATCTGTCTTTATCTTTCATGGCTGCAGTGGTCTGGATAAATTAGACCAAATTGGGCTAAACACTGTCGTTGGCTACACTCACACAGCTGTTTTCAGAAGCTAATAGGAGCTGTGTATGCACATCCAACGACAGAATTTGGCCCCTTTTGTCTTTGCAAAGACGGCTGCTTTAGTTGAGATGATTACTCCTGAGTGACTGTTTTATAAGCAGTGTTTTTGACCAGTTTAAATTCTTTCCACTTAAGTCTCCGTAGTAAAGACCTTTATGAATATGGAAATATGTAACTCAAAGTCTTCAGTTTCCGGAAAAATAAGTCTCCCCAATAAAATCTGTGAGTGTAGCAAATGAACTGGGAATGAGGTAAAGCAAGTCATCTAAATGGTGGCAAAAACAGAAGTAACACCGAGAAAAAGTGTTAACGTTCATTAATTGTAATAACCCGATTAAAATTTTTATAGCACGTAGATGCTTGGCCTTTCAAAAGGGAAATTTGTCAATAGATAAAATTTTCAAGAAAAATACAGATCACCAAATATTTTATTTTTTCAGATGCTATAAGCTGAAATTAACCCTCAGTGCAATTCCTTCTTTCCTTTCAAAAATATTTTGTAAATCTCATGATTTTCCAAAGGCCAGCCTTTTTGAAACAAAAGGGAACCACTGTGACAGAAATGCTTTTATTATTGGACATTGCAACCTTACCTCATCTTTGAACTTCTTTCTACAAAATTATACGTACAAGCAAAGCCTTAAGGTTTTGGAAGAAACTTCTTGCATAAATCAAAGCATGCTATGAATAATAGGAAAGATACTCTAGGATTGCTTGTTTTTTTGAGGCATTTCCAAGGGTTAGCTTGTTTCCCTTGTGCTTTGAGCACATCTCCTTATTTATAGTCCCTAATTGCTCTTTCTCTGAAGATGATTAATTTAAGAACATATTTAGTTATACATTGAAACAGGGACTTTTAAATTCATAATTATATATATCATTCATGTCAATTTATTTATAATTTCAAGCTAAATATTTTTACTTTTGTAGGGTTTCTAATCCTTTACATATCATTTGTGAAAAAATAATCCCACTGAATTCTTTTAGTGGCTGGAAATTTTTCTAAAATGGTAGTTTTTTTTCTTTCGTTTTTTCTTTTTTTACTACCTGCCAATGTGAACAGATTTCAGGTATTTGAGACCTGTCATATCTCTGCTTGAAAAATTTTGAATACCAACTCCAAAATCTCGACATTAATAAAACATTAAAGTTCCAACTTAAGCCCATAAAAGTCAAGAAATCTAGAGTTAAGGTCGATCTCGCTCTCTTAATTCTGTCCTCCTGCATGCATGCATGGGTGATGGGACAGCAGTGTGGGCTGTTACTTAAATCAGTCTTCCTGCATAATCTGAAAATGTAATTGAATTAGTGAATAAAGTATTTACATTCCCTGCAGTGGAGAGCCCCACACACTATATTATCCATGTCCCCTCACAGGGCCCTCATTTTAACTCCTCCTTGCAGTGTTCCTGCGAGGCTTCCTCAAACATTCAGAAATTGGACTTGCAAATACAATTTCCCTTCTTTTATGAGGCTTCAAGATGAGTGATGCACACTCAGCTTTCCTAGTTGCCGTTCAGCTCCTGGACAGATAGAGTTTAGGTAACATTCTTCCTTTTGGTTAACATCCTCGGGGGTTGCTAGGTACTTGACAATCTCATTCTGTGGCTAAGGATTATTTTATGTTCTAATTCAACCAGAAACAGGACAGTTTGCCATATCAACGTGAAAATTAAAACAGATTGAGTTTAGGAACATATTGCAGGAACTTTAAGGATAAGGACTTTGGCTTCAGATAGACCCACGTTCCAAAGGAATCCTGGTTCTGCCACTTCCTGTTATTTAACTTTTCCAAACCTCAGTTTTTCCTCTGTAAAATGGAGATAATAATAGTTTTTATGACTTTTAGGATTCAATGAGATTGTGAAGATTTGAAGAGATAATGTACACAAGATGAATGAAATTTGGAAAGTGCTTAATAAGTGGCTGCTATTAACATTAGCATTTATTTGGGTCGGAAATAGTAATGTGTTGCTTCAATGTGTTTTTTTTCCTTCATGTATCAGAGAGCATGGGGAAGGGTCCTTAAGGAGAGTTTGAAGGTTCAGAAATGTTGAAAACAAAACAAGGTTTAACAATAACAATAAGAAGGATACTTGCCCTCAGCCACAGTTAAAGAAATGTGTGATATCATTTTTTTTGTTTTTTGGTCATTCAGATTGGCAAAGATGGAAAAAACTGATAATATCCTATGTTGGATACAGGAAACAGGCTTTCCCACATGTTATTGTTAGTATAAACTGAGTATACCATTTTGAAAGGCATTCTGGCAGTATATAACTCAGCAATTATACTTTTAGAAATTCATCTTAAGGAAATAATCAGGTAAGTGTTCAATAATATCTGTAAAAATCTTATTAAAAATTGCAAAGAATCTAAAATGTTAAGGTGGAACTATTAAAATAAATTATGGTGCAATCATACAGTGGGATATTATGTAACCATTAAGATGAATGAATTTTACCTATGAAATAAGTTTGATTGCAGAGTCATAAATTGTAGGATAGCTATTTGAAATATCAATTTATTCCCAGTTACTGTTATCACTGCTCTCTAGAACCTCCCTTTATTTCTGGATGGTGGGTGTCATTACCCACATTTCAATCTTTTTGCAGAACTTTTCAGTTACTTTTGGTTAATTAAATTGTCTCATTCTGTTTATTGAGAGCCAGGCAGGGCCAGCTTCATGGGTATGCAATCTGTGTAGTCACAAAGAGTCGAGCTTAGGAGGACTCTGTGCTTTGATTTAATGTTTAGCTGTCAATGAAATTCCTAAGATTCTGTTTTATATTTGAACTTGTATTTTTTAAAGCATAGTCTGTTGGGGCAATGGAGCTTTTGCATGAGTAGAGAGCCACTCCATTTGTACATAGCATCCTCCATGTCCTTTTAACTCAGCATTCCTAAGGATCCACAATATGTGGTTCATGGACATTCAAAGAGAGTGGAGGGTAAGGACGTTTCACCTATGACTGAGCAAATGGAATCTCTGACAGCCCCAAGGGGTTACATTGTCCCTTCAAACCAGAATTTGCTTTGAAGAAAAAATGCAATGGCTTGATAATCAACATGAATGACCAAGAAATTCTATAATTTTTATGCTTATCTTGCTTTTGTGCATTTGTTATTCACCTATGTTAGTAAGGATAAAATAGAAGTAAAGGGAAGAGCAATACAGTTTAAGTCTTTTTTTACCAGCAAGTTGATGAAAGTGAAAAATATCATGGAAGATGCACATAGAATGAGGGAAAATTAAGAATTGCATTAGTTGTTGCAGTCCTGTGCTAAGGCTGAAATATATATGCATTTATGAGTTGTATAATTTTGCTGATTCCACAAGAGTTAAAAGCTTCATATATGCATTTGAATTAATATTGGATAATATAAAGAAGAATTGTAAAACTCATGCTAATAACTTGAATTAAAAATTTCAAGGATGATATTAGGATGATATTATGTAGGCTGGAGCCATGACTTAGTGGTTGAAGTGTTTGCCTGGCATGCACAAGGGCCCAGGTTCAAACCCCAGCACCGCATACATAGAACTAAGTGTCAGAGCAATGAAAATCAGATTAAAAATTAAATAAAAATTGATTCTCTCTTTCTCTCTCATTATCCCTCTCTCTCTTAAAAAGTAATGATATTACATAACAAAAACCAAACCTATCACAAATTGGAGAAACTATGGAAGAATGGAAAGATTTATATTTCAGTACTATTAACATCATTTTTTTTTACTGCTTTCTGAGCAAGTAGCCCATAATTTCATTATGTCCTAAACCCCACAAATTATGTAGCTGGTCTTGATGCCAATGGTGAAAGAAGCAAATGATTTAGGGGCATTTTTTTGCTTTTTTATTCAATATTTGTTTACTGTTTTGTTATTAGGGTGAGGCATCCCTTTCAGTCCATTCTTTAGGGAGCAGTTAACTTGACATCTGGCTCTAGGGGTATGCATGAGACTGAAGCCTGATAAGAGTATTTTATTTTCCTTAATTTATTGATTAATTTGGGGATTAACATTTGAACCATGATTGATCCATAAAAATCAGAAGACTTGAGTAAGAATTACCAGGAAGAGATCCTTTGCCTTTTATTTCAGGAATGAACCATGAGATATGAGCTTGGAGCTGCTGGGGGACTCTATGTGGAGCCTGAGTAAAGCAGGGGTAAGACAGAGACAGAAAATGAGTCCTGATGATATCATTTATGTCTAGAAAAATCTATGCCTCAAGTTCCCTAGATATATACCTGGTATTATTAGTTATGTGAGATCTTTTATGCTCAAGCTAGCTAGTTAGATTTTATCACTTGCAACAAAATGAATTATTTTTAAAATTTTATTTTATTTTCAATTGATGTATAATAACCATGTATTTATGGGGTACAGTGTGATATTTCCATATGTGCATGTAATGTGTAATGGTCAGATCAGGACAGCTAGCATATTCATCACCTCAAACATTTAACATTTCTTTGTGTCAGGAACATTTGAAATTCTCTCTGTTAATTATTTTGGAATTTGGTACAACATGTACAATATGCTTTTATTGTTTGTGCAAACAGAGAGATACCAAACTGGTAATGGTGTATAAAGAAGTTTTCATTTACAACTGTGTACTGTTTGCTAGTGCTGGAATTTTGTAGAGCAAAGTATTTATTTATTACTTCAAAACTAGCAAAACCAAGAAAGGTGTTCTCTATCTTGGGGGAAAAAAGTCAATGATGCTTGATTTTTTTTATTGTAGTAAAAATATATAACATGAAATTTACAATTTTAACCATTTTAATTCAACCATGTTTAACTTTTAAGGTAAAATTCAGATTAAATTATGTTGTGTACATGTATGACTATGTAATAATGAATTCCACTAATTTGTATATTTATAATGCATGAATAAAAAATAAAGAAGGACCAGAAACAACCAGAAAAAAAGCTCATTAATGTTAAGTATATTTCACATTGTGTAACAATGTGATGCTTAATCTCCAATGTAAAAATTGTCCAGAGAAGCAGATGCCTTAAAATGGGTGCTTACTGGAACTGTGGTCAATGGGAGCCAGTATTCTTCCATGCCAACTTCTTTATAGAATGACACAGGCATGCAGAGCAACCATGGAGTCATAACACTAACCTTTAACCAGCTCTTCCACTGGTTGGTGCCATGTAATTATGCTGAAGAAAACAGCAAATAGGAGAAGATTAATGAGTCTGGCCTTACTATCCACCTAAAGGTGAAACATTTAATTCTCAAGTAAGCATTCTTTTGTCTTATAATGTTCTAGTGCTTGTATGTGTGAATAGAAGGAGAAAATTTGGGTTCAAAGCAGTACTAAAAGTGGGGCACTGAGCAGACAGAAAGGAGTAAAATCAGTCCAATCTTTTTCTTTTTTTTTTTTTAAGAGGGAGGGACAGTGAGAGAGAGAGAGAGAGAGAGAAAGACAGAATTAACTTTATTTAGTTTTTCATGTGACTTCCGTTGTTCAGACACTTTGCTGTGGACGTTGTGCTGGGGCTTGAACCTGCATACTGGCACATGCCAGGCAAGCTCTGCAACCACTGAGCCACTGCTATGGCTCCAAATCAGTCTAATCTCAAAAGGACCTCATGGAAAATATTCAGAGAAACTTGCAGGAAATATTTTCAGTAGCTCAGGGTCCCACTTGATGAAATTGCTGCCTCACATCCTTGAAGGCATCCAGTGTCTGCGTTTTGTGCAGATGGTTATGCTCAAGAATGGAGTGGACAGCAGCCTCAACAGGGACTGGAGCAAGGATCTGGCCCAAAACTGTGCCCAGGCGAGGACTGGGACAGGCCCCTGGGCATCCTGTGGACTGTTCTCTAGCACAGGATCCCATACAACTGCTGACCCTTTTGCCCATGATCTCAGCTCTCCTTGCCTTCCCTGCCTATATATCTTCTCTTTTCCATGACACAGAAAACACGTGGATCTTCTGCATCCAGTTTAATCCAGGGAAATTTGTTTTTAGTATTCTCATAATGAAGATTTGAAAGGACCATTTCAGTCTGATTTTTTTGATATATGTGAATGAAAAAAACTGTTATTATCCATTTATATTTAACAAATCAGAACTGGAGGCCACTGGCTGAGCTTGAGAGGAGAAGAGGGCTTCTGAGATGGAGCAGAATAATAAGAGTGAGGAATTGGGACTTTGAAACACAACCCTGGTCACTGCACCATTGCACTAGTGCTGACCTCTGGGATCAGCATGGTTGTCACAGTGCTTGGAGGGGGTGAACACTACTTGATGATCCTGTTTGCTGTTGTTGTTTAAGCTATCTGGGTATCAGATAAAATGTTCAAATGGAACAAAAAGAACCCAGTAAAAATGAATTCTCTTTCTCACCCTTGCACCTGCTTTCTGTCCCCAGGGGCCTTCACTCCTGGGTGGTGCATTCTAGATGGCCTGGGCCTGTTTTAGCACTGCTGTCTAGGTTTTCACTTTGTTTTAACTTGGCTTTGTCCTGTCAAGTAAGGGCCTGAACTGCAATGTGGAGATGACACTCCGCTCTGCATTTTAACAATCCTGCATTAAGGAAAGTAGTGAATAAGGAAGCATATGTAAGAGCCTGAAAGTCTTCACTCTGGGTACATGATTAACTCCTGTACTTGCTTTTCACACCTTTCATTGCAGAAAGCCAAGCAGGTGACTAGTATTCTCTTTTGTGCAGCATGTGATATTTCCGATTCACTGCAAAATAAAGTTCAAACCGCTAAAAAAATTAGTTTTTAATTACTTTACGACATGAGTTGCAAGGAGGCAGGCTGACATCTCTCATCAACGTGGTCAGTAAGCTGCAAAGACACGTGGCCAGATATGTCTTGTCATTAACACAGACATTGTGATCAGATGCCATCATAACTGTTATTATTACAGGACCATAAAGCTTTATAGTAACAGAAAAAGCAAGTACCTTTATTTGAAAGGTCAACCAAGAAAACAAACTGAGCTTATCAATGAAAAATGGGTTCTGAGAGAAATGACTATGTAAAAGGAATTCTCCAGAAGACCAAGAAAGGAAAGATCTATATGATGATGTTCACATTTAAGTAGGAAGTGGCAGATGGATCCTAGTGGATCATTCTACATTGAATTTAATACTGAAATAAATAATAGTAGTGCTGTTCTAGTGTCTGTAATTAATATTGGCTAGCAAATTGGGTTTCCTAAGATTACTTTGTGTATTTGACTAAATTTTCATAATTGATATTTTATAAATTTAAGCAACAGTCACATGTAATTCTAAAGAAATATAGGGAATAAGTTTTCTACATAAAGCAATAAGAACTCATTTTCCTTTAAAAGGTGTGTGTGGGTGTGTGGATAAGCTTGTGCACGCTGCAAGCCTTGTCCATAGGTAATCAGGAAAGCGGGGTTTCAAATGGATCTTTTCCTTGCTGTAGTGTCAGATCTTAAAATAAGATTTAAGAGCTGCAAAGTCTGATTGAGTGGAACTGCAGTGTGATTTCGAGTAGCACCATTCACCAGAGCATGGAGAACAGAAAAGGCTGTTTCTGTGAGCTGGAGGTTAGACATTTCTGGACAGATATATTTTAATTCAGCCTTTTCTTTTGAAATCAAATATGTGCTTGTAGCTACCTTGAGATGTGTAGTTGCTTATTATAGCTAATGGATCGTTCATCCTCTTTGTCCTTGAGATAATCCTAAGTCTGTGCATAAAACTGAGATCATGTTGCCCATAAAAACCAATCAGCCTGGAGTTGGTCCACAAGGTGTTGAACATTCGCTAGAGCAGATGGGAAAGATAATGTTTAATAAAGAGTTAGAGGATTAGGTGGTACAAAGCAAGCAAAGAGAAAGGGATAATTTCATTTCAGGTGAACCTCTGTGACATTTCTTGTACCCAACAACAGATTAAAATGATCCCAGAGCTACGACTTTTGGCTACTTTCTTTCCAGCACTGGCCCTGCATACATTGTCAGCTTTGACTCTGCCGGCATCATTGCCTGCATCTGTGAATAACTCAAAAGATAGTTTCTCAGGTTTATGAAGATGTATGAAGTGAGTCATTCACAAATGAATATACATAAGATGAAATGACAGAATTCTGCTAAATATGTTTATATTTGAACAACTGATACATCTGAGTGTGATTTAGAAAGAGATGTGCCTAAGTTTATATAAATGACAGTTAAAAAGATAACTGTCACAATGTTTACTGATGAGGTTTCTATTTATTTTAAAGTTCAGAAGCTAAATGAAAAATGGATTGTGGATTAGAGCCTAAGCAGTTTTGAGCCTGACTTTAATACAACAACTACTGGCAAATGCAGGTAGCAGGGAAGTAAAGCCGACTAGCCAAAAATCCTCAGGAAAGGTAAGGTTGTGAGGCCTTTGATGGCTTAAATACAGTCTCATTTATTTTTCATCATGTTTACTCAAGCAATTAAACCTAGGCGGGGAGGTGGATTGAAGCTGCTGTTTGTGGTTTACTGCTTTGGGTTCTGGTGTTCATTCAGAGGTGTCATGTTCAAGTTGCAGCTGTGGACCTTAGGAGACATTGTGGTGTGTGACCTTGTAGAGGAGCTGGGACATTGGGGTGGTGCATCACAGTTGGTTGGTCATTGCCCTTTGTGCTGGGGCCTGGGCTGTGTTCTTCTTCTTCATTGACTGTGGCACTGAGGAACACTTTTTTTTTTTTAACTTTTAAAATATGATTTATTTGATATTTGGGAAAGTACATAAAAATATAAGGATCCGTACTTAAATGGACAACAAATTTTTGATGATGGGGTTCAGCATAGGCTAATTCAAAATACAGCACCTTGGCATTTGAGGAAACAGCAGAAACAGGACCAATCACCCCTTTCCCCCACTCCCTCTTCCCTGAAACCATAAGACTTAGCTGATTTTTCCTTCAGTTAGATCAAAAGACCCTCATTCCAGAAGTGGAGGTGACCTTTTATAATGGTGGAAAGCAACACAAAAGAAGCAGAATGAATGATCCTTGCTGTTCCCCTTGTCTTATTCCCATTGGATTGCACCCCCTTTGTCCTATCAGGCAAGACAAGGAAATCAAAGGAATTCGTATAGGAAAAGAGGAAGTTAAGTTGTCTTTGTTTGCTGATGACATGATTCTATATCTAGAAGACCTAATAAGCTCAAGCAGAAAACTTTTATAGCTTATAGGCGATTTCAGCAAAGTGGCTGACTATAAGATTAGCCAATAAATCACTAGCTTTCCTTTACTCCAGCAACAAATCTGTGGAAGAAGAAATCAGGAAATCTCTCCCATTCACCATCTCCTCCAAAAAATAAAATACTTGGGCATCAACCTTACAAAGGATATTAAGGACCTCTACAATGAAAACTATCAAACACTAAAAAAAGAAATAGCAGAAGATCTGAATAGATGGAAGAACATTCCATGCTTATGGTTAGGCAGAATCAATATAATAAAAATAGCCATTCTACCCAAAGCCCTATACAGATTTAATGCTATCCCCATCAAGATACCAATGTCATTCTTCACGGATATAGAAAAAGCAATTCTCAAGTTCCTAAGGAATAACAGAAGACCAAGATTAGCCAAAACATTACTCAGCAGGAAGGAAGAAGTAGGGGGTATCTCAATCCCTGACCTGAAATTATACTACAGGCCCATAGTAACAGAAACAACATGGTATTGGTATCAAAACAGAACTGAAAACTTGTAGAATAGAATAGAGGATTCTGAGATGAACGCCCATATTTTTAACTATCTGATATTTGATAAAGTGGGCAAAAACATGGTGTGGAAGAAAAATAGCCTGTTCAACAAACAGGACAAATTGGTCAGCCATGTGTAGACAACTGAAATTGGATCCTTACCTTTTGCCCTGCACAAAAATTAAATCAAAATGGTTCAAAGATCTGGATAGTAAGCCAGCAACTTTAAATTTATCTGAGCAACACGTCTTATTTTAGCTTCTTGTCATGCCGACTCTAATAGCCTGGAGGAAGTTGCTCCCTAGAACGTAGCCTCTTCTGTTCGCTGGGCTACTCCTACCTGTTTGTAGCCACACTGGTCATTTGGTAGTGCACTTACACACTGCAGAAATGTGCTCTGGGGGGGTTAAACTGAATTGGGGAATATTTCAAACCATTCCTTAAATAAAAATGTGTTCATGATTCTATGGCAACGATTCCCTCCTAAATGTAAGACTATCTTGAATGAATAAAAAACAAATAAAAAAATAAGATTCAGTTTATAGAAATTGAAAAAAAAAATAGAATTGAAATGTTGTGTTGCTGAGGTGGCCTGACATGGAAACTTTTGAGTGATAAGTTAGATCCTAGTTTTTCTTGAAGGTGTATGGGAGCCCTGGGGTATGTGATTTTCAGGCTTTCTCTATTTGTTCATTTTGGAAATGGACTTTTCACAGTTTTACTTCCCTTTTGTGTGAAGTCTTTGCTTTGCTTCTTTTAATTCAACTCTGGATAGAAAACTTGGGTTTGTTCTTTCTATCTTGATTCTGGATAGAAATGGCAACAATGGAGACAGCCATTAAGAACCATAAATAAACATATTAGTTTACAGGGTTATCAGTGCCCCTGACACAGGCGCAAGCATAAAGGAGCAAGTTACCAGGCAAAGTAGCCTGAAGATTGTCAGATATGCACAGGCCTAGGCCTCAGTTAAGACATGTGGAAAGGAAAAGATCCAACTTTTAAAAAAAGTTTTCAAATCATAAGTGGATTTTTTTTCTTTTAAGGCAAAGAAATATAACTTAGAGGAAGACAAATATGCAAATTCTCTGAAGGGAAGTTTAGATTTTCTATCCAAATCTTTTTTTTTAATTCAGTGAGTTTATTTATTTACATAAGTCTATAAAATAGAACAGTTTATAATCAATTAATTTTACTGGAGAGGTTTCCTATCTTCTCAAAGCCAGTCCTTACCAAATGAAAGTAATCATTGAAGAAAAATTCACAAAAACCTCACAAACAAGTTTAAAAATGTGTATCTAAAGTTCTTAAAATTAAACTCCATATTATCAGTGTCATTTTTTACTTGTGTAAAACGATAGTTTAAGAGGCATACCAAAAGCCAAGACAGTTATTTACAGGAGGTGATTTTGCACCATTGCTTTAATTTCAGTATGTCAATTTACTTTAAAGGCCTCTGGTCTACAAGAGTTTTTTCTGACAGTTTCTATCTTTTCAGATGCTCCTCAAATGAAGATTCATTCCCCATTCTTGCATCCTGCAGTCTTTCTTCTGTCTTTCCCTTTCTCTTACAACTTCATTCTCTACGTCTGATCCTTGTCCAGATTGTGCTCACGTTCTGAGCCGCACCTGGCCTGGGGAGGAGGGAGCCAGAGACCAGCAACAAGGAGAGGGTCAGGGCGCTGGGGAGGGAAGTGCCAGACATCCTCCCTAGCAGAAGACCTAACAGCTACTGGGCCAGGGCCAGGGCAGGCTAGGCTAGCGCTCAAGGGAGTCACAAATCTTTTTTTTAAGGTCTTAGAGTTTGTCCTAGTTATGAAGAGAAATGTCTCAAAAAAGTTTCTGTGACTTGGAACCTTTGAATATCCACAGAGATACACAAAGGAGGCCCAGCTTTTGAATTCGCAGGCCCAGATAAAGTATAATGGCCTGAATTAATCGTACAGCAATACATGTCTTTGTTGATATATAGCAATGTTTGCCAGATAATGAATATTGTGTACCACCTGTGTGGTATCTGCCATGGCTAAATACCACCGATAATGTCAGTATTTTTCTTCAGATTGAGTTAGCATGAGGTTTTTGGGTATTGGAGATTGAGCCTAGAATGACGACTTGGGGACGGTACTTAGTCTGGTATGGGGATCGCTTTCTTTGATTTATCTTATTTAAATTTAGCAAAGGGGAGTCACTATTTGGGAAAGCTGCATTTGAATTTGGAAATTGTTCAGGCGATTCCTTATGAAACAGTGACACTCCCTTGCAAGCGCACTGGGGAAATCATTTTACGCACTTAATCACCTATGAAATAACTCCTTCAATTCAGTCCCCCACAGTGGAGCAAGTGGAAAAATTTCTTCCCTATCTCATGAAAGCTGAGCTCTGCATCTCTATATACCAAAACAAAATGTACATAATTTGGAGCCCTCACTATAATCTGAGGTGATGTAAAGCCATCCTCCTCCTCCTTTCCTCTTCCTCCTCATTTTTTGACAGATTAAATCAAAGGCTATTTCCCAATTTAATTTCTCAGCACCTAGTGTCAAAAGTTTTTATAACACTGGCATTGGGTATCAAGACTATTGAGCTATAATCCTCAGATTAGCATCTCAAAGATGGAAAATATTTTCTCCTTTACCTTCCAGCTTCCCAAAGGCCTGTGTAGGAATTCCCTTCACAGTCTCTGATATCCTATGTAGCCTCTCATTGGACATTCGCATGGACAGTGCTACTATGAGCAAACCCTGGGATAGATTCAGTAGGTGACATGAGGATGATTGAAGCAACTATTTCTCATTGGCTGCCTGCTACACTGCCCACACAGTGATCATCTTCCTCTAGAGAAAGTGTCTTCCCACTCATTTCTGGATTGAGAGTTTTTTGAGAGCAGACCCAATGGCTTCACTTGACTATCCCCTGAGCTTGCAACTAGACAAGCAAGAGATGCTCACTAAATGCTGTCTGACTTTTCTTAGGTACTCTAAAATGAAGTCCCCAGACCTGATCACAGAATTATTCCGTTGATTTGAGGGGGCATCATAATACTTGACTTGGCACTGAAAATGAGTGGAGCTCACAAGATGTCCATGCACATGGACTTCTGTAAGATTCTGTCGTATGAGGTACTTCATTTAAAGTACTCAATAATCCTGAAAGGTAAATGTTTTTATGTCCAGTTTTGAGGGGAGAAAACAAGGAGATAAGGGGGACAAATTGCTGTCAGCCACAGTGTTCTCTATTTAGTATTTGCGTCCTTTTCTAATGTGGACCCTCGCTCCCGGTTTTCCACCACTTTATAATTTTGTGAGTGATTCCAATGCATAGCTATACCTTTTCCTTACTACCTTATGTTTCGCTAGTTTTGTCCTTTACTTCTAACCTGTGGAGTTCTTCCGAACTCTTCATGTAGTTATTTTACCACATTAGCTATTCCTTTCAGTTTGGGTACTCGCTACTAATATGTTAAGCATTTAATTTTATATAATTTATTGATGAGAAATGGCAACAGACCAAAGGCAGAGAGCTGTGTCATCTACTTCAGGATGGCATTGATCTGTTCATCAACATTCGTTTGGTTACCTTTATTCAGGCATTCTACCATTTAGTGAACAGTTTTACATCTTGACCATGAAGACAACAGGCAAAACTCTGCACACGTAAAACATATTTTGTTTTAAATCATATGTCTTCTCTTATAGGTTAAATTGTACCACATATAGTAAACATATAACCCCTGTAATTTTTATTTGTAGTACAGAGGATATGATTTGGTTTATATTTTACTTTAAACTATGTACTAATGGATAATGTTTTGAGCAGCTTTATTCACACATGCAACTTTATCATCTATTCCAACTTCATCAGTTTTCTTTTCTTCCTCAATGTATTATATTTTAAAGTTTGAGGAAGAAGGTATTTTTAAGAGAAAAATAAAAACCTCAATGCAAAATGATGTATTTTCCCAACAGAAACACTTATTCATTCCAATGTATATATGCAAAACTTTAAAAGTCTCATTTAAAAATGTATGAAGTCACTCTGTCCTGTGGAGGATGTTACTTAGGGGCGGAGTTACAGGATTTGCCTCTTTTTTTTCTTGCCTTGGGCAATCTAATTACAGTCACTTGCCTTTCATTCTGCTTAGTGTTTTTCAACTATGCATGAAAAAAGTTAATAAGAAACAAAAAACAAAACAAAACAAAACAAAACAAAACAAAAAAACAAAATAAAGATCTCTGTTGGCTAATCCAAGTTCCAAGGACTTCTCTGCTGTTTCTTTGCTGTTGTTGGAACTGAACTCCAAAAAGAAAAAGAAAAAAGGATTTCTTTAATTTTAGAATTTTTCAAAATTAACAAATGAAAAGAAAATTGTGGCTTTTCCTATCTGTATTTATTCCTTACCTCTAATTGTTGGGAGATTTTGGAATCATGGAAGTCACTAGACAATAATCCCAAAACTCTCTTTAGACCAAAGAGAGAAGGGCAATTTCCCTCCTCATTCTCTAGCAGGCTTTGAAATGTCAGAGAGTTGCTGATTCTTGGCTTATCCTCTGGCTGGCTCCCTTGCCTAGACTGTAGGCCTAAATGCCAAATGCTAGAATCACTGTCAACCTGACAGTGATTTTGTGCACATTTTCCCTGAAGGGTTGAGATTTTTCTTAGTTCATTTGAAATTCCTTCTGTGACAAGACCAGTGCAAACTCAAAGCCATGTGACAAGGTTTGTGTCTTAAATGAATGAACATCCTTAATTAACCCTGATAAACATCACAGAACTGTTTTTGATGTTGTTGTTTTTACATAGGAAAATGAAGAAAAGGTATAAGACAAGGATGAGCGATGGAGAAAATTCTTGAGTCTGGAAATTGTTTTGAAGGATTGGTGGTAGTGGCAGTGGGTTTCTAGAGCACAAAATCAGCATGTCATCTGTGTTAGTCGGCTTTGCATTGCTGAAATCAGAATACCTGATAAGAACAACTTAGATGAGGAAAAGTTTATTTTGGGCTCACAGTTTCAGAAGTTAAGTCAATAGTGGGCCAACTGCATTGCTCTGGGCCCAAGATCATGGTAGAAAAGCTTGGTGGAGGAAAGATCTCAACTAGTGGCAGCCAGGAAGGAGAGGGAGGGAGTGGAGCATGGAGAGAGAGATAGAGAGAGAGAGAGAGACTAAGAGAGAGAGCATACCAGGAGGAAGATATAATCCCCAAGGGCACACCCCAGTGACCTTTCTTCATCCATGTCCCTCCTGCCTGCAGTTATCACCCAGCAATCCATTTAAATTATTAATCCATCAAATGGATTAATCCAGTGGGTTGTAGCTCTCAGCTAATCATTTCATCTCTGAACATTGCTATATTGGGGATCATGTTTCCAACATATAGGTTATTGGGGGATACTTCTTATCCAAACCATAATATTATCAATTCACTTCCGTGGTGTTTTTAGCTAAGCCTGTCAGACAAACAGAGATTTCTGTGTTGTATTTGTTGATTACTCCTGTGGCCTAAACCACCCCATGTTTCTCAATTGTTTAAAGTGAGTGGTGTTGAAAGGCAATAATGCTTCTTCCCTTCTATGCAGAGCAATGGAATTTGGAAATATGTGCTGAAAGAGAAACATAGTTTTATATGGCAATTTATCTTCAAAACAGTTTCCTGGGATAGTGATAATGGTTGTTAAGACTTCATTGAGAAAAATAATTCAATAGCCCAAATTTGGGCTTAGATCATGCTGTAGCTGGCTCAGTTGAGAGACAAGGAATCATCAGTCTGCTTTGGAAAACAACATTGCGCTTGAGAATCATGTGGACATGGCCTTCCTTTACTGATACTTTGATTCAATAAAGGAGTCATAAGGATTTGCAGAGGAATGTGTACCATTCACATACACAACACTGGACATTTCAGAAGGTTTTTTTCCTTTTTGCTTTGAAGATATTTAAACTTATTTTCATAACAAACTGGATGGTATAAAATATGTTAGAGTATACTGATGGAATCTGCAAATACTTTATCAAAAACAGCTATGTGACCAAAGTTTTACACACTGATATCTCCTGTAAAAGAAAGATCAATCACTTCAAGGGATTAAAAACCAAACACTCCTACTTTAATTTCTTAGGTGAAACAAATTTGATATTCCAAATTTTAGCCAGCAACTGACTCCATAATAGGAAAGTCAATTTGCTCAAAAGTTCTAGCTTTGATGTTTTTCAAGATCATATAAAGGACATGTAAAATAATCAGATATGTCAGGCCTCAGAAAACAACAAATGGCATGCACTGCAAGACAGTGTGGCAAGGCTGAGCATGTCAAAAAGGGTAATGTTTTAAAATTCAGATCTAGTGACTTGCCCACAATTCCAGTGATGTCTTTTGCTTTATTGTTGTGAAACTCTTGGCCACATGAAATTAGGATAATGCTAATTACAAAATCAGTACTGTGGTGTTGTGAAAGGATTTCCAACTCAGGAAATCAGAAGACTTGAGTCTTAGACCAAGCTAATAATCATTAATCATTGTCTTCATTTTTGAGTAATTATTATTTCCTATGTCAGGCACTTTTACATTTTCTCTAGCCTGCACACTAATGCAAAGATATTATGACCCCCATATTCAACTTGAAGAAAAGTTTCAGGAAAATTAAGTTGTTCTCCCATGGTCACCCAGCTAGTAAACAGCAAAATTAAAATTTATATCCTAGACTGACTCCTGAGGCATGATTTTTGGTAAATGCTCCATATTCTTTCCTGTATTGGCTCCTCCTCTTTCTTGGAATACCGTTGTTTCTCATCTCAGTCTGTTCAACCTTCAATCATTTTTCAAGCCTGGTTAAAATCCAGCATTCTTAGGAAGACTTGCAGGAGCCCTCCCACAATGGGTATCTCCTCAGAGTAACTCCACCCCTCTGACCACACTGATCGCTTGGTACCCACTTATGGGTCTGGCCTGATAGCCATGGCCTTTAACACTTTCCTTCTCTTGTGAATAGTGTATGTATGTGTGTGTGTGTGTGTGTGTATGCGTGTATGTGTGTGTATGCGTGTATGAATGTGATTCTTCCCTCTCTCCTTTATTTGTAAATTTGGAAAATAAAAAAAATATTGAAAAGTACCATGTATTCTACTACCCCAAATTGTAAAATTTCACCTCTTAAAATATCGGCTCCAATTCTTTTATTACAAATCAAGTTGAAGTCCATTTTGCACACTTTTTTTTTTAAATGACGCTAACCTCCTGCTTCCCCAGAGGCAACCACTAATCTGAATTTGAGGCCTAACCTTCAAGTTTGTTTCTTTTTTTTTTTTTTTGGTTTTTGCTACATATTCTCATATTTGTAAGCAAAATACATAGTGTCATTTTGTAAATGGACATAGTGTAATTATTGCACATATGTTTTGAAAACTTCCTTTTTTTTAAAAAAAGAGAGGGACAGTGAGAGAGAGAGAGAGAGAGAACTAATTTTATTTAGTTTTTTATGTGGCTGTTATTGCTCCGATGACACTTTGTTGTATATGTGGTGCTGGAGTTTGAACCCATGTCATCACACATGCCAGGCAGGTGCTGCAACCACTGAGCCACCACTCTAGCCCCCAAAATTTGCTTTTTTCATTTAATATATTTAAAAAAATGAGTCATATTGATCTGTTCGAATCTAATTTATTCATTTAAATTGATGTGTAGTATCCTATTTCATGAACATTAATGTTTTATTTATCTAGTTTTTTTCTTATAGATATCAGGAGTATTTTATGAAACCAGTTCAGAGTATTGGTGTGTTAGCTTTCCATGACTGTGACAAAATAAATGAGATAATCAAATTAAAAGAGGAGAGGTTCATTTTGGCTTGTAATTGGCAGGTTTTCAGTCTGTGTTCACTTAACCCCACTGTTTTGAGCTGGTTGAGTCATGGTCCATCATGACAGTAGCATGCGGTGAAAATATTCACCTCATGGTGGCCTGGAAACACAGAGAGACAAAGGATGGGGCCAGAGTTCCAACACCCCCTTCAAGTGTCTGCTTCTAATGACCCAACTTCCTTTTACTGGGTTCAACCTCTGGAAGGTTCCATTACCTACCAATAGTGCCACAGGAAACCAAATTTCTAATGTATAAGTCTTTGGAGGATATTTTAGATCCAAACTATAGCAAACCATTCACTAAATTCTCTGGTTAAGAGACTAGGGACTGTGCTTCTTTGTGTTTAGCACCGTGCCTTCCACGCGGTAATCATACGGTAAATGTATGCTGAGTGAATTGATGAAAAGTATCTAAGGAAAGTGAAGTCTGTGACTTTCAGAAGGTCAGCATTATTAGAACTGGCTCAGGGTGACTTCAAGGATGCTAGGTGAAGTGACATTTTTTCTTAGGTTTATGGAGATGGGAAAGTATGACATTAAAAAGTTATTTGAAATGATATTGAGATGAGCATGGTCAAACTAGTAAAAATTTTTGTCATGCTAATCAATTTTGTGAAAGACAAGTAACAGGAAATATGTAAAATAACTGATTAAACTATGAGCAAAACTACTTATAAAGAGGCTTACGTTCATTTGGCAGGCCAGTACCAACTTACAGAAGGACAGCAAAAATTCTTTATCCACTTCGAACTAGGCTATTTCCTTGATTAACCTTAGAGAATTCTAATCACCTTTAATGTGTCAACATAAACATTTTCTCAGCATAGCTTCATGGAGATATGGCTGCTGTGTGTGACAGAGGTAACATTTTTCTTTGGAAATGTTAAGGGCCATGGTCTACTTCCTTGGTTTACATATCTTCTCTTCTTACCCATTTGAACTTTCTGTTACTTACTGAGTGTTGTCCACAAGAATTCATCCAATAATGGGGGGAGTATTATGAGGCCAGGAGGCAGGAGTTGTTTGTTGTAAGGAAGAAATGAGTCTAGGTTTATGAAACTTTAGAAAAATGTCTGACACATAAAGCTAAATAACTGTTAGATATTGATGAACTCTTCTCTTTCATACTTCTTTCAGCAGAAATATGAGGTAATTATGTTATAGCTTTTTTTCTAAATTACACAGGAGAGATCCACAGCTCCTTGTGTTTTTCCAGCTCAAGGCTCTAATTATTCTGGTGGGTGAGGTCAAGGATTTCCATAATGGAGAGAAGTGAGCTCCAAAGACTATTTATCTGTCAGGGACATCGAATGATCAAGAAGAGGCAGCAGGATTGGGTGTTGATTGGATGATAAAGATGAAGCTGTATTAAGCTTATGATTTCATACATACCTTTTATGATGTTGTTTCTAATCTGATGGCTACAGGACCATTCTTCTCGCCTTGTCTATTCACTCACTGACTCATTGAACAAACATTAAGTACTTACAAGGTGCCTGGGATGGTTTCAGGTACTTGGAATATGACAATGGAAAAAATGAAATAGATTCTTGCTGTCCTATATCTTATATTCTAGCATGAGGAAACAGAAAGCAATCAATAAGCATAATAAGCAAATTATGTAGAACATTGGAAGGTGATAACTGTTATATGATGAGAAAAGGTAAACCAGGGTAAGGAGAACCAGGAGAGTGGTGGGAAGTTTGCAGTATTTAAATAGGATCATCAGGGTAAGATTCATTGAAAAGATGAGAACTGAGCAAAGGGTTGAAAGAAATGAAGAAATTAACCAAGAAAATATCTGCAGGAAGAAGAAAATGTTGAATCAAGACTCTGCCTCTGTATTTAAAGCAAGGAGGCCTCTGAGGAGTTATGGAGAGTCAGACCATGTAAGACCTTGTAGGATGTTGTGACAACTTTGGCAAAGCATTGGAGGCTTTAGGTTAGTGTGTTTTCTTGTTTGTTTGTTTTTGTTTTTTCAGGACTGAGGACCGAACTCCTGAACTCGGGGCCTTGTGCTTGCTAGGCAAGTGCTCTGCCACTGAGCTAAATCCCCAACCCCTGGGTTAGTGTTTTAAAAAGATCACTGTGACTTCACTTTGCTAACAAATTCTCAGGGGGCAGGAATAGAAGTAGAGAGATGTATTAGGAAACTGTTGCAGCTGAGAGAGAGAGAGAGAGAGAGGGAGGGAAATGACTCATAGCAGCAGAATGGCATTAGCAGTAAGAAGTGATTGGATTCTGATACATTTTTAATCTAGAACCTATATTTTAATGCATTAGATGTAGACTATGAGAGAAATAAAGGGCCAGGTATGCCTCCCCCACCTTTTAAAAGATGGAGCTGCAATCTACTGAATTAGCTGGACTAGATTTGGGCAAGAACATCAGGAACTCTTTTTCAAGGTCTCTTAGTCATCTGGTTTTACAGTTTTGGAGCTCAGGAAAGAAGTCTTGGCTGGATATATCAGTTTAGGAGTTTTGGTTACATTTCATGAGATTTAAAGCTTTAAGTTTGGATAGAATCACTAAGGAAGTAAATGCAGAGAGTGAAGAGGACCAAAATTCAGTGCAGGACCAGAAATTCCAACATTAGGGAACTAGGAAGAAGAGGAGGAAGCTGTAAAGAAGATGAGGAGTTACCAGAGAGGTAGGTAGAAAAGTGGGTAAGTCATAGATGCCAAGTGAAGAAAGCATATTAAATAAGGGGGTGATCAAATATATAAAATACTGAAGACAGATCAAATAAGATGAAGAATAATAATTGACTGCGAAATTCAACTCTGTGAAGGTCACTTTGCTACCTTGATTGAAAGAAGCTTTATTGGGCATATAGGAGAGTGGATAATGGGAGAATGGAAGAAGCTTAATTGGAGGAGACCCACAAACAGATTAGTAAACACAAAGAAGTAAATTGGATTAATTTCCTAATGGAATTTGAACATCTCTCTTCTCAAATACTCCTCCATTAGCCCAATAATGTGCCAAAGATACCAAAGTTAGAATTTCCTTACTTCCCTTTATAAGAATCCCTGTAGTTAACCACTGAAATTGTAAATCCTGGAATGTGTACCTCAAAGTTAATAGTTGTATAGATTTGCTTGTTTGCTCTGAATTCCTGTGATGGCAATGAAATCATAGAACTTAAGAGCTACAAGGGATCATAAACATGACATAGCCAATCCCTAGTATCAGAGGTCTGTACAGAGAAAGTAAATGACTTGCTCAATGTCACATAATTGTTGGATGACAGCAATGACCCAGAGTCCAGGATTTCTGTACAAGGGCCTTTTCCATGATACAATATTTTCTTTTGGATTTTGTTGGGGTGCATTACTAGTGATTTAACCCAGGGGTGCTTAACCACTGAGACCTATCTCCAGCCCTTTTTTATTTTTTATTTTGAGACAGGGTCTCATTAAGGTGCTTAGGGCCTCACTAATTTGTTCAGACTGGCTTCAAATTGTGATCCCCCTGCCTTAGCCTTCCAAGTCATTGGGATTACAGGTGTGGGCCATTACACAGGTCTTTCTTTTGGATCTGATTCAACATATATGTAAGACAAGTGAAAACTCAAGGAAATGCTAAGTAAATGAATGAACGAATGAAATAATTGTTGAGCATGGAAAAGACAAGGTTTGAAACATGCGAGAAAAACCAGCTGAGGCCCCTTAAGGCCTATAAGTTTGAATTTTCTCTGGAACGCAAGGCAAGATGAAGGTCAGGAAAAGTTTTAATAGCTAAGGAAACAATAAGTGAGATCTGTAGACTGTTGCATGAGGGCTTTCTCCATTGAAAACGTCATGGGTGTTTAAAATTGCTTTAAAAGTAAATGCAAGCTATTAATGAGGGTTAATGGAAGGGACTGAACATGGAGAAGCTCTTCCTAACGAGAATCAGAATGATAGATTTTCATTTCTTTCTTTCTTTGTTGGCAACATAGGATAACTACTGACTTGGCAGCAGCAGGTTTACAACTCCCTGAAAATAACCAGATACAAGAGGTTTCAACTTGCTGGAACTCTTATTATATGCTTGAAAGATTCCGGGAACAAAAAGAAAGCTGTACATGATTGTTTAGGAAAGTATAAGACAAACAAAGCATATGTTTTCTTACATCTACTGACTGTAATCTGATAATCGTGTTGTATTGGTCTTTGCTCATTTTAGGGTTATGTGATGAAGATGACTTTAGGGATTCTTAAGTTCAGCAAATAAATAAATGATGTGAAGACTCCACTTTAACTTATGCCCCTCAATTTTTCATACATACTTGCTGTTTTTCTTTTGGAAGGGAAAATGCATGTTACTTGTTCTCTTGGAAACGTTCCATCCTTTTTTATGTTTTTCGTTTCTCTTTTGAAAGATCCCCCTCACACTGCATAAATAGAAATGTCCCTGAGATTCATTTGATTTCATGGATGGCAGAGTACTCATTTCAAATAACTTTGGGAGAACCAGATAAAATAGCTACACTATACTGCATTACCTGATTTAGTGCCGGGGACTGTTAGAAGACTAGATGGCTGTGGGAAATTGTAATGGGAAACTGAAGTTAGCTTTCACTTTAAGTTCAGTGCTTTGAATCCAGTGGAGCTGAGGGTAGTCAAAAGTTATTACTATCTGATTTGATTGTTCACTGTTCCAAACGAAATAAGTGAGTTGCCTCAGTTTTGCTGGTAGTAAGGAAAATACTCCTATCACCTTGGTGCTAAATGGCTGTTCTTGAGCAGTGTCTGCAGAGAACTGGTTGAAAAGGTGACTTGTTCTCTCTCCCTTGCAGCCATTACTTTGTCAGGGTGAAGGCATATTGAAGCAGTTGAAGGAATCTTACACCTCTGTTTATCAGGCTTTATCTATTCTTGGGAGGAAAAGAAGCCATCCATTTCCAAAACTGTCAATCTGGTACCCCCAGCCACTACTAAAAGCCACTTCAATTTATTTCTTTAGTTCTTTACACTTTGCCAAGTGTTTATTGTAAAGATGTATTAACCAGTAAGGTGCCTTTAAGATAAATTGCACTCAACTTTGGCAAGAGATAGCAACTTTTGTAAAGGCACCAATGGTGGCTTAAGTAGGAGAAAAAAGAAACAGTGCTTAACACTGCTGGAAGCATCATTACTTCTGCTTCAATCATACTTTTTATTTCTTTTAGGTAGCAGTTTTCATTTTTTATTTACTCTTGTTTAGCTCTCTTTCCCTTCATCTTTAACTGTGCTTCTGTGTTTTCACTCCTGCATCACTTTTATTTTTATTCTTTTGTACCTGCTCCTCTGATTTTTTTCTCACCTACAAGGAAGAAGTAGACTTTCATATAATATTGTATTTATCCCCCGTCTATGAACAATCATAGCCCCAGGTCAACATTCCCAGAGCACAGACACAACCCTTATGTTACTAGCAAAGATTAACTGTCATCCCTTAGCTTCAAGATGTTTACACAGATTTGCAAAGGAAATGGAGTAGGACCAGGCAACCCCAAGTTTGAGAATGTAATAAAAATGATGTTGGGTTCCCTTTCCTCTGCAAACACAGGAATCATTTACATTGTCTTATTATTAGAGTTTAAACAAACCCATAACAGTGTTCTAAGCACAGATGGTATTCCGAGACTGATTGAATCATGGTGCTAGTCTCAAGACTTGTTAATAAAGGAAAATTGGGAATGAGAATCCCTGGGAAAGTATGGTCATCCCTTAAGAACTATGGATAACATGGATTTTGCCAAGTGGAGGAATGTGAACTTAGACAACAACAAAAACCAAAAACCAAAAACCAAAAAACCTTGTGTCCTTTTCTTTTGTTTGGCAAATAATTCTGAGTTTCCCACATTTAAAAATGATGGACAAATTAGAAGATGAGAGAAATATATCCATGAGCCTTTAAAAGTAAACATTGAGCAGTAATTACACTACGAGTTTGTAATCACCAAACTAAAATGGAGGTTTGTTTCTTGTTCTTGTGAAAAACAGATTTGAAATTCTCAAGTGTTTTTCAAATTATTGAGAATTGCTTATGTGTAAAAAAGAAGAGGGAAACAACAATAACATCATTATTTAGGCTTTCTTTTATTTACATCATCTTTAAATTCTTAGGGAAGTTGTAAAGAATTTCATTTCTTCTATTCATTATTTCTTCCTTACATCACTGAAATTGGTTACTAAGCTTGGAGAGAATGTCCAAGGGTTCCATGGCAGAATGAATGGGATTCAAGTCCTTTTGCTGTCTTATGGCTTAAGATTCTAAAACAGTATTTTATAGAGATTTGTTTCTGTAATTGTCCTTGAGCAAGTCTCAACCCTACTATTTTAGTCACCTGCTTAGAACCTTTCCCTAACTGTGTTTCTCAGGTTGATATGATCTAGTACATTAGGTTACAATATGTGCTCTCTTCAGTGGCTCCAAAGTTCATATTCTCGAGATGGACATTTTCCAGTCATTTATGTCTTAGTCCAAGGCCTGTTTCTCAGTAGTTCAACTTTCTCCCCTCTTTTTATGTATGATTATAGCATTTAATATTTATATAATTCATTAAATATAACTCACATGTCCTTACATTTTTACTGAACAATTTCACATTCCATGATAAAATAAATTCCCCAAAGCTAAAATGATATCTTGTAAAATATCTATCACCCAACCCCATATTCAGCCTAAAATAATTCTGGCTTCATATCAATTTGGTGTTCAAAGAACAGTTAATGACAAAGTGAATAAACTAGATGCTATTTTCTAAGCAAACCCCAGCCCATAATTGTGTGTAAGTGCCAAAGTTCTCCATCTTTCTTTTAAATTTCTCCTATTTTTCCTTCTTTTTATTTCTCTTTTCAATCCATGATATTAATTTTTGACCTAGTGTTACAATTGGAGTAAGAATTCAAAGCACATGGCAAGAGAAGTATTCAACATCTTTTATTCATCAATGCAATGTTTTCTGCTCTGGATTTTTAAAGCTTCAGTGAAGAAATGTAAAGTCTACCTCGAAAGCAATCAAGAAATCAAAGACCATTTAAGTGAGTCTGCCATGACTTACGGATAAAAAAATGCTCATTTTTGCATAGTGGTGTTGAGGTGAGGCACAGGAATAGGAAAATTTCTGAAAAGTTATGTGGTTTATAAGGAAAGAACTCAAACTTTTGGGCTGAGGTGTAGCTCAGTGGTAAAGCACTGTCCTGGATTTGGTCCCCAAGACTCACCACAAACAAACACCACCCACAAAAAAAACTCAAGCTTTAGGAAATAGTGGGAGGTGAATCACATTTGAGTATCTGTAATATTCAAACCACTATATTAGGTATTTTACATCAATACATCAGCCCTAAGGAGAGGTGCAATTAATCCTACTTAAACAAAGTAAAATTGAAGCTAAGGGTCACTCAGCTAATAAGTGGCAAGATTGAAATGTAAAGATTAGCTGGATCCTCCAAACCCAAGTTCACTTTATTATAGTCATGCGTATGTCATAATTTTTATGGGAATCCCTTATATCCAAGCTTGATTCTGACCCCTCAAATTCACTGAACTACACCTGTTTATGCTGTTGGATATTTTTGTATATAGCTACTGAAAAAATAATGTTTTAATATTTTATATTTAATATATATACCTTACCAAAAAATTGTCTTTGTGTATACCTTATTCTAAAAAATTATGCTAGCATATGCTAGAATCAGAAGTGTGAAAAAATCAAATATGAGAGTAATTCCCTATAGTCTCACCAATAACTAAAGAAAAAATGTGTTTTAAAGTTCTACTTTCTCTTTTGATGACTTAAATGGGCAGGCTCTGCCTAGCTTGGTCTTTGTAATGGAAAAAGCTTTCTTATCTAGTTTCTACCACCCAAAGTTGTCATGTGCTCAATGATATATATATATTTCATCTTTGAGGGAATCTTTTTTTCATGAATGGCTATAGACTCCCAATGAGGTCATCATCCATGAATATACATGGGACCCACACTTTGCTAAGGGAGCACTAGATAATCTCTGTCTTTGTTTGGCTGGCACTTTTTCATTTCCTGACTTTATGTTTAATCTGACAAGTCTTTGAGGGGGAAGTTCTTAGTCAGGGAGCTGGTTCTGTGAATTCTTCTCTGTGAAATCTATGGAAATTGTTAAAATCATCACTTCTGCAACTCTAGAAATTTTAGCTACCTGGTCAGAATCTTGATTTAGTCAAAACATGTGATCTGTTTGGGGTTCTGTTTTGTGTTGTTTCAGATTTTAATCAGTTTTGTGCAAAAGCACATGAGCCAGCACAGCCTTGGTTCTGAGATGGAGTGTGTAGTAAGGAATACTTTATTTTCTATTTTCAAGTTTGTCTTTAGTTTCTTTGCCTAAAAACGGAGGGTCTCTGCCCATGTAAGTGGTTCTTAACCTTTTGTAAACTAATGGAATATATAGATACTATTTTCAGAAAAATGCACACATCCACAATTTCAAAGATTCACATCATCTGGGTGCAGTGGTGCATGCCTGTAATAATCACAGAGATTGGCAGCCTGAGGCAGGAGGATCTCAAGTCCACGGCCAACCTCAGCAACTTAGCAAGATTCTGTCTCAAAATAAAAGATACAAAGGTCTGAAGGATGTAGCTCAGTGGTAAATCACCCTGGGTTCAATCTCCAGTATCAAAAACAACAAAAATTGTTCACGTACCGCTTAATGGACTCCCAGAAGCCCAGAGACTCCTGGTTGAGAACCTTTATATCATCTTTAAATGATATCTTGGGTTCCTTCTAGTTCAAATATTCTATTGTTCAACATTTTCTATGATGATTTGATTTGGGTGATTGTCATGATGTTAGTAAAAATGAGATATGCACTATTTAGGTAGATTTAACTTTTGTAGCTATAAATTACAAAATGTCATCTGACAATTTTCTTTCTTTCCTTTTGTTAAATGGCTTTTCTGAACCTTCTTTGCTCTTTAGAATCACCTGGGGAGCTTTTAAAAATCTCAATGCCTGGCCACACCCCAGATCACTTAAATCAGAATCTCTGGGGGTGGGTCCCTGATATCAGTTTATTAAAGCTCCCCAGGTGGCTCCACTGTGCAGCCAGGTTGGGAGTCAGTGCTTTGCCATGATTAAAACAGCTTCAGAAGTTCCAGATAACAGAAATATCAACCATTGGTGGAAGATGAAAGGACATTCCATTCTTTCTCTGCTTTCAAATGTCTGGTATTGAACACTATAGTTCCAGTTGAAAATAAGGGTTTGAAAACTCTTGTGTGTAATCATGCCTCCAAATGTGCTATGCTCTTGGGTAAGCTGGGCAAGTGTCACAAATACAGAATTGCCTTCCTGGCACTGTGTGGTATGGGAAGGGCTATATTAAGACATGCCCTCCTCTGCCACAAGCACGCATCAGGAAAGATTTGTTTTCAACACAAGAACAATTACCATTGTCATATTCCAAACTGTGTGCAAATTGTTTTATTATAAACTCACTGTTGGTCCCTATTTAACTGGGAAATCATTCACTCTAAATTTATCTACTCTCTGCATGGCATTGACATTTGCTGGCAATGCCAGACTTGCTTCACTTTTAAGAAAAAGATTCCATAGAAAACAGGCAATGCTCTCATCTGACTGATTAGTAATCTCTAGAGGACATTTGGAAACTTTTTGCATGTTAACTCTTCCTGCTCCTTGCTAATTTTGACTTTTAATTGAACTCAGAGACACAAACAATGCTTTTCATGAAATGGAGCAGTAAAAGCTTTCTTCATCAGACCAGCTCTCCACAGAAAGAATGCACACTGCCAGTGCTCGGAGATGAGAAATGAGATGCAGAATGAAAAGTTGTTTGTTTTCTAGAGTTTTACAAGTCAATTTGGGATACTTCACTGGCCAAGTTTTTATCTTTGTATTAGGCAACCATTACATGTTTTCAATTTGAAAAAATGTCCATCTTTTCTTTCCATGGCATCTGTGCTATATTCAAACCACTCTGCAATTTCACGCAAAGCCTTTCCAAGTCACATTGTCTGTTTGAGTAATAGGAGTCCATTAAGATTGAACAGAGACAACCTGTATTACAGTGATTTCTCCCTTTGTGGGTTTTGCAATTTCCCTACCAAGCTTTGGTGCTTGAAGATGACATTTTGAAAATTGGATTTAACTACCTGAAAACGTATGACACAGAATTGCCAGCAACCAGTGGTAGCCTGGAAGGACCTCACTTAGTCATATCTGCTTACCACTTCTCTTTAGGGGAAGGATAAACTTCTTCAGGAGGGTGCCTGATGAATAGACTTATTTTTGTTATTTTCGTTACACATGCTATTCAAATCCAGAGCTAAGGGGAAAGTCAGATTTGAATCCTCAGTCATTAAGTGGCACAACGTGAGTGTAAATTTCAAGGCACCAGCGAGGTCTCCAGATCTCAGAAGTGACTGTTGCTAACCCAAATATTGTAACTGAGAAAAGGACACCCATTCGTAATTACTGTTCCAAACACACGGATGCACTTGGGAAATCTTCACTTCAGACATCGTATTTTTGACTACAGAGCATGATGATATGCCTTTGTACGTCCAATTATTTCCCACATATGTTACATTTGAAAACTTGCTAAAATTTACGTTGCCTATTTTTTTTTAAAGAGAGAGGGACAGTGAGAGAGACAGAGGAAGAGAGAAACAACTTTATTTAGTTTTTCACATGGCTTTTGTTGCTCCAACACTCAGTTGTGTACGTGGTGCTGGGGTTTGAACCCAGGTCCTCGTGCTTGCCAGGCAAGCGCCGAAACCGCTGAGCCACTGCTCCAGCCTAATGTTGCCTAATTTTGATAGAAATTAGAAGTAACTAAACAATTAAAACCAAAGGTAGGGGCTGTAACAGTGGCTCAGTGGTTTTAGTGCTTGCCTGGCATGTGCAAGGACATGGTTTGAACCCCAGCACCATGTACACAACAAGGTGTCAGAGCAACAAAGTCCACATGAAAAACTAAATAAAAGTCGGTTTTCTCTTTCTCTCTCACTGTCTGTCTCTCTTTTAAAAAAGAAAAATCAAAGGTATACAACTTTAAGCTGACTTACCAAAGAGCTGACTCTTGAACAGTATCATTTACCAGAAAACAAAGCACAGGCTGTTATGTGGGCTTTGATTACAGCACGGCACATTGCAGGAAGTCAATAGTAAACAAAGATCAAATGAATGAAAGTATCTATAATGTATATTTGAACATAAGAATCAAATTTTGAATAGGTTATATGTGCTTTCCTTTCTCTAAAAAGGATTTTTTCTCTTTATAAAATTGATATCAAACCTTAAATTATTACTAAAGTTTTCATGATGAAATTATTTGCTCCATCTACTCAAGTTTTTTTTAATATTGTCTTTGTTCATGTAACCCTGGAAGCATTGTTGGCATCAGTACTTTAGATGCTAGTCTCCCCTTACACAATAGGTTTGTCCATTGTACAAGATTCATAATCGAAACTGTCAAAGTGCATAGATAGTCTTGGAATGGGACTATGAAATCCTGTCTTTCTCTTATTGGTTGAATTGTTTCTCCGAAAAATTAACATATCAGAACGTGACTGCATTTGAAGATTGGGTCTTTAAAAAGGTAACTGAGTTATAGCAAGGTCATTAGGGTGACCCCCAAACCAGTGTTGTGGGTTGGATATGAGGTGCCCCTCAAAGCTCATGTTAGGCAATGCAGGAATGTTCAGAGCTGAAATGATTAGATTATGAATTCTGTAACCTAATCACTTGTTTAATCCATTTGACAGATCACTAATTTGAATGACCTAACTGGATGGTAACTGTAGGCAGGTGAGATGTGGCTCATTTGGGTTATGCCCTTGGTGATTATATCTTGTTCCTGCCTCTTCTCTCTCTCTCTCTCTCTCCTTGGCTGCCATGAGATTAGAATCTTTCCTCTGTCACAATATTCTGCCTCTGCCTGGGCCTAGAGTGGGGGAGTCAGTGAACTATTGATTGAGATCTCTGAGACTGAGCCAAAATAAACTTTTCCTTCTCTATGTTGTTATTCACAACAATGAAAAGCTGGCTAAAAAAAAAAATCCTGTAGGAAATAGTATCCTTGTTAGAAGAAGAAATTTGGACACAATTATGTATAGAGGGGAAACTATGTGACTATGTGAAGACAGGTGAAGATAGCCACTTATAAGCTAAAAGGAGAAACCTCAGAAGAAAATGATCCACTGACAACTCAACTTTGGCCTGTTAACTCCCAGAACTGTGAAAAAATAAATATTTGTTGTTTCAATCACTTCAACCATGATCCTTTGTTATGGCCATGATATCAAACTAACACACCTTCCTTGTTTTTCTAAATTTCTGCTCAAATCTATTTCAAGTATTACTGGTCCTTGAAAGTTTGAGACATCCCTTAAGCTTCATATTATATATAAAACTTAACGTTTGTTAAACTCTGCACTACCTAGACCTTTAATAAATCTGACCATATGATTTTTCCCCCAGGTTACCTTTTTTCCCTATATTAATAGCTGCATATTTTCTAGTTTGTGCAACATGTTAAGTACAAGATCTTTCAGGAAGTGCCTATAAATCAGAAAAAGTTTATTTTCATATTCTTGGAGAAGTCATTTGAAGAAGATTTTCTGTCTTTGACATTGGATCTGTATCATTTAAAGTAGAACTTGGGGAGAAAATGTCAATGGATCTAGATTTATGTGAACTTTTTTTCTGTCTTATCAGTTTGTCTATTCTAACACTCCATAAGCAATGCAGAAATACAAAGCCACCAAAACAGAGAAATGATTAAAACTTTACAGTTGGTCTGGGATGAGGGTGTCCACTGAGACTCAAGTTTAGTGTGGGAGAAATCATGGTCAGCCTAGTAGCTTTGGTAGCTATGAAAACTGTGGATTGCTAAAGGGGAACTGTCCTAAATTCACAGCCTGGGAAAGAAAGGTTATTTTTAGGGAATCTATGTTTTGGGTCAGGAAAACTTTCAAACATTAAAAACTTTCAAAATCTAAATTCTTCTTAGAGAAGTTGAGTAGTATTTGGACCCATTGGTGGTAACATGAGGGAGTGACTTAGTTCTGAATTAATTTTAGCTTGAGAATTCAGTAAAACAACGAAACGATCTTTTCCTTTGGACTATGTTAGGGGTTACTTCAGTTGGTTCCCTAATTAAGATTTGAAGTAGTAGCTTTTGGAGAATTCGGATGTTAGGCTTGGACCCAGTGTGTTCTGAGGATTCAAGGTTAAATATGATGATGGGTGGGTAATCTTTGTGTATTGAATAAGTTCTAAGAGCTTCGTGTAATGGTAATGTGCAAAGAATCCTGTATAATAATGCTTGATGCAGAATGACACTGTAATGTACAATCTTGAAATCATTACATTGAGGTCCATGTCTGTTTATCATGCCCCTGTAGAAAGAATGTACCTGTACAGATATATTCTTTGTCATGTCATTACTCATAAGTCTCTGTTAATAGGCACTTCTGATATATGTTTTGATACTGAAAGGATAATTAATGTGTATAGTGAGGACCCTGGAACATGACAAAAAGTTTTCTAAATCTTCAAACAGAATGAGTTATGCTTCTCATGATCCAAATTTATTTTTATCATATTCTAATTTTTGGAAAGTAGTAATTTTTTCAGCATAGTGTATGAAAAAAATAAGGAATATGGATTCAACTTGATTTAAATTTTAGGTCTTCATTTTCAAGCTCAATAACTTCAGAAAAGTTATATAAAGTCACTCCCCTCAGTCTTTGCTTCTGAAAAATGGGCATAATGATATGTGCCTTGTAGGTTACTGTAAGGACTAAATGATATGAAATACAGGAGTTCATGCTTGCCATAGATACATCCTTAAAAATGTTCAATTCCTTTCTTCCTGATTCAACACAGCAATCAAGACACCTCACTTGGTGACCATATCAAATAAAGAATTTACTGTGCATATAAATAGATTTAGGGGTATTAAAAAAGGAGTAAGAATAGTAAAAGAGTAGTAGGCAGGGCTGCCTTTTACCATAGGCTTGTTTTTAAGGTGCCAGTTGCTTTGGCTTTAATTTGCAGTCTTATTTTCTTTAGGATAATGAATTTTTATTTAAATTTGGTGAATTTCCTTTGAGCTTCTTTTAAGTCATCTGAACACAGGAAACACTTTTTCATGCTTTTAGAGTTTTTCTGATTGACTTTGTTCTCCAAAAAGGGCTGATTTTAATATTCTAAGTGATAAAAAGTGCCTTTGACATGAGTGAAGCAATTTAATTAGTAAATCCGGAAATTATAAAGGATTGGAAATCACACCCTCCATGCTTTTAATAAATCAGAGTAGTGAAACTTCTGATAGGTGCATACCATGTATGGAAAAAACTGTACCACACACGTTGAGAGAAATAAGAAAGTGAGAGAACTTTGCAAGGGACCTACTAAGGCAATTACATGATTGGCAATTATGTGATCAGTATCCCTTATAGTTCAAAACTTCTGTAGCAAGCATAATTTACCTACAGTATGTGCTGAACTTTAATCATGCAGAATAATTCAAACTATCCATGAAGATTCAATATATTAAATCGGGAAAAAGGAGTAGTACAGCTGTGAGGCAGTCTTGTCTTTGAATTGACTGACCTCCAAGTGTCTTAATCCTGGAAGAAGAATTGTACAAAGGATCATTTAATGTTGTAGCTAATAGGATTTTTAGTGTCAGGCTGTCCATCTCATGATGATGATAGTGTGTGAATTATTTCCAGCCAGTATACCATAAGAGTATTCTCCTATAGTATGTCATCACTAAACAGGGAACATTGCTGTATAACTGCCAGGCATAAACATAATAACATGTTCAACAGTAAAACTATCTACAGTATATAAATACTGATGCTATACTCAAAAGCACCATCATTTTTTATTGCCTTGGTAATGGAGTGTTCCAGAGAGACATGTATATGGATGATTAGTGATTGGTGGGTTTTTGCCAGTATCTTCAAATGTTTAAGAGCAATCTTTATCACCAGCATTTGGAGGAATCAAAGACCAGCTGACTTCTCTCTAGAAAGCAGATCTTAGGGTCAATCTTGGACTGTTTCATTTTAAATCATAGACGAAATATTCAACAAGTATATTTTATGGTTGATAAAAAAAGCATACTACTACTAATACTAATAACTTTAGGGTATCATAAGAATTAAGACATAATTTTTACTCATAATGGTAGCTTACAAGTAATGGAGATAATTGGGTAATCTTAATTCTTTCTGAAACTATTTTAACATGCTGATGGTGAATTGTAGTTGATAATAAAATGTTTGAAATGCAAAAAGAGTCAGGAGCTGAGTACTTTTAAGAGACACTTGGCAATTTGATTTGTTTTCACATTTTAAATAGTCAAAGAGCTAAAAAGTTCCACCAGAAGAAATTGGGCATATGCATGGGTTGAAAAATCAGAAGGAAATCTTGTTGACCAGGCTATGATGTATTAGGTCTTGATTTAATTCTCATTCACAATTATATTTCCATTTTTTTTCTTTTGCATTAAGCCAGCTTTGCAAATCTAAGTATATTTGGGGATAGCGAATCCCTAAAGTGGCTGGCCCAGTGCTAAAGTTTGAGCAGTCTTTTGCATCACAATGCCACTCCCTAAAACTTGCTGAGGTCTTGTTAACTTTGTAACATGCTGTATAATATTTTTTTGCTTCTGTTATAACAGAGCTGGTACAGACTTTGCTCATTTGAAGGATTATTTTGGAGTGCCATTGGAGCAAAAAAATTAGTTTGGATCTTCATTTTTGCTTAGATATGTCATACTCTCTATCCAATGTCTTTTCATATATATATGGAAATTGTGACTCCATATAGATTATTAATATTAGAAGAAGAAAGTTAATAATTGGTAGTTGATCTATTACCAATATTTCAAAGTTTGATAGCTTCTTGATAATTGCTACGAATCTCTGTTCATAAATATGTATATATGTCTCTCTATATATGTATCTGATATATATTTACATTCTTTACACACGTATATGTGTGTGTAAACTATATGCCTTGAATATTCTTTACAGCTAAATAAGTTTTCCAATACTGGTAAAATAAAATATAACCTATTCACAAATTTAAAAAAACTATGGTGATTTTTAAACATCATGAAGAATTATGATGAGGTCTTTTAAATATGTGGGATTAAGGGGGCTGGAGTGGTGGCTCAGTGATTATGGCATTTTCCCAGCATGTGTGAATACATAGGTTCAAACCCCAGCACCCACGTACACAACTAAGTGTCAAAGCAACAAAAGCCATGTGAAAAACTCAATAAAAATTGATTTTCTCTGTCTCTCCCTCCCTCTCTATCACTGTCCCTCTCTCTTTAAAAAAAATGTGGGAATAAGACTGTTGTAGAAAAATTGCCTCTGAATCATGTGCAATTATTTTTTTAAGAGAGAAGGATAGTGAGAGGGAGAGAGAGAGAGAGAGAAAGAGAGAGAGAAACAGACAGACAGAATCAATTTTTATTGAGCTTTTCACATGGCTTTTGTTGCTCTGACACTTAGTTGTTTATGTGGGTGTGGGGTTTGAACCCGTGTACTCTCGCATGCCGGGCAAGCTCTATAACCGCCGAGCCACCGCTCTAGCCCCTCATGTGCAATTTTTTCGTAACTCACTTTGAGATTAAAGGATTATAATCTGCACACATCACTACTGAGATTTGCCATAGGAACTATAGTCCCTTTAACATGTAGTTGTACTTCCATTAATAATGATTTGGGCTAGCACATATGGCTTGCCTAGAGCTGGTTGTTTCATTATTTCCTTCCCGTTAAAAATTTTTAAAATTTTGCAATGAGCCCTAATTTGCTCCAGCTGTTGTAAATTGGTCTCCAGTAATTTTCACATCTTCAACTTGCATTGACATATGCAAATATAAGGGTATATATTAAATCTTCAGTTATATTTGTGAGAGCCCACATTTAGTGAGCACTAAACTTTTTGTCTCTGAGATCTCTCTCTCTAGGCATATTTCTACTGGCAATATGCAGAAGGAATCAAGAAGACCCAAGTGGGAATAAATATTGTCCAACTGGGAATAAATCAGTTTCAGCAAAATAATTAGACTCCATCTTATGTTCTGTAATGCAATTATGAATCATAAGAAATTCCATGTTTTCTAGAAGGCTGAGGGCACTAAAATGATAAGAAGGAGAAGGGAAGAGAATAGCCTCTTGGCAAGAACTCAGGCAAGAGTTGACTCTCAGAGAAGCTGTGAAGAAAGGTAGTATTTATTTTTGGCATCCTCTCACTTCTTCTTTTAGTGCCCCATTTCTCTTTCAAAGTGTTCTCTTCTTTGCTCTCAGCTACAATCAGTTAAGGTCTACTAAGATTAGCTGAAAATGGTTTAAATTGCCTCTTTAGAGGGGTCTTTGCAATTTAGTAAAAGTGTTTTTATGACAAAAAAAGCTTTGAAATAGAAAGAAAAAATTTCTAATGGTAGAATTTCAAACTTACGTTTAACATTTGGGTGCAGAGTAAGACGCCTGTCAGATAAAATCAGTCTGATTATTATCTATTCGAAATGGACCCTGCTAGGACAAAACTACCCATGGGGAACCCAGGACCCAGGACCCAGGACCTTTGAATTGGCATGGCTACGAAGGGACAAAAACAAAAATAGATTGTGTTTATATTCTGCTGATTCGAGTAGCTCTCAGGTAGGGTGACCAGGTAACTCATCATCCTATTTAAGAAAACCTGGCCGTCTTGGCCCACCTGGAGATAATTATATGGGCCCCCTATGTAGTTGGCTGAGGGGATGGTTTGAGTCTGCCTCACAGTTTGACATCTCCTTCTGCCCCCTCTTGATTTCCCCTGTCCCTTCCACAGGTGCTAGGCCCCAGACACTCCTCAGTAAACAGTCTGCAGACTGCAGTTTAGACTCTGTCACAAACTCTGAACCTTTCTCTAGGAGAATGAAACTGCTACGGACAAGAAAATGATTTGCCTGCTCAGAAATCACATTGTTTCCCCAAGGTTAGTGGTGGAGGCTGACAAATGCAGCACTCAACATATGGGGCAAGTAGGACAGGCAGCCATCCAGCAGCTCAGAGTACTCTGGAGAAAAGAAGAGGGGATGTGTGCGGAAAACCAGTGCACATTTTCTGGAGCCAGGCTGCCTGGGTTTTGGCTTTGTCATTTACTAGTCTGGGTACTGGGCAGGTAACTCAGTGACTCAATTTCCTCATTAGTAAAATGGAGATAATGATGATGATGTGAAGTTTAAACAAGCTAATACATATCCTGCTGCATAGAAAGTGCTGAAAACAAGCCTGACAACATTTAATACTGTTGTTTCCTCATAAAGGTTCACAGTAGTAAGAATTCCATAGAAGAAATGCAGTTCTTGGAGGGTGGTTGCGATTCGGGAGCAGTTTTCTCTGCTCCTCCAAATATATCATACATATAGATGTTACTGTTGTTATTTAAGTCAGTAAGATTTTTAAAATACCCTATGAGGCTAAGTGTTGATAACTTTGGGGTTTATTTCAAATGCTGTCTCTTATTGATAATGTTTTTATTCTGAGTTAACCAATAATCTAGAAAAAGGAAAATCAATTAATGGAAACAGTATAATTTATTCCTGGTTCATTCAGGCTCATTTCAAAGGATTCAGAAGACTTGAGAATGTCCATTGTTTTCTTTTTTAAACTAAAGTTCACACTTTATTCAAATTTTCTTAGTTTTTACCCAATGCCCTTTCTGTATTCCAGGATCCCTTCCAAGACACTACGTTAAATTTAGTCATTATGTCTCCTTAGGCTCTTCTGAGCTGTGACAGTTTCTTAGTCTTTGCTTGTTTTTGATGATTTTGACAGTTTGGAAGAGTGCTGGACTGGTATTTTGTAGAACATCCCTCAGCAGGGATTCGTCTCATGTTTTTCTCACGATTAGGCAGGGGTTAGGGGCTTGGGGAAAGAAGGCCCAATATGTGAAGTACCATTCTGGATCCATCATCTCCCAGAGCATCAGCAACATGCCTGGCTGCTGCGACGTCAACCTTGATCACCTGGCTAAGGTCACGTTTGTCAGGTTTCTCCACTGTCAGATTACTGTTCTTCTCCACTTTCTTTACTCTGCTCTTTAAAAGGAGTTTGCTATCCAGAGCCCACATTTGGGTGGGGAATTTTGTTTCATCTCCTTGAAGGCACAAATAATTTAGAATTCTTTTGCTGGAAAGATTCCCCCCTTCTCTATTTATTGATTTATTCAAATATTTATTCATCTCAATATCAACTCACAGGTATGTATGTTACATTTTGGGTTATAATCCAGTACTACTTTATTTGGTTCAAGTTTGTTTTCTTTTTATATTTGATTTTAGGACAAAAATGTTTAAGTGGAAGTGAGACTGTTTTTTTTTTTTTTTTTCTGTGACTTGTGGATCTCAAAGCACCCAGTGAGGGAAAAATAATAAATATTGGCAAGTTTTCATTTGATCTCTGGACAAAGTAGCATTTTTAAGTAAAGGAGATGGATTCTTTTAATTAGTAATATTTCTTACAAATTAAAAAAATATTTGTTTTTCTCTTCAATAGCTCCCAAGGTTTCACCCATTTAAGTTGTATTTGAAAGTAGCTTTCTTGGTGTACAGAATTTTTTATTGTTTGGAAGAATTAAGTAGTTTAGACCTTAGTAAATATTAGGGCAATGATTATGAAGTAGTATTATTGAGTCAATTATCACCCAGGGGTGGTTTAAAGTTAAATGTTAAAAGGGATGTTTTTGAATTTGATTATGCTTAGGACAATTAACAGGCTTAGACTGCTCTTTTAAAAAGTGTATTGTGAACACTTAATTCAAGTTACAGTGGTAAGAAAATTCTGACAGTCTATATATTTAAATATTTTTGTCTTTATAATGCAGAGAACATGCATATTTACAAAATGACACAGGGAGACACATTTCCACTTTATCTGTATCAATTTTTTATCATGCATCCATAAGTTTTGTGAAGTACTTTTCAGTACTAGTTTTACTAAAATGTTTTGAACATGTTTTGACCAAAAGATATATTCATGGGTGTGTAAAAGTAAGTATAGATGTCAGCTTCTAAAAGGTGATAAAGCAAAACTCAGCTCTGGCACTTTAGATAAATACAGTTCTTTGGAAATTATTCATAATCCTGAGTAGAGAACTTCTTTTGGTTTTGTAGATATTGGATTAGTGACAGGGTTTTAGTATCTCAAACATTAATTATAATGATAATAATAGCAGTTACTTTTTTCAGTGTTTAAGATATTGTAGGCTCTGTTGAAGCACTTTGCAAATAAATCTCTAATGATAACTGCAAAGTTAGCATTATTGCTCTTCCCATCTCACATATAAAGATTTTTGTCTCACAGAAAGAACAAGTGTAATGGTCTAATTTCTTTTCTTTTCAACACAAGTTTTTCCAACTGGGGACCATAGTGTGGTCTGTTCTGAACACTCTGCCCCATCCCAGTCTTTACATAACTGACCCACCTTCATTCCATCTGGGTCTTTAAGGGGGGACATCAACTGCTCTATTCTTCCTTCACCACCTCCCGGTGCTATCATTCTAAGCCTCACTCTAGTCACTCTTGACACACTTAACATTATTTGAGATTCTGTGGTTTCTTTATTGGATTATTTTTCTTTGCCCTACCTGTAAAATTTTACCTTTGGGTGGTAGAGGGGCTTCAGTGTATCCGCAGTGCAGAGTAGTTGCCCAATATCTGCTTGTTGACTGAATTAATAGATGAATTCTGTAGGGCTAGAGTTGGGAAGAGCTGGGATTTGAACTCAAGTCTGTTTGGCTTCAAGGTGTAGGGACTTCCTACTCTACCACTTTGTTTTCTAGCTGGGTCTAGTAATTAATTTCTGAATAAATATCAAATAATCCAGCCTTGGATCAAAACCAGATTTGAGTTATTTGACCAAAAACATATTTGAGTTTTGGAAAATAATTCCAATGAAAATGACAAGGATAATTAATTCATAGATTCCAAATAATATGCTTCTATTTGCTAGTGAAAAAGTTACCTGAGTTAACAGTTATATTAGTCCATCTTCTGTTGCTGATAACACAATCCTACAGACTGGGTAAACTTTAAAGTAAAGAGTTTTATTTTGGCTCTTGGTTTTGGAGGTCTAAGTTCATGGGGCCTTATTTGGTGATGGTCTTCTTGCTGGCAGAATTCTAAGGTGGCAAAGGGCACCAGATGTTAGAGCCTGTTATGAATGTGTGTCTTCTGATCTCTTTCCCTTTTCTTGTAAAGCCACTGGCATTCAATCCTGGGGCACCACTCTTTCTCTAATCCTAATCACCTGGCAAAGGCCTCATCTCTAAACATCATTGTTGGATTAAATTTTCACCCTCATAATACCCTTTGACAGGCATTAAACTCTAATGTGGTGCCAGAAGGGATAAATCATATTCAAATCTTAGCAACAGCCAATTATTGTGATAAATATTTGTTACATTTTAATAAATTGATCATATATTTATTTCACAGGGTGAGCTCTTTGAAAACCAAATCTTTGTTAGATTAATCTTTGTTAGACTAGATAAAATTAGGGGAAAACTACCTTGCATTTCTTTAAAATCTTTCACAACCCAGAATTTTCATGAATTTGGGTCATTTTCCCCAACAGTGAAATGGAATTAATGAGGTTACACTGAATTTCTAAACTCTTTTTCTCACCAGCAGATGTGTATAAATGTCTCTTTTGGGGAAATGTAAACCATCATGGTGTCAGGAAACTAGGCCATGATTGAGACATTTGAAGGAAAACAAAATGTCGAAGAACAGCTGACTGCATAACTAAGAAATCAATCACTGCCCGGGATGCTTTATTGGCATAATTGGCAATGATTTATAGAATAATGGCAAGAGTCCAACTGGGCATGTGTATCCTTAATACCATTATAGCACTCTGGCATGGAATTTTAGTAATGACAACATAATTGGACTGGGGAAGAAGTTTTAGAGATGCTTATTTAAATTAGCTAATAACTAACAAAATATTCCCAATATTTATTTGTCTAATTGGATAAATTTTGTGGGATAGTTTAAATTGAATCTGAAAACAGAATTGTGCTTAGAACAAATCAGAAAATATCTCATGTGGCTGTGTAATATGTAGTGTTTTGAATATATCTAGTGTTATATTGCTTTATTAATCAATATTGTCATACAAGAACATAGCATTCAGAAAATAATTTAGTATGTTCAGTGCTGAGGACACAGGCAAGGGCTTAGAGGCAGTGAGGATGCAATGGCCAAAGGATATATTCAGTTCATTTAAAAGGAGTAATGTGAGGTTTATCTACTGTGCTGCATCTTGTAACTTACTTGTTAAATTTATTCAGGAAAGATGGCTTTAGTGATTATTCTGGAAACTAACTAGTGGGTTGTGAGAGATAATTAACAAAACTTCCTGTTTCTTCTCTTGGAACAGATGGATATTTTTGAAATGCAGCAGAACACTGAGCTCAGTTTGAGGGCATGCATAGTTGAGTTGCTTCTATTTGTATAATGAGGTGCTACTTGCTTGTACTCAAAGGTCTACAGCCTTTTATTTGCACATTGTACAACTCAACTGTTTCCACAGAGCTAAGCAACTAAATGCAGCAACCAACATTGCCTTCAGGAACAGACTTTTAAGGACACTGTCCCAAAGAGCTTTATTATTTTTTCTTGTTTTTTTTTCTACCTAATAGAACACATTTAGTCTACTGTATTATCTTTGCGACACTGATGCCAGCATTTGGAAATGACTAGGTCTCTGGGTAGAGCTTGTTATAAGGGCAGATATGAAGCAGAAATTCATTTTACAAGAATTTTCTTGTTGATTGAATGTTCCGATGAGAACTGCTCCCTGTGACAAGTCAAGGTTTTGGCAAATGTGGGTGATTATAGCAGAAAGCAAAGACGTGTTTTAAAGGGCCTCCGTGTTTCTGATATACTTCCAAATGGCCAAGTAGGTATAAATTTTATTGATAACTTTTCAAAGAGCATTGCATATTTATGTATGTGAATCTAGAAGAGGGGAGTTTACCATGATGCTAATGAAATTTGGCTCTTTATTTGTAAGAATTTTCTTCCTAGTTATCCTTAGAAGGAAAATTAAAAATCTGTTTACTTATCTTTGTATTATTTTTCCTTAAAGACATTTCCCATGAATAAACTCCATACCCATACAACCTGGATTTGCCCTTGTTCATGAGAAGGAGGTGGAAAGGGCAACAGAAACCTGGTTTTGACTTCCAGAAGACAAATGATGACTTGATAGTATCTGTGGGAGGATTATGGATTGACCTAAGCCATTGTCTTTTTTTTTCTATTTTTTTAACATATTGATTGAAGTATAATTTACTTACCATGAAACTGATCATTTTACAGTGCATAATTCAGTGGATTTTATATGTTGACAAGCTATACAACTAATACCACCATGTAATTCCAGAATAGTTTTATCACCTCAGAAAGAAATCTGATACCCATTAGCAGTTACTTCCCCTCCTTCCTTCCCCTACCCTCTGGCCAACAGTAATTATTTGTAATTATCTGTGTTAACAGATTTTCCTATTATAAACATTTAATATAAATGGAATCATACAATTTATGTGGCATTTTATATTTTTTACTAAGTATAATTTTTCAAGGTTCAACCATATTGTAGCACGTGTCAATACTCCATTCCTTTTTATGTCTAAATAATATTCTATTGTATTGCACATCATATTTTGTTTATCTGTTCATCAGTTGACGGACATTTGGTTTATTTTCAGTTTTGTAAACCATTGTATTTAAGTGAACAGGATTACTGAATGAGCTCAGAAAGTAAATGAAGAAATGCAGAAAGAACCAGGGATTACCATAAGATGTAGTGCCTGTTTAAATTCACCATCATTGAACGATAACAAAAAATAAATTTGGAGGCTTATAAAAGCCACTTTTGGTTGTGGTGTTAGCCTGTGAGCTCCTTGAAGGCAAGTTCAATAAATGTTCAGTTGCAATGAATCTGGAGAGAATGCTGAGCAGCCGTCTCCAGCATCAAAAATCAAAGCAAGCTATTGTGACTAATCTAGATAAACCAGGTCTACAACTACCTAAAAAGAGAAGTGAATCTAAAGTTGCTTCATGCCAAATGTTGAATTTTATTGTGTGTAAAGTAAAATAAAGAGGAAGAATACACAGTTTGGATAAAACGTACAAATAATTATCTTTCTTCCTTGTTCAAAGAACTTGGATAGCATGGTTATAATTTAAAATCCAAGGTCTGGGGCTGTGGCTCAGTGGTTACGGTGCTTGCCTAGCATGCTTGAGGATGCAGGTTTGAACCCCAGCACCAACTACACAATGAAGTGTTGGAGCAGTGAAAGCCACATGAAAAATTAAATAAAGATGATTCTCTCTCTCTCTCTCTCTCTCTCTCTCTCTCAAAAGATCCAAATACTTGTTATGGTATTGGGCTATAACATAATTTTTCAGTTTTATCTTTTACCCGCTCCCACCCACACTGCCCCATCTCCTTTTATGTTCCCTCTTGTCAGAATGCATAGAAATTTCATACTGATCCCTGCCTTCTAAGTATATAGTATTTTGCATACATCAAACCCATAAAAGTTAGCCATGTTCATGCTAACACACTGTTGATGGAGCTGCAGACTGGTACAGCCCTTCTGGAAAGCAGTGTGGAGAATCCTTAAAAAATTAGGGATGAGCCCACCATACAATCCTGCTATTCCACTCTTGGGTATTTTTCCAGGGGATTTAAAATCAGCACATTATAATGACACAGCAATATGTATGTTCATAGCAGCTCAATTTACTATTGTGGGGATTATGGAAACAACACAGATGTCCCTCGCTAGACGAATGGATCCAAAAACTGTGGTACATATATACCATGGAATTTTACACAGCAATTAGAAACAATGATATTGCAGCCTTTGAAGGTAAATGGATGGCTATGGAAGAAATTATGCTGAGTAAAATCAGCTTAACCCAGAGAACCAAGTTGAATGTCTCCACTCATCTGTGGAGGCTGGATCTAGACCCTGGCAGTTGAGAAAGATGGTCTATTATCATTTGTTAAATCCAGACAAGGTGTAATGTTATACAGCCTAATACTTTTTTAGAGATATTGTGGGAAGGGGAAGGGAGGGATAAGGGTGGGTTATTGGGGGGGCTCTCCTGGGAGTAAACCTAATATCCAGAATCTATTCACATTTTATATTATTTTGTTAAAAACTTGTATGGTTGTTCAAAAAAAAAAAAAAGTTAGCCATGTTATTGCGTAGTCTATGAAAAAAAAAAGTCAGAACTTGAAGAGACTGAAGGCATCTCTCCTGTGCTGAGCAGTTTTTTCCCAAAACACATTTCTTTATGTTTTGGGAGACGGTCCTTGTTTCTTGATAAGATACATTGGAAACCTTTTGATCTACTCTTTACTGCATTTTTTGGTTTCATTTCTTGCCATATTTCCTTGTGGTTTGACTGGTTCTTCCTCTCACCTTCACATATATGTTTTGGATACTTGGGATATTCCTTTTATCCCATCTACTTACACTTCCTTTCGCTGATTAATTTGTGCTGATCTTTTGAGTATCAGTTCAGATGTCACCTCCTTGGGAAACCATCTCTCACCTAAATTCCTTAACACCCTCTGTGGGTTTCACTTTTCGTTTTATATGTTTTTATGGCCACTTAAGCTTATTCCACAATGGAATTGATCACAATGTTTTTTGAAATTTTCTGTTTACTTATTTGTATCCCCTTATTAGACTTAATAGTAGCTCAAGGGTCTGATGTCTTATTTACTGTATATCTCTAGGCAAAAAGTAGTGCTCAGCACAAATATTTTATTAAATAAATATATTTCAGTCATCTGAAACAACTATAAACAACAAGATATGAGAGTTATAGAGATATAAATTTATGTTTTGCTTACATATTCTTGAGTTCATTAGAAGCCCACTTATGTGAAGAGATGTTACTATAGCACTTGTACTGCCAAGAGTATAAGCAGCATGTCAAGGAAATTCTCATACAAAGTGTGGGCACATATCCTTTCTACCTCTCCTGAGGAAGAAAAAAGCAGTTCCCTGCTGTTAGAATTCTTATAATAATACGTTAATATCGCAGTGGGTAACATGCCTTAAAAGAATCAGAAATTGATCCAAGGACACAGGGAAAATCTCTACTGAAAATCATTTAAGTTTTTGTACAGAGAAGCTTTTAAGATATCACTTAAATGAAAAAGAATGTTTTTAAAGCTATACTAGTTCAAGAGCTACATTCAACATGAAAATGAAAAATAACAGCAGCAGAAGAACAGCACTTTATTGCTTTTTTTAAAAGAAAAGAAAACCCTGCATGCATTTCGCCCTTCCTGTCCTGTCTTTACAATGATAAAATATTTGGATATTTAAACTTGTGTTTTGGTATTAAGTTATATAATATATTCTTATATTTAAAAATAGCACTGCTGTATTTATAAATATAGCAGCTTTATTTCAACTTTCATTCAAGGTAAGGTTCAAGTATTCTGGTGAAATGGCAGACCGGACGCTCAAATGTTGGAAAAGAAAATATAGGATGTAAAGGAATAAACTAAGAGGAAGAGCTGCAGATGAGGTATCTTAGCAAATTTTTGTAATATGAAAGGAGAATATAAGCCTGTTGGTTATGGTTTTTCTTGTTCTAATGGAGAAGATGTCAGTCCAGGACTCTCAGAAAGAGACTGCAACAATGGGAAGATCTGCCAGGAAAATCTCTGGAGATACTTCAAGTCAGAGTTGGCAGATACAGTGAATCCATCCATATTTAACATTAACTAATTGGTGTACCAGAAAGAGAGAACACAGGGAAGGAAATTATTAAATAATAGACAAAAATTTACACAACTGAGTAGAGAGATTAACGTTTTTGTTTTTGAAAATCTCACTAAGTGTTGAGATGAATGAATGCAAAAAGCTCTACATCCAAACATAGCACCATGAATCTTCAGATTTTGAGAATAAATTGATGCCTGATAAGCTTCCAGAAAAAAAGTACAGGTTAACGAAAAAGGAACAAGGATCAGGCTGATATTAATCAATCCCAAATGAAAGGAATCTTGAAGACAGTGGTAAAAAGACTAAAAAGTTCTGAGAAAAAAGTTATAGTCAATCAAAGTATAAAAGAAAGAGAAACTTTTTCAAATACATAAAAACTTGGAACATTTACTTGCAGCCTTTTTGCTTAGAAAATTACTTTATGTTGAACCTTGAAAAAAATGAGAGCAAGGAACGTGAAAGAGAAGCGTTGAAGCATTGGAGCATTGAAGAAGTTGTGGAGCTAAACCAAGAGTCCAAGAAACAGACACTACAGCATGGCAGTTGAGTTAGAAGTTTCTGAAGCCCCCTTCAAGCATGACACGGTGGAAGCAAGAAATAGATTTCAAAGATTAGACAGAATGGGCCAAAAACTGATGCCATGAGTGACAGGGAAAGAAGGCATATTTCATCTTTCATAAGAATGCAGAAAAGAGAATTAAAAAAGAAGAAAAAAACCAAATAATTGTACAGATGCACCTGAAGTTATGATGAGGTTATGTCCTCATAAACCTATTGTATATTGAAAATATCCTAAGTCAGAAATGCATTCACTACACTTAATCTACTAGACATTCTAACTTACTAGCAACACAGTATACTGTATATCATCAGTTGTATTTTTCTGGTGTTTGCGTGGTTGACTTGGAGCTATGATTCACTGCTGTAGCCTAACATCACAAAAGAATTATCACATTGCATATCATCAGCCTAGCAAAATATGAAAATTCAAGATTTGAAGTAAGGCTCTTGCTTAATGTGCATTGCTTTCATACCATCATAAAATAAAAAATCATAAGTTGAACCACTGTGAGTTGGATATCATCTGTAGAGAAAATCTGTAGCATGAAAGATAGAAAAAAGAAGGCATTTTACTTTTGTTTGTTTCTGTTCTTATTTTTATGAGTTCATTAAGTTGCTTTTATTTCAAAATAACTTATATAGTTGAAGGATTTTTTGTAAGCCTAATAGTAACCACAAAGCAAAAAATCTGTAATAGACAAGCCAAAAATTATAAGCAAGGAATCAAAACACACTACTAGAATAATTCACTTAACCACAGAAGAAGACTGTAAGAGAGGAACAAAGAAAGGAATTAGAGGACTGGAGAGGTGGCTCAGTGGTAAACACATGCCTGGCATGTGCAAGGATTTGAGTTTGAACCCCAGCACCACATATACAACGAAGTGTCAGAAATTAAAAAAAAAGAAGAAGATTAAAAAGAAATAAAATTGACTATCTAAAAAAAGGAAGGAACTAGAATAAAATGAGAAAACAAGCTACATAATGAATGTAGTTAGTTAGACCATACCTATCAATAATTACTTTGAATGTATATGGATTAAATTCTCCAATTAAAAGATCTAGAATGACAGAATGCTTAAACCACCCAAACCAACTATACATTGCTTACAAGAAACTCACTTAGCCTCTAAAGACACACATGAATAAAAGTGAAAGGACAAAAGGGATAGATTAAAATATTCCATGTAAATGGAATCCGAAAGAAAGCAGGAGCAGCCATACTTATATCACATAAAATAGATTTTAAATCAAAAGTAGTAAAAGAGATAATAAAGGTCATTATGAGTTATGGTTTGGATATGCAATGTCCCCTAAAGGGTTGTGTGTTGAAGGATTAGTCATCAGGGCAGCAATGTTCAGAGGTAGGAGTTTTGGAAAGTGTTTGGATATGAGGACTCTCACCTCGTCTGTGGATTAATAATACATTGATGTCTGGATGGACTATTAGGGGTGGTGGAATGAATTTTTGCAGAAAGTAGTCCAGTGAGAGTGTACCCTGGTAGGGCATTTCTTGTCTTCATCCTCTTTGTTTCTTTATTCCCTGGCGGCCAGGAACTAAGCAACATTCCTCTTCTATGCTCCTCTGCCTTGATGTTTCTGCCTTGGAGCCAGCTGAATATGAACTAAAACTTCTGAAACCTGAGCCAAAATAAATCTTTTCTTCTCTGAGTTGTTTTTCTCAGGGACTTGTCACAATGGCAAAAAACAAAACAAAACAAAAAAAACCCAGACTAATAATTATGTAATGATAAAGCAGTCAAATCAATAAGAGGAATTACAATTCTAAATATACATGCACCCAATATGAGAGCATACAAATACATAAAACAAATATTAATAGATAGAATGACTCCAATAAAATAGATTGACTCCAATAAAATAATAGTTGCGACTTAAACATCCTGTTTTATACAGTTTCTTCATTGCTGTCACCAAAAGACCTGACAAGAACAACACAGAAGAGGAAAGGGTTATTTGGCACTGATGGTTTCAGAGGTGTCAGTCTATGGATGGCCAACGCCATTGCTCTGGACCTGAGGTGAGGCAGAACATTGTAGAGGAGGAAAGCAACTCAGGACATGGTGATCAGGGAGAGAGCAGAGAGAAACTAAGCTTGACTCACTAGGGACACCCCAAAGACACTCCCACACTGATCTACCTCATCCAGCCATACTCTATTGCCTACAGTCATCACCCAGTTAATCCATTCAAGTGGATTAATGTACTGATTTGGTTAAGATTCTCTTTTCAATTCTAAACTTTCTTGCATTGTCTCACACATAAGCTTTTGGGGGACACCTTATATACACCATAATACAGCCCACTTTCAGCAATGGACATATCATCCATACAGAAGATCAACAACAGTAACAAAATAAGATTTAAATTGCACCCTACGCCAGATGTACTTAACAGACATCTACAAAACATTCTATCTAACAACTGCTGAATACACTTTTTCATTATCAGCATATGGACTATTTTCCAGGATAGATTTTATATGATAGGCCACAAAGTAGTCTCAACAAATTAAAAAAAAAATCACATCAAGTATCTTTTCTGATCATAATGTAATAAAGTTAAGCAATAACAAGAAAAATTTTGGAAACTTTGCAAATACATAGAAAACTTGATTTTGAACAACTGATGGATGAAGGAATAAGTCAAGGATGAAACTGTAAAAATTTCTTGAAACAAGTAAAAATGGATACACAACATACTAAAACCTAGAAAATACAGAAAAAAAAGTAGCACTGAGGTAAATTTATAGCAGTCAGTGCCCACATCAAAAAAGTAGAAAGATTTCAAATAAGCAACAAATATTGAACCTTAAGGAATTAGAAAAACAAGAACCGACCAAATCCAAAATTAGTAGAAGGAAAGAAATGATATTGATAGAGTCTGGAATAATGAAATGAAGTGTTAAAAAAAAGAAAAATGAGCTAGTTTTTCAGACAGTCCTTTAGCTAGACTAAGAAAAGGAGAGGGAAAATTCTAATACATATAATCAGAGATGAAAAGGGAAATATTATAATTGACACAACCGAAATAAAAAAAAATTAGAACTTATTATGAACAACTGCATTACAATGGACTTGATAATGGACAAAAAATGGATAAATTCCTAAGCACAAGCACCTTACCAAGAGTGAAACATGAAGAAATTGAACACCTGAAAAGACCATAAGAAGTAATGAGATTTTGATTCTGCATATAAAAGTACCCCATCAAAAGAAAAAAGACCAGGACTAGATGGCTCTATTATTGAATTCTATCAAACATTTAAAGATCTAATTCCAATTTTCCTTAAGTTATTAAAAAATGTAGGAGGAAGGGATTCTTCCAAATACATTCCACAAGGCTGGCTTTACTCTGATACCAAAACTGAATAAGAACACAATAAAAAAAGACTATAGGCTGATATATGTGATGTGCAAAAATCATCAGTAGATAAAATACTAGCATTCTGAATCCAATAACACATTTAGATTATTCACTATGACCAACTGGGATCCAACCCAGGGATGAAAGAATGGTTCAACATATGTAAATCAATCAACGTGATACACCAACAGAATGAAGGACAAAAACCATAAGCTAATCTCTCAACAGATGTAGAAAAGGCATATGGTAAAACTCAACTTCTCTTCATAATAAGTTGCTGCACAAATCAGGAATAGAACAGATGCACCCCAACATAATAAAGACAATTTATAATAAACCAATTGCTAACATTATATGGAATAATGAAAACTTCAAAGCTTTTAATCTGGAACAAAACAGATGCCCACTTTCACCACTTTTAATCAATAGTTCTATAAGTCCTCGCCAAAGCAATAAGACAAGAGAGAGAAATGAAGCCATTCAATTGGGAAAATAAGAAGTCAAATTGTCACTGTTTGCAGATGACATGATCTGATTTATAGAGAAATCTCAAAAAATCTGCTATAAAATTATTAGAATGGTATATGTCATCTTTCCCTCACTGTGACAAAATACCAGAGAAAATCAGTTAAAGTGAGGAAAGCTTTATTTTGGCTAATGGTTTCAGAGGTTTCTGTCCATGGTCACTTGGCCCCATCTCCTTGGGTCTGTGATAAGGCAGAACATCATAGCAGGGAACTTATGGTGGAACGAAGTTGCTCACCTTCTGGTGATCAGGAGTAAAGGGGAAAAGAGAGGGGAAAAAAGTGAGCACAAGACTGAGCAAGAATCCAGGGTCTTAATATTGATTTAACTTCCTTCCCCTAGGTCCCACCTCCTACAGATTCCACCACCATCTAATAGTGCCACAAGCTGGCAATCAAGCCTTTAACATAAAGCCTTTGGGGAAAATTTAAGATCCAAACCATAGCAAGGACTAATAAATTAATTCATCCAAGTTAGAAGATACAAAATCAGCATACAAAAATAAGCAATATTGCTAAATTCAGTAACAATTTGAAGTAGAAATCAATAAGTCAATCCCATTTACATAATTACAAAAAGACCTAGGGATACGTTTAACTAAAGAGGTGAATGAGCTCTACAATGGAATTGTAATATATTGATGAAAAAAATCAAAGAGGAAAGATACCCCATGTTCATGGATTAGAAGAATAAATATTGTTAAATGTGTATATTATCCAAAATAATTTATGGATTCAGTGTAGTTTCTATCAAAATATCAATGTAATTATTCCCAGAAGTAGAAAATTCAATTATAAAATTGATATGAAATCACCCTGCCTCCCCACAAACCCAAAGAACAAAGCAGAATGTATCCATAGCCTGATTTCCAAGCAAACTACAAAGCTGTAGCAATCAAAAAAGCATGATATTAGCATATAAACAGATGTGTAGACCAAGAGAATAGAATAGGGAGACTAGAAGTAAACCCATGCATCTAGAGTCAACTGATTTTCTTCCCCCTCCTTTTTTTTTTTTTTTTTTTTTTTTAGAGAGAAGGGGAGAGAGAGAGAGACAAAGAGAAAGAGATAATCAATTCATTTAGTTTTTCATGTGGCTTTTGTTTTTCCAACACTTTGTTGTGTACTTGGCGGTGGGGTTTGAACCTGTGTCCTTGTGCATGCCAGGCAAGTGCTGTAACTGTTGAGCCACCACTCTAGCCCCAATTCAATTGATTTTCAACAAAGGTGTTTAAGAATACACATTGATGAAAGAATAGTGTTTTCAATACACGGTGCATAAATTTTGATATTTATGTGCAGAAAATGAACTCACATCCACTATCTCTCACACCTTAACAAAAATCAACTCAAAATGGAGTAAAGACTTAAATGTAAGCCCTGAAGCTATAAAGATACTTGAAGAAAAAAGAGGAAATGCTTCAGAACTTTGGAACGGGCAATTAGTTTTTGGAAAACACCCCAATATAAGGAATCAAAAGCAAAAGTAGACAATTGGGGTTACATCAAGTTAAAAAGTTCCTGTACAGCAGAGGAAACAATAATCAGATTAAGGAGACAACTTACAGAATGGGAGAAAATATTTGCAAACTAAATATCTTACAAGGGATTTTTACCCAGAATATATAAAAAATACCAACAGGAAGCCTCCAATATTTGATAAAGGGGGCAAAAGCATAATGCGGAAGAAGGATAGCCTGTTCAACAAATGGTGTTGGACAAATTGGACAGCCATATGTAGCCAACTGAAATTGGATCCTTATCCCTCACCCTGCATAAAAATTAAATCAAAATGGTTCAAAGATCTGGATATTAAACCAGCAACTTTACAATTGCTTGAAAAAGAAGTCAGATCAACACCACATGACACAGGGGTTGACTACGCCTTCCTTAACAAGACCCCCATGGCACAAACAGTAAAGTCAAGAATAAATGAATGGCGGGGGGAGATGGAGCGGTGGCTCAGCGGCTTTGGCAATTGCCTGGCAAGCATGAGGACCTGGGTTCAAACCCCAGCACCACACCACATACACAACTAAGTGTTGGAGCAACTAAGGCTATGTGAAAAACTAAATAAAGTGTTTCTCTCTTTCTCTGTCTCTCTCACTGTCCCTCTCTCTTAAAAAAAAAGAATAAATGAATGGGATGCAATTAAACTAAAAAGCTTTTGCACAGCTAAGGATTTAGTCAAGAGTGTGAAGAGAGAGCCTACAGAATAGGAGAAAATCTTTGTCTGCTACACCTTGGACAGAGGGTTAATATCCAGAATATACAAAGAACTAAAAAAAAACCCTAAACACGAAAACCACAAATAATCCAATCAATAAAATGAGATATGGATCTTAAATTTCTCAGTGGAGGAAGTTCAAAAAGCCCATAAACATATGAGAAAATGCTCTACTTCACTAACAATAAGAGGAATGTAAATCAAAACTTCACTGAGATTTCACCTTACTCCAGTCAGAGTGGCATAAATGAAGAATATGAATAATGACAGATGTTGGAGGGGCTGTGGGAAAAGAGGAATAATGTCACATTGCTGGTGGGACTGGAAACTGGTACAGCCACTCTGGAAAGCAGTGTAGAGACTCCTTAAAAAATTAGGGCTGGAACCACCTTATAACCCAGCTATCGCACTCCTGAGTATTTTCCCCAAAGAGCTAGAATTGGCATATTATAGAGATACAGTTCACCAATGTTTATAGCAGCTCAATTTACTGTAACTAAACTATGGAACCAACCCAAATTCCCCTCACTGGACAAGTGGATTAAAAAACTTTGGTACATTTATACAATGGAATTGTACTCGGCTATTAGAGAAAACGATAATATGGCATTTGCAGCCAAACGGATGGAGATGGAAAAAATTATGCTAAGTGAAATATCTCAAATTCGTAGATTCAAGGGGTGAATGTTTTCTCTCATTTGTGGAAGCTAGAATACAATCAGAAATAATATGATAGATGGCTAAGCTAATAATAACCTCAACATGTATGAATTTTTACACAAACAGGGGGAACCTTGCCTAGGATGCTGGGCAACAATGGGAGGGGGACATGGAGGGAATAGGAAGGATATCAAGGAGACCAGATGGAGGGAGTATGGAGGAATCAACTTAGTGAGGAACCCTCGGCTTCCGTGAGAAGTCCAATTAACATGGGGGTTAAATAGGGGGAAACATGGAACCATGGGGAACCCAAGGGGGGAAACCATGGAATGGCATCAGCCTTGGCTTGCTTTGTCATTATACATTTGTTCTTGATTGTTTGATAATGATTCCCTCCTCATTGTAAGACCTTCTTTAATGAATAAAAAAATAAAATATAAAAAAGAAACACCCACAACTCTATAGCAATAACTAAAACAAGTAACTCAATTTTAAAAATGGACAATAGATCAAAATAAATATTTCTCAAAAGAAGACATGAAAATGGCTAAAAGGTATATGAAAAATGCTTAACATCACCAATGATCAGAGAAAGGCAAATCAAATCCACAATGAGATGTCACCTCACCCTAGTAAGTATGACTATTATCTAAAAGACTAAAGGTAAGAAGTTCTGGTGAAGATGTGGAGAACAAAGTACCCTTGGACACTGTTGGTGGGAATGTACATTAGTACAGCTACCATGGAAAACAGTATGGAGATTTTTTTAAGAAATTGAAAACAGAACGATTGTATGATGCACCCATCCCACTCATGGGCATATATCCAAAGGTAGTGAAGTCAGCATGTTCAAGAGACATCCGTACTCCCATGTTCATTGCAGCACTATTGACAATGACCAAGAAATGAGAACAATCTAAGTGCCCACCAACTGATGAATGGACAAAAATATGGTACATATATACAATGGAACAATATTCAGTCATGAAAAGAATATCCTGTCACTTGTGGCAACATGGATGGAACTGGAGATTATTATGTTAAATGAAGTAAGCCAGGCTTAGAAAGACAAGTTCTGTATGATCTCACTCATGTGAACTCTAGCAAAGTTGCTCTCATAAAAGTTGAGAGTAGAATGGTGGTTACCAGAGGCTTGGGAGTGTACAGTACGAGAGGAATGGGGAAATATTGACCAATAGGAACTGAATCACCATTTGATAGGAACAAGAAGTTCTGGTGTGCTGTATTACACAGTAGAGTGATCATAGATAACAATTACATACTGTACATTTTGAAAAGGGAGAAAAAGGATTTTTGAAAGTTTTTAACATTAAGAAATCATAAATGTTCTGGGAGATATTCTTAACCTTATTTAAACATTATACAATGCATACACATACTAAAACATGACACGGAACCCCCATCAATATGTACACATTTTACGTTTTTATGTATTATTAGTTAAAATAAATTTTAAAATAAAGCACTTGGATGGTTGGAATCTTTTCCTGTGAGTCAACAGAAGTTATGATTATGGATCCTATATCAGCTAGGGTTTGGCAGCAACTAACAGCTCCAAATAACAGGGGCTTAAGGAAGACATTAAGGAGTACATTTATTCCTGCCTTAGATGAAAAAAGGAAATTCAGGGTTGATGTGGTGGCTTTGAAATCACTGAAGGACCCTGGATTTTGCTTCTTGTTGCTCTGTCAGCCTTCACCTGTGGCTTACATGTAATGGTAATTGTCAGAAAAACAAAAATCATGAACTATTAAAAGAGACTGTTTATGAAATTGGAGGTAGGTTGGAGAGAATTAGAGCAGAAATTACTGTTTTTTAATATAGAATTCTTAGTATATTTTCGTTTTTTACTAGCTATGTTTATTCTTTTGATTGAAAGTAATACAAATGTCAAGAGAAATAGTAAAGGGTAATAGTGATTTTTTTTAGTTTCAAGTTTACCTTCTCAGAGAAATCACGTTGATAACCCCAGTAAAATGCTGCAATCATTCTTCCCACCCCAAGAATGTTTTGTTCATTTTTGTTAATTTATTTTCTTCAATGTGACTTTGTTCACTGGTATTTGCTTTATGCATTAATTGGCATCTCCCCTAACTAGAATGTAAGTTCCATGAGGAAAAAGACATGTTAGAAATTGTTCACTTCTATGTCTTTAAAAACCCATAACAGTATTGGGAGCATAGTAGATATTCAATATGTAGTTATTGAATAAACTATGATATAAATATGAAGCCATCAGAATCACTAGAGGTAAATAAGATGTTGATGACAGGAAATCAGTCATTAAGAAACTCATAGTTCACATTGATATCAAGAAAGATGACAAGTTTCACAAGGTGTATTGAAGTATTTTTGCATAATGTTTTCCATCATTAAAATAACTTTTGGGCAATGATCCACACTACAATAACAGCAAATGTATAATATGCTCATATGTAAAAAGTTCTGATGAGAGCTAAAATAAATAAGTGAACTTGTTAAACTCAGCATATACAGGAAACTCTTAGTCATAATAATGCATAGAAAACACTTTCAGAAATATGTTACTTAAAGATAATATATGGTAAACTATATATAGGTTTTCAGGAATTCAAAGAAATATGAATGGTATGGATTCAAATGTATTGAGACACTGATCATGGGGTTTTTTTTATCAGCACGTGTGAAAAAGTAAGAGGTATAAATTTGCCTTCCCATTTCTCTCTCCAGCCACACATTTTAGTGATTGAAGAAAAGAATGTCGGGATGGAATTGGAGAGCTGGGTGTACAAAACGATTTGTCTCCCTCCCATATCCAGAGGGCTATGCTGTAGTTACTGACTGTACTTGAAAGAGAAGTTCAGAATAGTATATTGTGTGTATTAAACTTAATGTAACTTTTATCCCTTCACTGTTAATTCAGTCAACTGGGAGCACTTTAACTAGAATTGAGGCTTTTCAAATCTTTTTAAAACGTGAAGAATTCTAAAACTTAATTGGAAACATTTAACCATTCTGGTAAACTTTGTACTTCCCTCCAAACATTCACAAAACCTTTATCCTAATCCTATGTTTATTCCCAAAGATTATCAAGAAAGTTAATGTGTTTTAAGATTATGTGTCTCTTTCGTCTTAATTTCTTTAGCGTGTGGTAATTTTTGTAGCAACTGAAATTGGCAATTACCTTCTCAACTCTGCCACAGCCTTATTGTTATGTTGTGCTAATCATAATTGCCAATCATTGTGGTAATACTTTTTGTGGATACCAATTTTATGGATCATAATTATAGTATTAAGTACTTATTAAGTATTGTTTAGGGATTCTTTTTGTTACTTTTGGAAAAATCGGGATTTGTTTCTCTACTTGACAGTTTAGGAAAAAAAAAATCTCTAACCATTCCAGTTAAATTTGACCTATTTAAAAGCCTATGGGGACTTAAACCAATAACATCAATTCTATTCTTAAAGGCTGTCATATTTAAGTTTTATTGACTAATTTACACAGAAGCTAAAAATAGTTCATGGAAAAAGAGTTTATTTCTTCTTGTCCTATGGATAATTCCATACATATAGAACACACTGGGTGAGTTTTTAGGCTTTAACATCAAAACTTACAAAGAAAAACAGTTTTATTCTTCAGTGAGAGTTCATCTTAGACTGACCCTGAATAAAATCCCTGACTTCTTTGGTCTTGAAAAAAAATTTCTCCATCTGAAAAATATACACACAGACACACACACAGACACACACACACACACTCTCTCTCTCTCTCTCTTTCTCATAAAGAGACAGTGTCTTGGTATGTTGTCCAGGCTGGCCCTGAACTACGTCTCCTGTCTCATGTCTCATCCTCTCAAGCAACAGGGACTACAGGTGTGAGCCACTTTGCCTGGACAACCAATATATATATAGAACACAATAACATGTCCTATCATAACATTTTATATATATATATATACATATATATATACACACACATAAAATTCAAAATTCCCATTTTTTTGTTGGCCAAAATTGGTTGATCATCATCAATTTAATTTGCTTCAGCCTAATCAAGGTAGAGTCTAAAACCATCCTAGTTAAGCTGGTCCCTCAAACAAACTCATGTCACTGTCAGTTTGAGCTTATCTGGACTCCACTCAGGTAGCATATATAGCAATTCAGCACGAAAGAAGTGACAGGACATGGTTTTGTGTAAATGTTTTTTAATTTTCCAGGTTTAGTAAATAAAGGCAGTGTATTCAATTAGTAGACAGGATGAAAATGGAAATAATGTGGCCAACAAAAAATCCTTGAATTGATAAATACTGTCTCTTTGAATTATTGTGCTGAAATATCCCAAGTCAAGTAATTTAAGAAAGAACTTCAAAGAAAACTTTCGAAGTCATATCTTGTCTTTCTGTGGGTTAAAAGTATTTTAAATCTGATTTTGATTTATGAGTTACATTTTGTTAATGTCTAACAGGTGGCAGAAGAAGTGCTGTATCAATTCTTCCAAATGCACCCACAGTACTGTGTTTCTGCACATGGTCTTGATACTGGATTGCATGAAATATGAATGACCTGTCACATTATTTTAGATAAACTTAAGCAGAAAAGCATCTGAAAGCATCAATATTTTGGTGAACTTTTCCTAAGTTTTGGTCACAGAAGCAAATGTTTCATAATCCTTCAATGAATTATTATATACCTTGACTCCATGAAAACTTCCAGCTCCACAGAACAAGTCTGGTTTTATGGGCTGAAAAGAGTGGTTTCCCTTCTTGTTGAAAAGAGCTCGATGTGATGGTCTATGTTCTGGGAACAGTGAGAAAAGGAGATTGACCTGGAAAGAGATCTCAGCAAGGACGATGGTATGGCAAATTGTATTTTAGAAAGATGAATCAACAATATCTTCTCACCCAAGGTTCTTCTGTAATGGAGTCACTCCCCTATTAAAAGGTTGCATGTGTGTCACTTCTCCACTGAAGCTGAGTGGGTTTTTGTAACTGCTTCAATTGATAGAATAGAAAGTGAAACAGGTGACAAGTGATTGTGGCTTCTAAGGGTGGGGTAAAAAATGTCATGCACTTCCTTTGTGGGATGCCCACTCTTGGAGTACAGACATCATATTGTGAAGAAGTCCAAGAAGCCCATGGAGATGACTACAAGGAGAGGAACTAGGGATCTTAACCCACAGTCCTGGCATGGCTCCAGCCGTTAGCATGTGACTGAGTCTTTGTGGAAGTGGATCTTCCTGTGTCAGGTGAGCTGCTGCAGCCACCGCCAGGAGGAACAGCAAAGAATTGCCCCCCTTGAAGTTCTGACCAAATCACAGATTCTTGAACAATATATGTGTTTATCATTGCTGTAGCCTGCTGTATTTCAGAGTGATTTGTTGCATGGCAATAGACAACCTAAACAGATAGTTTTAGTAAGGTCTTAACTAAGTCACAGACATAGTATAAAAAGAGCAAATGCTGCATCCTTCTCAGTACCTTTTATTCGAGCAAATGCTGCATCCTTCTCAGTACCTTTTATTCATGTTTTTCTTTCACTAGTCTAAGTCATCTCAATTCCCATTGCCTTTTCTTATATCATCTACTTGTTTTTCATTGTTTTGATTACTCTTCCCTAAATCCCCTCTCAGGTTTTAAGACCCCAAGCTAGACACATTATGTTAATAAAGGCTTGATTAAAGCTGAGAGTAATTAGAGGATTAAGTATAATTCCTACATTCTATTATCTTATTTATAGAACTTGATGGCAGGCTCTAAATTTTAACAGCAAGTGCTGAATTTAGGACTTAAACTGACATTCCTTCTGACTTCAACACATTTTAACATTTTTTTCTTTAGAAGAAATATGTAATTATTCACAGAAGTTACAGAGGAGACTACAACAAATAGGTCTCTCTTATTTCAACTCTTAAACTTTAACACATTTGTTATAAATTTGAAAATACAATAATTTATATGCAGAATTGACAGGGTTTTTTCAATATCATTCCCTGCCCTATAAAAGCTATCATCCTAAATTCGTTACTCATTATTCCCATAAATGTTTTATACCAGGAAATATGTAGATATCAATAAACAATACAAGATATAACTTTGTTTTAAACTTTCTATAAATGGAATTCTTACATATCTTTCTGTACCTTATCGTTACTTGAATTTTCCCATTTTGACTTTCATATGGTATTTCATTATAAGACTATCCATAATCAATCAAATCTACTATTCGTAGGTCCTTAAGGAATCTCCAGATTTTTGTGGTTACAAATCATCCCGCAGTGCGTATTTTCTTACACATTTTCCCGTGTACCTTGAAGAAGTTTCTCCATGGGCTGTACCTAATAGATGAAGTGTGAGTTAAGAATATACACAGCTTTGACTAGAGTAGATATTACCAAGTTGCTTATAGATATAGTTTTGTCAATTCAGTGTCTACCAGAAGTATTCAAAGTTCTTGTTTTTTCGCATCCTTACCCAAATGTGAGGTTATCAGACTTTCTACCTTTTGCCAATTGAATGAGTATGAAATGAAATTTAATGAGTTTTTTCATTCCTCTGATGTTCAATATCTTTTGTACATTTATATTCTATTTCTATAATCAATTTTATCCATTTCATATTCATTTGCAGGATGCCTACAAATTTTTTGTGTGAACTTTGTTAATGTGTGTGGCAAATACTTTCTCCTAGCCTGTGGATTGCACTTTGACTCTGTATGATGTTTTTTCTTGAACAGACATTTTAAATATTTAATATCAAATTTATTAACATTCATTATGATTTGTGCATTTTTCACTTCTACTAAATAGACCTCACCTCCTAAAATCTGAATCTTCTCTTTTATTTCCTTAAATGTTAAGCATTTTCTTTTAAACATTTGGATCCTTCCTTTCTTTCCTAATCTCTTTTTGATATGATGTGAGGTAGGAGCCTATCTTTCTTCTGCATGGATAAATTACTGATCCTGATCATCTTTTCTGAACAATTAAATCCCTTTCCTTTGACCTATAACACCTTCTCAAACATATGCAGCACTTCTATATGATTGTACTCCAGTTTCTGGCATCTATCTTTTGTTCTTCCGTTTCATTTGTCTTGCCTTATGTTAAAAATCATACTAGTCTTGATTAATATAGCTTTATTCTCTGTTCTAATATCTGGAAGCATAAGTCTGCACACCTAATTTTTCAAAATCATTTTAGTGATTTTTGGTTCTTTACTTTTCCCTGTGAAGTTTAGGATTAACTTGTGAAATTCCACAAAAGTACTCTTTGCAGTGTTGATGGAAATAATTCATGGTAGAACTAAGGCTTTTTGTTTGTTTGAAAGTCATCATTGAACCTCTTTACCTGTGCTGTTTTCCCCAACCCAAGATTCCTTTCCTGTTGAAAGCAAGTATTTTACACTCTCAAACCCAACTCCCAGACCCTAGGTGTAACTGTCTTTCACCTTTGCCAACTTCAGAATAACTGATGACTTTATAATGGAATCTTCCCATTTATAACCATATGGCATCTCTATTTATTAGAGTCTCTTTCTTGTCCTTTTATAAGGTTTTTCACTTTTTTTCTTCATAAATACAGCTGGTCATTATTCAGAGATTCTATACTTGTGAATTTTCCTACTTTTTAACATTTATTTGCAACTTAAATGTCAATACTCACTGAGCTTTTATAGTCATTTGTGGACATGAACATAGTGATGAAAAATATGAATGTCTAACAGACATGAGCATTCTCTGCTGAGATGGAACAAAGCTCTGTCTTGTTCTAGCTCTCATTTTGCAAATTGTCCTTTCTATGGTTCATCTAGTGTCATTTTTTAATATTTTCATATTTTTGTTAGTGATTTTGCTTTTTAAATGACTCCCAAAGAAAGTGTCGAAGTGCTGTCTACCATTCCTAAGTACAAGAAGGCTGTGATGCCTTATGGAAAAACTACATGTTTTAGATAACCATCCTTCAGGCACAAGTTCCAGTACCATTCGCTGTGAGTTCAATGGTAATAAGTTAATAATATATACCAAGTAGTGTGTCTTTAAGCAGAAATGCACATAAAATGAGATTATGTATTGCTTGGATGATGAAAATGTCAAGACAAGAGGTTGACAGGAACCTAACCATGTATTTACCCTAGGGCCAATAGTTCAGTATTCACGGCTCTTGTCATGTTTGTGGCAAATTCACTGAACATAATTACCACAGATGAGAATTGAATGAATCTTGAGTATTCTTTATTAGACTTACTTCAAGGTGCCTGTAGTTACATAATCATGAATAGTATCTGTTTTTACAGTATATTTTCCAATTTGCTTTTAGTGTTATACATGCAGGACCACATTCCCTCTGAAACTGAAGGGGATCCTTGTTTTCATCAGTATAGCTTCTGGACATGTTGGCAATTTGGTGTTCTTTGGCTTGCCTTCATCGTCCCATGCACTCTTTGTGCATCTGTGTTCAGATTTTCCTCTTTTTGTAAGGATTTCAGTCATGACATGTGCAGGAATATCCTAAAGCGGCCCTTTGATGGTTAATCTTATGTGTCAACCCGATGGGATTAAGGAATACTTAGAGAACTGGTAAAGCACTGTGGTTGGGTGTGTCTGTGAGAGTGTTTTTGGAGGAGATTTGCATATGAGTTGGTGGACTGAGTGGGGAAGATTTGCCCTCAATGTGGGGAGGTACCATCCAATTAGCTGGGGGCTTGGATAAAATAAAATGGCAAAGAAAAGGTAAATTATTTTCTCTGTCTCCTGGAGCTGGGACATCCATTTTCTGTCCTTGAACATCAGAACTCCAGGTTGTCTGGCCTTTGACTTCAGAGGCTTGCACCAGCAGCCCACAGGTTCTCAGACCTTTGAATTTAGACTGAAGGTTATGGCATAGTCTCCCCTGGTTTTGAGGCTTTTGGATTGGGATACAGCTCTGCAATCAATATCTCAGGGTCTGCAGTTAACACTTGTTCTGTTATGGGACTGTTCAGCCTCCAAAGTGGCATGAGCCAAGTCCCCTAATAAATGGCTTCTTGTATCTATCATCTATCTTTCTATCTATCTATCTGTCTATCATCTATCATCTATCTTTATCTACATATATATATGTGCATTATAATTTTATATAATGTTGGAATTTGTTGTCATATATTCCTAGATGCACTCTATCTATCTGTCTAGCCTCATCTTTTTATCTATCATCATCATCTAGCTATCATCCATCCTATTGATTCTGTCTCCCTGGGAAACCCTGAGTACACAACTTATTTTTTATTACATCTGCAAAGATCTAGTTTTCAATGAAGTCATATCTGCAGGTACTGATGGTTAGAACTTCAACACATCTTTTTTGGGGGAATAAAATTCAATCTATAATAGTAAATTACCTAAATTTTCTGTATGTCAACTTTCTTTATAAATAATTATTGTAACAATCTCAAGGAACTATGTTATTAGATTAATGAAAACTATTAGTTAATAATATATGGAAAATATCTGGAACTGTGCCTGAATCATAGTAAGAAATCAATATGTCATCTAGTTGGAGACTTTGCTGAACTTTCTCATTGATTTCAACAGCTTTTCTTAAAAATATTTGTAAATAATCATATTGCATGGAAAATACAACTTTGTATTTTCCAAATTTTATGTACTTTTTTTCATTTTCTTACCTTTTTATCCTAAGACCTCCAGTGTGATACTGAGGTATCCTACTGTGATAGTAGGATAGTGGATGCATTGATTTGTTTGTGTGGGTCAAGAGTTTAGTAGGAACTAGTTTGAAACCTGATTAGGTTGGGAACAAAGCAGAAAATACAGAAAAGCATTGGAATGGCTGTTTGCTTTTATTGTTTTGCAGGTGTGGAATACATGGTTATGGAAGACTAGTTTAAAGTTGGTAATCATGATAATAGTAATAAAATGATCAAAAGCAGATAACATGAACCATAACATTTTCCACCAACACTTCCAAAACAATAGAAATAAAAGGACATGTATTTCAATTTGTAGTTTACAAATTCATTATTTCATGATCTCAAACAAAGGACCACAAACAACACTGAAATAGTGAAGGGAAAATATCCACAACATCTGGACCCTATAGACGGTATGATTCCAACTTCATCCTTCATCAAAAAATCATCCTACAGAACTGTCTGAAATTCAATCTGTGATGTTGTATAGACTCTCCAATGGACCAGCTTGTCCTCATTTGCTCAAGCTCTCTTTCTGAGTCTATGGAAAGCTGGATGTTTTCTTTTCCCCTTTTTATAATCAAATCATTTTTATTATTTGAAAGTTTATAGTACTGGGATGGATCAACTTTTTGAAATATGGATATGGTAAAAATCTGGCGTAAATCCATAGGAAATGTTCTGAGATGTGTTTGTAATGAATGTTTGGACAGGCATGGGGCTGATCCTTTTCTTTAGAGGACAACTTGGTCCTGGCCTGGACCTTGGCACTCATCTTTTGATTACACCACCTGTGAGGAGTCTCTTGTTGTTTACACCTTAGGGGTTGTATCTTGACTTCAAATCTTTGGAGTACAAAAAGCAAAGGGAAAACAAGGTGGTATGGTAAGTGGATTCATCTCAGAGTTTCTCTGAAGTGAGAAAAACTCAAAATTTTAAATTTCTTTAATTCTGAGCTTAGTAAGTTGTTGACAACAAAATTATTCATGATTGAAGACTGTAAGTACAAATATCAAAAGTAATTTGAACATGTGTATAGCCTGGGTTGGGACCTGTTTCAAAATAAATTCCAATGAAAGAAGGAATATTTCTACCTGTTCAATTACTTGTTTTTCAAGTTCTTAAGTGACTACAAAGAGTAAGTGCTTGGTAAAAGCTATAAGTGACAATGAAACATTGTTCCCTCTCTTCTTTCCTTCCTTCCATCCTTTCTTCCACCAAAAGCACATTTATTGAGTGTTCTTTGTACGTACGTGTCAGAAGCATGATGAGCACACATTTCTTAGCATAGTTTCTAGTACACAGTAAATGCTCAGTAAATCATTACCTTTTACAATGAGATAAGCCAAGTTGTATTATTTATTATCACATGAAGCCTATGAAGCACTAAAAAGAGACTTAATCTTCATGCTTCACTGGGGTCAGAAGTTGATGCTTATGAAGGCAAAGTCCACAATAACAGCAATGACAATAGCAACCACAGATGGATGTCAACTCCAATTTCTCATGATATTTCTATTGGAAAAGTGAAACAAAATCTGTCTGAAATACTTGATTCAAACATTGGGCTAATGATGAAATGTATCAATAGACAATTCTAAGATTGTATAAAAAATTAATGGGTTACTACTTAAATAACATATGTAAGGAATTTTTTCCCACTTTTGAGGACTGTTTTTTTTTAAGTTCACACACAAATTCCTTTTTATAATGGATAAGCTGCCTTTCTCAGCTGCATTCTGTCATTCCTAAACAATCCTAGAGCTAAAAATTTTAAGTGCTGTCACCCAAAATTGCTAAACAGAACTTACTCTTTAATTTGTCTGTCACTCTTTCTGTCACTCTCTTGCACTTTATGGTGAGACGTTGGTTCAACTGTCACATCTTAAGTCCCTTTAAAATAAAAAGAGAAGGTCCCATTTTACTCTCATGATGTTCAGAGAGGTCACCTAAAGCTGTTCAGGGCTCTTTGTCCAAAAGCTTTGGGGTAAATCCTGTTGACAAAGTGGAAGTAGTGTGTTTGTCAGTTTCTTGTCACTATAACAAAGATACCTGAGATAAATAAATAAATAAAACTTATAAATAGGAAGTTTGTTTTGGCTCACAGTTTTGGAGGATCCAGTCCATGATCAATTGGCTCTGTTGCTTTGGGCCTGCGGCAACATAGCACCTCGTGGCAAAGTGCATGATGGAACAAGACCACTTACCTCATGACCAGGAAAGAAAGGGAGAAAGAAGAAGTGCCCAGCGTTCCATAATTCTCTTTAAAGGCATTCTCCCAGTATTTCCAGGGCTTCCTACAAGACCCAGTGTCCTAAAGACTCTATCATCTCCTAGTAGAGTCACCCTGGGGACCAAATCTTTAACACGTAGACCTTCAGGGGACATTTATCCAAACAATAGCAAGGAGTAAATTCTTACTCTTTCTAGTAAGAACAGTTAATAAGTGGCAAAGACTGGAAAATTGTGAAGCAAAGGATGGCGGTAGACTTAAAAACTGTTCTTCTTCACACTTCAAATGTGAAGCAAATGACTTTCTGTAGCATCATGCTCAGCAAAGCCTCACAGAGGCAGGTAAACAGCTGCGTTTGGCTTGTGCAAACCAATGGGTAAGAGACACCAACAAAAGGCAAATTTACCTGACTTGCTTTCATCTATTGGGTGTATCAGGCATGTCACTTGCAGGCAATAATTTACTCTATTGGGTATATCCAAATCAGGGAAGTCATTTGGAGGGGAATAATTTTCTCTGGTCTTCAGTCTTTTTTAAAAAAAATCCCTTGAACATGAACTTTTTGGGAGCTGCCTGTTGATTTAGGTATGGAGATTTTGTTTGGATTCCACATTTCAGCCTAATTCTTGGTTACTTTAGGGGCTCCTACAGGATGCTACATGTTCCAGAGGGGGAGTGAGAAGATGCGAGGTAAGTGTCCTATGGCACACTGTGAAGGGTTTGTAATGGGGCCTCAGGAAGAGTCAAAGAGTAAATTTCAGTTTAATCTCTCCATCCCTGTCCCAGATTCTTTCCTAATATTGCAGGATGTCTTTGGGTGGAGGTTGGGATAAAGGAAAAGGATCTGTCTCACTACGGTTATTATCTCTTCATGTTCCCAAGGAGAGCTCTTATGCTTGTAGGTGGGACTGTGACACTGCCATCACTTTAGGTGTCGCTAGCTGCATTCACATCCATGCATCATGCAGCTCTCCAACCCTGACCCACTGGATGCTTAGCTTTCTCTCACCTGTGTCAAGCCCTGGTTCTAGGCCACAAAGCAAATTTTGCTTGTGCTGTTTCCTACAGAACCTTTAATAATGCAGAGCTTTGTTATTCACTGATTGATTACAGATATCTTAGATCTGTGAATTTGGCTCTGACCCCTGTGAGGAGGTAGGGTACAGGGAGATGCCATCTTCGTGTTCTATAGCATGCTGTAATAACCTTCTCCTCTAGCCCCTGCTTTTAAGGGTAGAACTTAGCCTGACCCCTGAACCTCTATGATCTTCTACCCACACTGTCTGCTTAATGTGAGGTCCTTGTCCTCCATTGAAGGGGAGGGTGGTGAGGCTACTCTGCCATCCCACTGTCCATGAGATAGAACCGCAGATAGGATTTCACTGTGAGTTATCATCATAGGCCTTCATCTTAGGACTTCTGCAATGGTAATGTACACTATCATTTTGTAAAGAAACTTGATTTTTACGTTTTGGTAAACACCCCCAGTTCTTTTAAAAAATTTTTAAATTTTGAGACAGAGTCTCACTAAATTTCTGAGGTTGGTCCCAAACCTGCAATCCTTCTGTCTCAGCTACCCAAGTTGCTGGAATTATAGGCATGTGCCCCAATATCTGGATCAAACTTGATTTTTAAAGTAAGATTATTCAATGAAATAATGTTCGAAGTTTGGAGACAGTGAAATATTTAAACGCTCTACTGATTATTTCATTTTTTATTAGAATGAGTTGAGTTTTAGAAATGTAAACTGGGTTTCCCAGGTTTTATTGAAAGGATCAACAGTTGGAAGTACATGCCTGCCACTGGGAAACTTACCTTCTGGGAAACTACATAAGAGTTGGCAGTATTAATTTCAGTCTTCTGGCTGAGGTTTTATTTTGTTCCCCAAAGTTCATGTGTAGGAACCGTGATTCCTCAATGTAGCAGTGTTGGGAGGTGGGACTTAGATGTTTGGCTCATGGTGGCAGAACTCTTATGAAAGTATTAGTGCCTTTTTCTTTCCTTTTTCTTTTTTCTTAAGAATCATTTATTTCAGGAGTTAGGCTCTCTCTCTCTCTCTCTCTCTCTATCTCTCTTTAAGAGAGAGGGACAGTGAAAGAGAGAGGGAGAAAGAGAGAATAAATTTTTATGTAGTTTCTCATGTATCCTGCATTGCTCTGACACTTTGTTATGCATAAGGTGCTAGGTTTGAACCTGTGTCCTCGCGCATGCCTGGCAAGTGCCATAACTACTGAGCCACTGCTCTAGCCCAGTTAGGCTCTTTTTTTCTCTCATTCATGTGGAATATCTCTTCCCTTCTGATTTCTCCCATGTTAAGTGGCAGTGTGAGGTCCTCACCAGATGTGGCTGCCTATCTTTGGACTTTCCAGCCTCCAGAACTGTGAGCCAAAATCCCCTTGCTTTATAAATTACACAGTGATGGGTCCTCTGTTATAGCAATAGGCAAAAAAGAACAAGAAACTTTTTATGCAGAAATACGCTGTGAAGGCAGATGATCCTTGCAGCTCTACCTATATTTGCCTCTGGCACAGCGGCCCCACCCATTTCCCACTCCCAATCCCATGTGAGAAACTAATATTTATCTGACTGCCTCCCTTCCTTTACTTTTTCTTAAATTTTATTTAAAAGTCCATTTTTGGAACTTGTGCCTCTCCTTTAAAAAAACTTTATTGATGAGGGACTCTGCTCTAATGTATAATTAATGAGTCAGATTCTGTGTCCAAGATGCTTTTTGAGTGCCAACAAAGCATTTTAATTTAATACTAAAGTCTTCATTTTGTTCTTAAACCTTTTGGACTTGTATAGTACATTTGTCAAGTATGATTCTGAAAGTTCTTATATGGGCAATGTGTAGTGTGGGCTTAATAGATAACATTAATAAACTCACACTTAATAACCACAGTAAAAGCTACTTCCATCTGGATTTACTGGCAATAAAAAGAGACATTACAGAACTTTGGGAATTTGATCAAGGTGCCGAATACTAATCTTAGATTACAAAACTGTGGAATCTAACTGCTTAAACATGGGAAAACAAAGCAATCAAGGACAGGCTTTTAGTAAAAGCCTGAAAGTATGAATTAATAATTAATGTACTAAATGTACTTTATAATAAACTACATCATAATGGATTACTTTTGATAGCTAAATTGGCAATGATGCCCTTGCATGGCTTCATTGACTTAATTCTTTAATTTTACTAGTTAGGTTTATTGGGTTAAACTAAAAGGGACAGATTATAGACCTATTTAAATTGTTTAAAAATCATAATTAATTTAAAAATATTGATGGAGACAGAAAAAATTATATAAAAATTGACAACGATTCAAAAAGAAATAATAAACTAAGGTTTTGAAAGAGAAAATGGCATAATCTACTTTTAAAGCAAATAAGCAGCATTTAGTAGAGAAAACAACATTTCAACAGAATCAAGTATGCTTTTCATGCAAGAGAATGTTAAAATTAGTGCTATTTGGTTATTTTTTGTAGATAATAAAGATGAAATATTCAGTGAGGTAGTCTAAAATTGTCAAATATTTTAGAAATTGGTAGTCATAAGTTGTGATCTGCATCAACTCTGAAGTCAGAAATTAGAAGTAGACATAAGAATGAAGCATCTAGAAAATTGAGGAAATATCTGGTTTTGTGATATTTTGAGTCTGGGACACTCAGCACTTTTTTCTGAAATTGAATATAAATCCCACCAGAATCCCTCAGAACACATGGAGAATGGCAAACCAAATAGACTATTCCTTAGCAAAGTGAATATATCTTCCCAATCTTCCTCTCAACCTTAAGGAAATTGCATGCATTTGTATTTTCATAGGGCACCTCATTCTCAGAATGCAGAGATTCAAGGGTCATTCTGGAGTTAAGGTACATAGTCACTGTAAAATGTGTCATTTATCATTTCTTTTCAGAGTCCCTTACTCACTACTCTCAAGTAATAAAAATCCCACACACATATAGGGCTTTACATGTCACAGTGGGTTTTTGTTTTTAATATTATGATGCCATTCACAATTTTTATAAGCTCATATAAAATAATTCTAAATTTTTATGAGTATATTTACCCAGAAAAAAATACACCACTGACAACAGTGGTGACTTTTGTGGAAAGAGAGAAGACTTGGGTATTGGTCATAGGAACTCTGTCCTGTAAAGCCCTGCCACACACACACTATTTCATTTATCCTTGAAACAGCCTTTTCGATACTTGCAAACTGCAGTTTGCACAGGGGATTCCTTTGCATCCAACCCCCCAGTTAGTTGGGAGTCTAATATTTTTTCAGCCACTTCAGATATATCGATGATCTCATAAAGCTGACACTGTAATATAGACAGTAAATAATAGGTATAAAAACAAGTAGGTTATACAGGAAGTTAGTAGGAGTTAATAATAGCAAAAGATGTGGAACAGAGTAAAGGGGAATAGAGAATGGGGCGATTGCCAGATGAAGTTTTAAGTAGGATGTTCCACGTTTGCTTCACTGAGGTTATTTTTGAGCAAAGCTTTGGAAGTGGCCATGGTTGCCCATGAGGACATCTGGTTGGAGATCATTCTGAGATGAGGCAGCAGCCAGTGCAAAGACCACACAGCAGAAAATGGCTGTCACGAAATGCAAGGAGGCTGGAGCAGAGTGGAGAGATGAAGTTAGGTAATGCCTTGTCAAGTGAGCTCCTCCTCTAAGGGAAATGGGGAGCCACTGCAGGACTTTGAGCAGAGAAATGATACAGTCTTATTTAGATTTTTTTTTTGAGAGAAAAACATATGAGGGTGGGTGGGGAGAGGGAGCGAGAGAGAGCATTAATTTTTTTCCCTTTATTTGTGTGTGTGGTGCTTGGGATCGAACCCGGGTCCTTGCACCTACTAGGCAAGCACTCTACCGCTGAGCCACCTCTCTAGCCCCCTTACTTAGGTTTCAAAAGTTACCACCAAGTTCTTGTGCTAAGATATATTATAAAGGGCAGGGGTGGTAGGGAACTCAGTCAGGAGGGTAAGAGGAGAGATGGTGGCTCAAACAAAAGAAGTGTCAATGGAAATAGAACTGAAACATTTTTAATAAAGTTTGAATGTACATCAACAGGATTTTCTGAGAGAATGGATTAAGGTAAGACAGAAGAACATGTGAAAAAGGACTCTAAGGGTTTTTTGTTTGTTTGTTTTGGATGAAAACCTGGATAAAGGAGATACCATAAAAAATGAATGACAAAAGGGTGCAGGGAGAGCAGGTTTTGTGGGGAGACAGATTAGGGGTCCCAAGGTGGTCATGGAAGTTTCATTTAGTGTAGGTATATCTAGGTCGACTGTTGAGTGGGCAGTTCGAACTGTGAATCTGGAGTTTGGGAGAAAAATGAAGTAGGTATATGAGTGAGGACTGAAAGGGCCCAGGGCTGTTGATGAGCAGGTGGGTCAGTGCTGCAAGAGCTTTGTGTAGCTGGGTGGAGGGTGACCTGAAATGAGCTTGGAGAGGAAGGTAGGGGTCCGGTCAAGTAGAACCCTGTGAGGATTTTGAACTTATGCACAGTGGGAAGCCATTCAAAATGCTAAGGAGAAAAATGGGAAAACAATGAATTAAAATGCTTTAGCTAGAAAAAACTCAATAACGAATTGTTTTAAGGACAGCATAATGGAAGTCTCTGCTTAAAATGTATATTAAAGACACTGGAGAAAGGGATGAATGGCCTACTTGCAAAATAGGCTGATGAGATATAATGACTTAAGAAAGAATTGTAAATAATATTTAATATTTCATTTTATTTAAAAAAATTTTTAAAAAGAGTCACAAAAAGCTGGAAAGCAGAAACAGAGAGCAGTTATGGCCTGCCTGGTGCTGTCCCCCTCATATTGGGAGTTGTAAAAACCTTTTTTAAATTGGATAAAAGAATACAACCAGGCATGTAGAATAATGAGTGAAATGGTAAAGACCAGGTGGCCAGTTCTGTTTGTCCTGTGATGTAATGTGAGAGCAGGTCAGAGTTAATGAGCGGGGGCAAGCTGTTTTCTGTCTATGGTGAGTCCAATAAGGGAAAAAGGCTTCCATGAAGGATTTAGGAGAGATAGGAGGAAGAATTTTTGAAGTTATAATGTGTTACAGTGGATTTTGTGGGTTTGCTGTTTCTGAAAGACAGAAAGAGTCTGGACAGAACAAAGGGTGATGATGTCTTAAACAAGTAAATATAGTCAGGCTTATTGTGTTTTGCTGGTTTGTTTTATTAGTTGTAATTGACACTGCGCTAGTCTTCCAGGGTGATCATAATGACTGGGTGGCTTAAACAACAGAAATTTATTTTCTCACAATACTGAAGGCTAGAAGTCTAAGATCAAGGAATAAGAAGAATCAGTTTCCTCTGAGGTCTCTGTCTTTGGCTTGCAAGAAGCCTGCCTTCTCCCTGTGTCTTCATGTGGTCTTCCCTCTGTATGTGTCTGTCTTCATGTCTTCTTCTTCTAACCAGTTATGTTGGATTAAGGTCTGCCCCAATGGCCTCATTTTAATTAATTGCCTTTTAAAAGACCCTACTTCCAAATATAGTCACATTCCAAGGTACTAGGACTTTAATATATGAATTTTTGGAAGACATAATTCAGTGGCTAATAACTTCAAACCAGGAAATCATTCCAAGAGGCCAGGAGAGTAGTGTAGGTGAGGGGTAGGGAGGTTGATATTTCAAGGTTGGCAGTACTTTGCAGGGGCTCTAGGGGTTATACAGAAAAGCAACAGTGTGGTGTTCAGGCAATTCTGTGCAGTCCTCTAACACCAGGTACATTTAATCTATAAAGCAAATTCTCATCTTCTTGAGGTGTACGAAAGGGAAAGAACATGCTTCTTCCAGCCCCATGTTTTTGTGAATATAATGGATAGCTAATCATGAGTCGATATTATTTTAAAAATCCTTTGAGAAATCTAAGATTTCTTGATACCAAATAATAAATGATTTTACAGTAACATCTTGAAGAAAAATCATATTAGCTCATTCAGAGGCATCTGAATATTTGCCTTCTCTCCAAATTCATATGTTGAAATCTTAACCCTCCAAGTAGTGATATTAGGAAGGGAAGCCTTTTGCAAGGTCTTTAGGTCATGAGAGCAGAGCCCCCATGAATGAGATTAGTGGCCTTTGTGAAATCAGCTCAAGGACACCTATTTGCCCCTTCTCGCATGTGAGGATGCAATAAGAATATACTCTCCATCAGTCAGGAAGTAGGTCTTACTCTTCAGATACTAAAATGCTGGTGCCTTGATCTTGACACTCAGCCTCCAGAGGCTGTGGGGAATGAATTTCTGTTGTGTATAAGTTCGCTATTTTATGGTATTTTGTTATAGCAGCCTGAAGAGACTAAGACATTCATTCCTTTATTTAAAAAAAAACATGGTAATTATGCTCCTGCGTTGTGTCAACAGCTACACTCATGCTTGATTGATCCCTGCCCTTATGAAGTTTACTTTAGTGGGAAAAACAAATAATTAACAAGAAAATGAACACATTTGATTTTCCCTGTGAAATTAACACACAAGTTTGCAGGGTAGAGGTAATGCATTGAGCTAGGGATGGGGAGCCATAGAGGATTAGGGGATCATGAAATTCTTCTCTGGAGAGTGTACCCGTGAACTACAATGCCAGAATAAGAATCTTATATTACAAAGTTTTAGATCATTCTTAGACATGTGTCCTGTGCCAGGTCAAGTGGTTCCAATTTAATTCTGACCTTCTCATAAATATCCTTAAGTGGCTAAGGCTTTATGTCAGTTTATGACAACTTTTGTAAAGCCTAACAATCCTGCCATTAAAGTTATAGCTTCTATTTACTTATAGGCATAACTTTTTGTCAACATCTATTTACAACTATTATAATGCAAAGTTTGGTATCAAAGCCATTATAATTCCTAGTACAGGCTTAATAGAAAAAGAATCATTTGCTAAATAAAATGTTCATGAACAATTTGCATGTTCAACTGTAGGGGGAGTGAATATTCATAATAGGAAAAATTCCACTGCATAAAGTGATTACTAGGTTACTGGTTACTAGGGATTTGGAAACTTGGAAAAATATTCGAAACAAAAATATAGGTATATTAACAAGACTGCAAATTATTTTATGTTATTAAATCATAAAAAATCTCAACTTTTACTGCAATCAGGTTTTGAATGTTCAACATTCTCATGGCATTTAACTAGAACACATTTTTCTAGATACAAATGGATACATTAATTTCCATAAAAGTGTTATCTTTTTACAGTATATTTAATTCAGATCTAGTTTCTATTTCCTCTAAAATAATTGCTTATAATACACAGACTCGATTTTATATGACTAATTAGAATAGTGTATGGGAAAAAATAGGTTTGCAGGTAATATTGAAATTAAATATGTTAATCTGTACCTCAGTGTGCACATTTTATATGAGCTTTAATTTGCCAAATAAATTATAGTTCTGTGCTTATAAGGTGCCCTTGAAAGAGTGTCCTATTTTTGAGCACAATACCATGGGGAAACAAATATACAAAGCTTTTAGCTATAGGCTACACTTGCATAAATTAAGGCAAGAGCAATTGTTTGGTATGTAGAGCTATGGAATCTTAGTTTTTTAAACAATGTGATTGTTAATATGATTTTTTGCTATGGTTACTAATATTAAGATAATAAATAATATTTAGTTTCAATATCACACCCTTCAGCCAGGGCATAAATTCATTTTGAATGCTGTGTTGAATTAATGTACAATAAACGTATTGCAGTTGCTATCAGGAATTCTCGATGAAATGCAGGAAGTCAGTTCTTTGCTTATGCATTAGTACCACCAGTCTTGCTCTGTTTAATTTTAGCTATTTATAAAATTGCTCTACTGACAGTCCTCTTTATTTTAATGTGATTGTTCTAAGGTTAACCAGACTGATATGTTGTATTTCCTGAAGTAAGTGCTGATGTAGGAATATGGGCCCCTTACAAAAATCCCTTTCACTATTAGCAACCTGCAATCAGGACACCCAGCTGCCTAATTGGGTAAATTGTGGCACTGCCTGTGGGGCAGGGACCTGCAAACTCACTGTGTGTACCAGGAGCTGTTGAGGGTTGCAGAAAGGAGTACATTACAATGGACTTGTAAAGGAAAACAATGTTGCTGATGGAAGCAGAATCTCCTAGCAGTCATGGCAATTGCCGCCCATGTCTGTGACCAATGACAACAGCATCTAAAATGTTCTGTATTGTTGTCCAATAGGATAGTTTCTTTTTACAATATTTATTTAAGTAACAACTTACAGAATTTGGGGCTTAAAAATGGTCTGTGTCCTGAATACTGAAGAAAGGATGCAGCGAATTCCCCAGTAACACTCAGGTTTGCAACTACAGGGAAGAGGAAGGGTGTCTTCAATAAGGAAAATGCTAGTATTGCTCTGTGTCAGTCAGCTTGGGCTGCCATAGTTAAATACCATAGACTAGGTGGTTTAATAAGGGAAATTTATTTTATCAAGTGTTGGAGGCTGAAAGTTTGAGATCAGGGTGAGTATGGTGAGATCAGGGTGAGTATGGTGAGATCAGGGTGAGTATGGTTAGATCAGGGTGAGTATGGTTAGATCAGGGTGAGTATGGTGAGATCAGGGTGAGTATGGTGAGATCAGGGTGAGTATGGTTAGATCAGGGTGAGTATGGTGAGATCAGGGTGAGTATGGTTAGATCAGGGTGAGTATGGTTAGATCAGGGTGAGTATGGTTAGATCAGGGTGAGTATGGTTAGATCAGGGTGAGTATGGTGAGATCAGGGTGAGTATGGTGAGATCAGGGTGAGTATGGTTCCAGGGAAGGCTTTCTTACAGGTTTGCAGATGGCTGCTTTCTTCCTGTGTCCTCAATTGGCAGAGAGAGCTAGGAAGCTCTCTGGTATCTTTTCTTACAAGGACCAGAATCCTATTGAATCAGAGCTCTATCCTTTTCCCTTCATCTAACCTAATTGTTTCCTTAAAAGACCTTATCTCCTAACACAGGCACATTGAGAGGTAGGGCTTAGCATATGAATTTGAAGAGGAGGCAGTTTAGTCTATAGTATATTCTAAGTAATTTAATAAGTTTTTTTTAAAAATAGGGGGTTAAATTGGTTAGTTTTTCATTACTGTGACCAAAATACTGGAGAACAACTTAGAAAAGGAAGGATTTACTTTGGCTTAGGTTTTCAGAAGTTCACTCCATGGCTGATCCAAGGCAGGAACATTATGGTGGAAGGATATGGCAGAGGAAAGCTGCTTAGCTCACAGCAGCTGGTGAGGATTGTGGCATCGAAGAAGGGGCCAGGGACAGATAATAGTCCCCAAGGTCATACCTCTTTCAACCGTACCTCACCTGCCTATTGTGTTTATCACCTCCCAGTAAATTAATTCAAATTATTAATCCATCAAATGAATCCACAACGAGGTGAGAACCCTCATAATCCAATCATTTCACCTCTGGATGTTGTTGCATTGCCTAACACATGAGCTTTAGGTAGATACTCCAGATATTAGGGTTCATAAGGTTTTTGGTGCCAAAGTCCCTTCTGTGGTTTGATAAAGCCTCTGGACTCCATCTCAGAATTGTTTTTAAATGCATAAAGCATTACATAGGATTGTAAAGGAAACCAATTATATAGAAAAACAACAAAGTACTAAAACATTGTTATGTAGCGATATTTGTGTTCTTTCATTATTGATACATTAAATAAAATGCTTTAGTGATGGATCTAATAACCACCAAAAGTTTGATGCAATGATGGATAAAAATAATATTTTGAAATATCTGTGGCAACTTTAATGTAATTTGAAAAGTTATTATTTTTGTTGGTGACAAAGTGTCAGATACTGCCAGTACTATTGTGATTAGATCCTGACATTTATAGTTGAAGTAAATGCAATATTTTAACTACATCTTATTAAAAGTATCAATTTTGTTATTATCATCTAAATTTGATAACTTTCTTAATTCTGTGCATGAACCCAAGTGTTAAGAACCACTTGGTATTTCACTTTTTAAGATGTGTTTATAATTTAAAAATCTGTTTCAAGAATTTTGCAATGCTTGTGATCATAAAAATGTGTCAGCTATTATTGTAGTTAATAACAAAGAACTGTTCATTATTTTTGTTATGGAGAAATTTGGTTTTAAGGAATATTTTAAAAGTTATTGGTTTCATCCAAAGAGAAATAGACTATGAAATGGTGTCAGGTAGGGTTAAAATAGTAAAATTATTTTAACAAGCACCTCTACTTACAAGTACAACATGAGACTCTATTTTTAAATTCAACTGCCAAAATAAGACATACTTCCTTTTTGTAACCAACTGATTTAGGATAACTATGTATTTTGTGGGCATTATTGAAATTCCCTACAAAGAAAAAATAAATCTGGGTTCACTCCATATGGAATAGTGCATCTGTGATTTTTCTCTTTCAGTAGTTTTAGAGTTTGGGTCTTTCCAAAGAGGAAAAATTATAACCAAAAAGGAATATTCTTTTCCTTGCTGGAGACACAAGACTGCTTCCCAAATAGGCCAACCTAAGAGGTGGTCAGATTTTCAGGATGCATAGTAGGAAAGTTGAGATCTACTTCAGTGGAGTTGTGAGATGCCTTTGGCATCCAAACAGAACTGAGAGATAAAAGTCTTGATGACATGAATCAGTTTAAGATAGTAAATATGAGTAAGGCATACTCAGACTGTAGTTCATTTTAGTAAAGTACCAAGATGCGATATGGAACAAGAATGACAACCAGGCTTCTTCTGGCCAAAACTGAAGACATAGGGCAGATCAGTGAAATGGGCATTTAGCATTTGTGACTTCTAGTACTTTGTTCCTATCTCCAGAATCCACAAAAATATTTGACTTCCTCCTTGTATCACCAAATAGAAGAGCCTATAATTATTATAATGATAATTTTTGTGCACATAAACCTTCCTTAGGGTATATGATCAGATGATTATAAAATAGACTCCAGAGGTTAAGTGGGTTGCCCAAGACTACAGAACTAGGATGTTCCAGTGTTAGGACTAGTATCTAAATGATTTGTTTCCAGAGTTCATCGTCTTTGTCCTCATTTAAAACCTCAGTAAGGAACAGAAAAAAATCACATTTCAATAAATATCAATAAATATATTTATTGAGTAATCAAGAAGAATTAATCAAAGAGCTATAACATGACAGGTATATAGGCATCTATATTACAGTTGTGAGCAAAACAAACATGGTTGCTGCCTACATGAAATTTAAGGCCAAGTGGGGCAGATGTAAACTATGTACTTCAATCAGGTGCAATGATGTACAAGTGCTAGGTAGGAGAGGCTGATTCTTTTTTTTTTAGTGTATGTCAATACTTGAACATATTGAGTTGTGACCTTCACAGTGTCCTTTACATGGCATATACAAAGAGATTCATCATTTATAGTATGGCATTAGGGGTGTTTCCGACTGGGTTTGAATTCTTGTTCCATCATGGACTTGCTGTGTGATCTTAACCAAGATTCTGAACCCTGTCTTTCAGATTTTTCATCTGATAAAAGTAGTGCCTACCTCAAAGAGCCATTGTAGAGACACAGTGAGATAATCGATCTAAAATGCTTAGAATAGTGCCTGATATACATTAAGCATTTAATAAAAGGTAGCTACCCAATTGTTGTTTATTCTTAGTGTATAACAAGTGTTCCCTTGAACTTGCTCTTATAGCTTGCTCTGAATTAATGTCCACAATTAATGCTTGCTAATCCTGATGCCATCTGCAGCTCTTTCCAGGCGCTGGTGTTTGGCTTCAAGAGAAGTGTCTTTTCAATTCTTTTGTCAATACTATCTGGTCCATTTCTTAATACTCTTGCCTAATATTCCGGTTAAGAATCAGCTTTTCACCTTTTGTCTTAAAGGAAGCAGAGATGGGTCTCAGATCTTTGTTGAAATTCTGCAATATGCAATTTAAAGTTAGATTGACCTTCAAGCTGACAAAGTAAAATAAACAGTTTTATAAATGAAAATGGCTAATCTGAAATAGATCGCAGCTAAGAACTTCATTTTTTATTCATTCTCTTCATACAAGGTTGATATCACACAAGTGAACATCTAATATTGTACTTCATTGTGGGTTCACTGAAGATGCAGTTAGAGGAAATTAAGGGCACAATGAATTTTCAGAAACCAGAGACTGTCTATAGTCCCTATTTTGGGAGTTATTGTAATTAAATGTAGGTGTGCGTAATTTTTTAAAAAAATAGTTGCTATATAAAATTTTACTGTTGGATTCTTTTTCTTTTGAATTATTTTGGTTTCCTAGAAATCAACTTATATTGAAAAATTTAAAAATATCTGCAGGAGAGCCTGATAAATACTTTAGGAAAACCATACAGAAAATCAGTATGGTACTCTTAAAGGGTACTCTGCAACAATTTTAATTTTTTTCTGGAAAGAAAATCTATTAATTAAAGATATTGAATATTTACCAGAGAAAATATCTTGAAAGGAAAAATAAAATTTTATGATAACATCAGAAATAAATCACACAACTCACAGTTGCCTGACAGCTAAATCTAGTGCCTTTGCAGACTTACAGGAGAAGCTTGAAGAGTAGTCCAAGGGCCTCTGCATTCCGAGCAGCCTGGGCAATTGACCCTTGTTCTGGTTCTGCAACTTTGAGTTCAGGGAAGACCATGGATTAGCGGACAAAGTCTGAGGGTGATAAATAACACTGTGCTCACGCCTGACTGGACTGTACTGAACTGTGTAGTCATACTATATATGGAACAACACTGAGATTGATGGCCTAGAAGAGGTGGTCCCCGCACATATCTAGCCAAGTTCGCGTGAGGGCAGTGGGTTTTTCTAATAGCCGGATGAGACCCTCTCTCATTGATGTTATTATTTTGGATCTTGATTTTTGAGTCTAGATGTTTACAACTCCAGCTGTACTGGGAAGCATTTTCTCTTTGTACCAATTTTTTCTTATAATTTTTAAAAAGCAATCATTCTTGATCTATCTAAGTAGTGCCCATGTCCAGTCTTTCCAGCAAGCTGAAGGTATCAACATTTTCAGATTGATAGTTTTAAGACTTTACACGTAATCATTGTAAAAGTTTATTGAATTGAATTATGCATAGTTTAAGATGAAATATGTTCAAATGACACACCATCTATGCCTTGCACTATTAAAAGCATATCTAAGTAAGTTAAATTCAAAAGTCCTAACAATCAAAAAATTTGGAGGCGATTCTAGAACTGCTATCTAATCTAGAGATCTATGCAGTTACTAACCTATATTCATATCTAAAACTCCTGTGTTCTTATATATACTCTTGGCATTCCTGGAACACTGGGTTTGTATGATGTGTTGTTTTTTTCCTTCCACTTTTTGTGTCAACTTTCCAAAAGTGATACAACCAAAATATCATCATTGATTTAAATCTCTCTGGAGACACCCCATGCCACTGATTGTCTCTTCCCACCGATTCTCCTCTGTAGAAATTTGGAGTCCAGATGTTTCAGAATCCAGATGGCCTATGAATCCTCTATCACCCAGAAAGGAGGAAAATGTGCATGAAAGTGGAACATTTAAAAGAAAAAAAATCATTTAGCACTGGCTATATAATGATAACAAGAAAAAGCTTCATTTCCTAAAGAAGCAGCTTAATAAAGGCATGTTATAGGCCTATCAGCAAGCCAAATTTCAGCCTTGCTTCTTCTTCCCATCACCACTAAGAGGCTTGCAGAGGTCCACACTCTTTAAAGGGCAGACAGCATGGAAGAACTATCATGTACAATTTAAAGTAGCAGCTAAAATTGGAATGGTCACAAGAAAGCCTGTTTCTTTGCAATTAAATTGACAAGCTGTCTATGATTACCCTAGGGAACTTGGCAGCTGAGTGATAAAAAGACTGCGAGTGTTGAAAGGTCTAACACAACTTACTAGGTGGACAAAGACCACATCTGCTTAATATACTGATTGGGAGACTTGTGGAATGTACTTGGCTAAATTAGCCAAGGAGAGATATTAGCGATACTTTTTGCTATCTAAAATCCTCTGTTCAAAACCCATTTTAGAAATTACCCACAAATATTTGGAAACATGCATTAAAAAGCAGGTTAGCACAATGCCGATGTTATTTAGCATGAACCTACCATTACAAACCACCAGAAGAATTGAGAAGTGTACAAAAAATAATGTAAAAAATCCTTCCATCAAATTATGTGAAATTTATACATACTTAATATAAAAACTGGGTATCTGAGAGATGATTTATAGTGATAATCAACTAAAAAGTTGAAGGAAAATGAATGATTTAATACAAAACACAAGGCAAGAAATAAATGGGATTTTCATTGTTGGCAATATCTTGATTTGGGCAAAGCTGAAATTTCCATAATAAGGGAGAACCAATAATATTTTTGATGGTGGCAATTTATAGAGATTAACATACCTGCTTTAGCTTTGTCCTCATAATTTTAGCATATTACTTAAGATTATTGCACATAAAATGTGAAGTCTTCTTTTATACATTTCATAGATATTGATAATACTCTAAATGATTAAGTCTCTTTGTCTGTTTATTCTTTCTGATGTCTGAGGACTGTTTATTTCAGCAATCCTGGAAAATTATTTGTGAGTACTTCCAAAGTAGGATTACCCTAAGCAGGATTTCGGAAGTAGACGTGTATTATAGACTACCTTGGTTTTCATGTCAAACCAGAGGTTTTCAAATTAGTCAGCCGATATTTACTGGTCTTTGAGACTGTGGAACTTCAACAAAATTATTCAAAGCTCCAGATCACTCAAAAGCTAATGATTTCCACATTAGATAAAGATTTCTTTATCTAATTCACATTAGATAAAGATTTCTTAATATTTATTTTAATGACTTGACAATACCTTATTTTAGTAGAATACATTATGTTTTACAAAGTGATTTTAGATCCAAAATGCTTTTCCTTACCCATAACAACCCAGTGGAGTAAATTTTTGTCACCCCCATTTTAAAGAAGAAGAGACATTCAGGAAGATTAAGTGAGTGACTTGCTTAAGGTCACAGTAATTTCCAGAGCTGAGAGTCTGCACTACAATCAAAGGAATTCTGGGAGCAGGGCCTAATGTGGAACATAGCATGATATGTTTTAAAAAAAGTTCTTCATTTGTAAAACCTAAGTCAACACATTTGTGTAAATTGAACATTCAAACTTCCCATTTGGGATAACTGGATGAGATGATACACGACTGCTGATGCCTTCATCCAGACTCCTAAGAATCTGAATCTAATTATTGAGGAAAAATACTTGTACTCTTTCCTCCTCTTATGTTGAAGGTTGTACACTTATTTACACATTACTTGCTTTTTCTAAGAAAATGTGAAATTGGTAAGAGGTTGCTGTAACATCACTTTTTCCAACTGCCCCCACTGCACCAGTCAGTCCAGTGCCTTATCCAAAAGTAGGACTAAATAAATACTTTTTGACAGTAATCATGACTTCTGACAGACAGTAACTTAATTGTGCCCCAAAATGAGAGCTTGAGATTCATTCAACTCTTGATTATCCTTGGAAATAGGGATTAGAAATAGCATGGATAATTGAAATCCACAGACAAACACAAACCTTGTTTTACAAATAGCTTCAGTCTCCTCCCTCAGCAAAACTTTAACTATAGCTAATAACATAATTAGGTTGACTGGTTTGAGGTTTATCATTTATCCTGCTCTGTTCTGGTTGAGGTTTTGCTAAGTGGAAAAATGGTTTTAAAAATAGGTAAAATAATTAATAATAAGAGTTATGGAAGTCAAACATCTTTTCACCTTGTTTTGACAACTGAGATGTGTGGTGCTTAATAAATGGTTTTTAATGAGACAGATACATGGTGATAAAAATATATTGTTCACCCCACTCTTGTTTTTCTCTTGCTGATCATATCACAATCTTGGGGTTGATTTGATACTTCAATACCTGTTTATGTATTAAAGCTACTAAAGTATTTTTTTAGTGCTATTCATTCATTTAAAAAAAATCAGCCAATAAGTGTGTGTGTGTGCACGCGTTTGACACTCTGGCTGCCTGGATCCTCTGGTTAACTGATGGTGACCACATGTATCATAAAGTCTTAAAAGCTTCAAAGGTTGTTGAAGAAGAATTAGATGCCAACTTCCTAACAGATAAGCAGGCAGAAATCGTTGGTAATCTGGCAAAGGAAAATATTCATATATATGTAGTTATAGTTATTGAACTTCTAAGTTATTGAACTTGACAAGCTTTTAAAAATGGTAGGCCATTTGATAAATTTCCAAGAAGGTTATCTCTTTGGGGAATGAAATTGGCCAAATTATATTGCTATATTATGTGCATGTATAAATATATAGCAACAAATCTCACTATATTATATATACCACATTCTTAAATGGCATCTCAAGTCACCATAAAACTTGTAATTTAATGTATAGAGTGAAACGTGTATATTTAGGTAAACATGTATACATATTTTAAATATTTCATACACACACACACACACACACACACACACACACACTGAGAGAGAGAGTGAGCAACCTGACAAATTAAGATCAAGGTATGCGCCTGGGATGTTTTTTAAACTGAAGCTTATGACAATGTACACTCTCTGGAACAATCTAGATTTAAACTTGTGGTTGACAGTAGCCTACTAATGAGTGAGCTTGCCAATACCTGTTGGAGGTGGAGAATGATAGCAAGGAGTCTTTGGTGGAAAAAAATTATAAAGTTAGCAGGGAGGTCATGAATTAAGCTACCATAAAAATTCCCCATTTTTTTCTTTTATGAAAACATCCAGATTTTTGAAGTTTGGCTAAGTGCTTAGAGCACTTACTATATTACATAAACATATTTGTACACTTAGGTGCCCCCAAGTACCTATAAGCTTCTGGAGGACAGGGACAGTGTTTATTCACCTGTTTCCTTAGTGCCTGTCACATGGTGGGTGCTTGGTCCTTGTGGATAAATTGAATATGGTAAAAGGAAAGGGTGGGAATAAGGAACTTAGACTTTGAGGCTTCTCTTTTAATTCTGCTTCCTCTAGTGATGTGGCTTCCTCAATGTTTATAGCAGCTCAATTTGCTATAGCTAGACTATGGAACCAACCCAGATGCCCCTCACTCGATGAGTGGATGCAAAAACTATGGTGCATATATACAATGGAATACTACTGGGCCATTAGAGAAGATGATATTATGGCTTTTGATATCAAATGGATGGAGATGGAAAGAATTATGCTCAGTGAAGTATCCCAATCTCAGAGACTCAAGGGCTGAATGGTTTCTCTCATAAGTGGAACCTAGAATACATGGGGAAGCAGTAGGTTAAATGGCTAAACTAATAATATCCTCAATCTGTATGATTGTCAGTATAATAGGGGGTGGTACCCTAGGATACCCGGAGGCGTAGGGAGGGGGAAGGGGTGGAAGGGTGTTTGAAGATCTCCTAGGATACTGGAGAGTGGGAATATAGGTGAACCATCTCAGAAGCAGAGGTTATTCCTCCACGAGATACCCATTTTATGCAAGAGTTTTCCTGGGGGTAACTGCAACAGGTGAAACTCAAGGTGGTCATCCATGTTTGGGCATTACCCCTGTATAACTATGTATATATACTTTGGTTATTGATGGTCTGGTAATGTTTCCCTCTCATTTGTATCTCTATACACTCTTAATAAAAAAAAAGAAAAAAAAATTCTGCTTCCTCATGGGTTTCTAGCTAAGAGTGGAGGATAGATAGAGTAAATAGAAACAGGGCAGATGCAGGGGTTTTGACACTTGTTTTTAAGGAGTCGTAAAAAAGTCCTAGAAATTCCTGAACAAACCAGAAAAGATAAATAATATGATCTTTAGCTTGGAAGGAGAACAGACTGCAAAACTATCATGAAAAAGAATTATTAACCAGTGGGGAAGATCCCTAATTGTTTAAAAATGTCTATCCATAAATTATGTTTTAAATGGTTTATGGGTATCCTACTTAAATATTTCCTTCTTTATTTTATATGCTAATTTCTTAATCATTTTTGAGTATTTTCATAAAATATTGTTTCTCTAAGAAATGCTTAATTGAATGGGAAAACATATAATAGTTGTAGGTAATTATAACTCGGAGAAACTTGCTATTTGGAATATGGGGTCATAACAAAGACATCATTATTCCTTAGAGATAAATTATTTTTGAGGAAATAACTCTCAATGGTGTGCAGAATCTGTCTAAAACAGACAGTAAGCATCATAGGTTTTGAATATTTTCCTTTGCCAGACTACCAATAATTTCTACCTGTAGGGAGACTGGCATCTAACTCTCCTCCAACAACCTCTGAAATTTTTAAGAATCAGACAGCAGCTTATGATGTACGAGGTCACCATTAACCAGAGTATCCAGGGAACCAGACCATTGCATTTTCTACCAGTTTGGGATTTAGGTAGATTCTAAGCTCCATAAGGACAGCTCTTGCAGATCAGGGAGAACCACACAGCATCCCAGAACTAAGCAACACTGGTACCAAATTTACTTGCTCAGAGGATTAAGCCCTTGTTCAAATTGACCAATCTTCTTTAAAAACAAAGAAAGGGACAAAGAAAAAACCCAAGGAGTTGGCTATAAAACCTTCTGTACTTTTCCATCACTTCAGTGGTAACCAGGAATAATTACAATAAAGTATGATAGATCAATTGGCTTTCAAGACTGACGAACCGACATAAAATTTTTTAATTCTATTTGAGAGTCTAAATGTTCCTAAAATGTGAATGTTTTCAAGCAACAACAAAGTAAATTCATTTCTTACATGGAAGGTAATAATTGAGGAACACTCTGGAGCACATTCTTTTTTTATACTCTAGCAGGATTGGAAATGGGAAGCAATAAACAACTCGAAGTGTGACTCTTTAGAGCCCTTCCTAACTGAACAATTCTAAATCCTAACCAGGAAAGTGACATGCTCCATGAACATGCAGGGGACAAAAAGCCAGTTTGCTCCACCTGGCACTGAGTTGCCGGGTGGCCTGGGGTAGTCTGCTTCTCCAGCAGTGGACTGGTTTCAGAATACTCCTGCTAAGTAGATGAAGGGCCCGTAATGTGGGTCAGGCGGCATTCTCATTGTGTATTCCTAGGATGAAGCTCTCACAACCGTCTACCATTCACCTTGACTGAGGTCTCAGTACCACTACTAGTTCATTGTCAAGAGGCAGTTGTCACCCTTTCTTCCTGAGACCCACCGCACAGAAGTCTTTTGGATGCCAATTCTCTCACAAGCTCTTATGTACACTTACTTTCATTTTGTCTGTCTACAAAATGTGGACATGGACTTTTCCCATGCAATTCTAAACCTTTCTTCTCTTGATGTTTGATTTTGTCCTGTTTGAGATGTCTTCATAAGCACATACTCTCTCTCTACAATCTTCATTGACCAGATTATTTTTGTACAAAGCCTTTGCTTTTCCTGTTTTTTTTTTTTTTTTGTATGACTGGTGCCTGAATCTTTGAAACTGGTTTTTATCATGTGGATTTATCCTTCCTCACCCTTCCATACCCCATTATTATTCCTAAAGTGCTGCTGTCGAATTCTTTTTCAGTTTCTTCCCTTTGAACCCCACAAGAGGCTGCAGGAGAGGGACTATTGGTTCAGCAGTAGTGAAACTTGGGAGTGTGATGGGAGCCCCATCTGAGACTGATCACTTAACTTTCAGTCTCTGTTTATTCCCAAGTAAAGTGAGGAATTTCCTCTTGGCTCAAAATTCTGATTCTAGAGTTTCTTTGTGCTTAGAGGAGTCATGGAAACTTAAAATGTGATTGTTATATCAGAAAACTAACCGGAACTTATGAGCCATTCACTTAGCAAAAACAAGGGAATGACAGGTTTATTTGATGACACGACAATGAGAAAGAATTTGGGACTCAGGGAAGCATAGCAGCCTTTTTGACACAGGAGCAAACTGATGTTTATTAGATTGGATTGAAGCTGGTCTTGTTAAATAGATTCAATTGCACTTTGCAAATGAAGTAAACATGAGCTCCTCTGCTTTTCCCAGCTCAGAACTGGATTTTTAAGATAGGCTTCTCAGATGTCTAGAAGTTTCCATTTTGTAATACTGGAAAATAACCATGACCTTTATTTTAAACAAAAACCACTGTGGAGGTGGATCCAGGGTGCAAACAAAAGTAATGCATTATTTTGCATAGCTGACATGCTGCATTTGGGGCATAAAACACTGCGCACACTATAAACAAATGAAAAGCCTGAGTCACTTGTGTTAGGCCCAGGCTATGATAGATTGCAAACCAGGGGTTGTAAAATAAGTAACAGTCTGGAACCATGGTTTATCAACAGTTTTATTTTCCTGACACAACTTTATCCTAGAGAGCTGGAAAAGTGCAGCGCTCATTCGGAGGAGAATCGGTGATTTTTTTGAAGCATTTTCAGTTTCATCATCTAAGGTTTGCACTCAGCAAAGTTGCTTTTACAAACTCCTGCACAAAATGTATTTGGGCATAACAGCTTTCCGAGATTTTATTAGGCCCTCGGCTTAGCCCTGAGAAAAATACACTCGAAAATGTAAGTTGCAACCCGGAAAATGTTATTTTGATTCAAAAAAATCTACAAAATCTGAAATGCCCGGCTTACCTTTGTGGGTTGCTTTCCCTTTCCTTTTTTGCTTCAAGGGAAGGGAATTGGTGGGGTGGGAAGCATTTTTATTTTGCCTCCTGTTCTTTCCCGAGTAGTCATTTAAAAGCGCATAATAAACTCATCCCTTTCAAGGCCCATTCTTTTTTTTGTGCGTAATGGGGAGAGAGGAGGAGGAGGGCCTGCGCTGTCACAGCGCCATTCCCCCATTCTCTAGAGTGTGGCTGCCCTCGTGGACCTGCAGGGTCTCTCGCACCTCCGAGAAAAGAAACTCCTAACCTCCTGGAATCACGAAACTGCCCTTCTGAGTGCGGGGGCACGCAGCCGCCTGGCATTCGAGTCTCCCACCACCTCCCGGGCCGCCTAGCTAATTGTCCCGGTGCTTTCAACGTCCTGCAAGCAAGCCGGGGATGAAGGCGCATCGCAGGCGGGAAGCCCGTGTCGGGGATCCCGGGCTGCGGGGCGGCCGCTGTCCCGCTTGGGGCCAGCCGAAGGCAGCGGCGAAGTGGTTAAGGAGGAACACATGGCCGCGGGCGCGGCGGGCCGGGCGGAGGCGCGCTCTGGCTGAGCGGCGCCCGCGGTAGCCCCAGCGGCAGCTGCGGCGAGAGGAGCGCGGGTGGCGCGGGGAGCAGGCAGGACGCGCCCAGAGACACGCAGAGAAAGGGCAGCGCCGCCGCCTGCTGCCGTCCTCGGCGCGGTTAATCACGCGCTCCCCTCTCGCTGCTGATTTGCAAGAGCAGATTAATCAGAGAGCGCGGCTTGATGAAATTTGCTGTTATTGTGCCCATTTTTAGCAACATCTTTTATTATCTTCATTATTCATTTACAGGGGACCGGCATCAATTATGCAAATGAGTTCACAGACTTTGCAGATTACTTCATTTGCCGCTATTGTTTGTGGAAATTTAATTATTAAATATTATTAAGCTTGCGTTTTCTTCAATTTTCCAAGGCTTAGTTTCATTTGATTTTTCCTCCAGCTGCTCTTCTTTCCTTTCAGTGCCAAAACAGCTCCTCATCAAAGCGGCTCTGGCATGTGAAGACCAAATAAAATCTCCTCAATTTAATAATTTTGATGTTAGTCCCTTGTTCTCAGCTGCTTGCTCAAAGCAATGCAGAGAGGAACGCAGAGCACATTCAATTTAATGAGCAGAAATTGAATTCAAGTTTGTTCGGAATTGACTTCAATTAAGCAGAGTCTTAATGATAAATTAATCTCTTTTCTTTATTCCCTAGAATTTGTTTTTCAAAGTAGGAAATTGGACTACATTGAAAGACCAAATAAAGAATACCAATTTTAACTAGATCGTGGAACTGATAGCAAAATTTAATTCTTTATAGTAACATACTTGGACAAATAGCATTCTTTCTATGGCATGTATTATAATTTATATTCATTGTTACCACTTACACTTCCATGGCGTGGATAAAATGGCAGTTGAATTAAATATGGGTTTGTAATAGACTTCAGAGTTTTAATCTTTATTAAGAAACTCTAATTGAATGCATAATTAGCTTTTCAGGCTTTAGGAAATTTGGTTTAATATCTATGTGAACTGAAAACATTGATCAGGAATTTTAAAGCGATTTTTATGAGTTTATTTTTGAGGAGAAATTATCAGGCTTTATGTAAAATGGCATTTTGAGCTGAATAGGAAGAATCTGAGAGGCAAGGAATTAGGTTCATCCTGTGTGGTCATAGACATTGAGCCAGGGCTTCCTTGGAACCAGACCCAATACTGGTAATTTTAAGTTCCTTTTATTAAAACCTCTAATGTTCCTTCAGGCCACCAAATCCATTATTCCTGTCCAGACCCTGCTGAAAATCAAACTCACAGCTACTTGAGGATTTTAATGAGAGCGTCCATATTGATTGTTTGGTTACACTGTTTGGGTTTGCTGCCGCTGTCAAAAATGTACCTGACATTTTTTTTTCACCTGCATCATGGATCATCTTTTCTGGAACATGCAGAGCATAATTCTCCGTGCTCCAGTCCACAAAGCACTCTATCTACATACGCCAAGTGTTATTATTGCAGTTCCTTCAGGAGTGACCTTAGAAGAAATGATGTTTGTACCAAAGAACTTCAAGCTGTTCACTGTGGTACATTCATAGGCACAAATTTAAAATACATCAGTGAGAGGAATACATTCAGGCTGTGTACTGTTTCACAGAGTGCATGGGTTCCCTCTCCCTGCTTCCTGCGCCTTCCATATACTTGTGTTATTACTCTTGGCCATTCAAACACAGTGCGTGCAAATTTGACTTTGCTGTGAATTCTAAATTGAATTGAATGTGACAGAGATTATCTTCCTTGCAAGACAGTACAGTATCGTTATTTCCAGTTCTTTTCAGAGTCCACCTGCTCTATGTTAGAATTAAAGATTTATATAATAATAGAATTTTAAAACTGACAGCACTCTTAAAAATCATCTGGTCCAACTCCTATGTTTTATAGATGAAGAAACTGAGGCCTATAAATGTTACGTAACTTTTCCAAGGCCACAGATCCTGTCACCTGTCAGAGGAAGAGCCAGGGCTAAAACTTGCAAGTTTGCTAACTTCTAAACCAAAGCATTCCCCTCACCCACTATCAAGGCTGCCTCTACATTGTGTAGTGAGTAAGTGGAAACTAGCTTTAAAAAGACAGGAATTAATTTATTGTCTTGTTCAAACTGGGAAATATATTGATTAAAGTGCATAAAAGCACACACAAACACAGTGAGCCTATTTATCTAGAACTTAGACAATTGGTAAGCCTAAATAATGGGGTTTTTTGTGCTCTACCGAGAGAGAGGAACAAATGAAAAGTGAATAGGCTAGTATGAAGAATTTTTTGAAACAAAAAACCCAAGAAGCGTTATAGTTCTCCAGGCTCTGTGCATATTAAGTCCTATGTTATATAGCAGGGGCTGAGAATAGTTTAAGTCAGTATTTCCAGCATGTTTTTATTCCATCTTGAAATGAAATGGTGGAATCCCAAACTTCCTTCATTTCATTTCAGTTTTTCATTTGTTCAACTGTAATGAGCTGTGAGTGCTAGGCAATTTGCTAGATGTTGAAAATTTGAAGACAGGTAAGGAAGTTGCAGTGTAAGCTGGTGGGGAGAGGAGTTGCTTCAACAGTGATTATCTGGACTCTAAAGCAGGTTGGAGGAATTTGGGGGATAGATGGGTGACAGGAAGTAAGAAAGAGAAAGAAGAATGGAGATATTGATGAGGTGGAAAGGAGGTACCTGAAATGAACTGTTCACTTACAGCTTGGCTTAGGACCCACAATGGCCTCTTTCTTCATTTCCAGCTCTTGGACCATTACAACCATCTCTGCATCTTCTGTCCATAAGGAATGGCTAGAATTTTACAACTTCTACTTTTATAAAATGGTTTAATAAGTATTTGTAATGTTAGTAATGATGGCTCTAAGAACTCAATGCAGTCAAAACAGACAAAAATCTCATGTTAAATCTTTAGAGTATTTTATCAAGTTTTTGCAAACCAGCCTTTACAGACCTATAAAACTGAGCTTCAATTTTCTGTGCAAGAAAACTAAAGTAAATATAATAGCAGCTTAAAGAAAAGCATTTCAGATTAGACTCATGACCTTTTCTTCCAAATTAAAGCTTAAAAATTCAGGGAGAATTACATTATTTCAATTATAAAAGAGTTTATTACTATATATTGAAAAACATATTCTTTTGAGAATTTAAAGGAAGTAGCAGGAATCCAAACAAAACCTGTAGTAGAGGGGATATCACTTTATGATAAAAGTTACATTAGTTGCCCACGCCTGATTCACTGCAGGGAGAGATTGATTCAAAGAGTTGGTCAAACTTCAGTTAGAGGTGAAGGGTGGGGGTCTTTTTCCACAGCTGTCACCTTAAACTGAATTAAAACTCTGGCTCAGAAACATTCTAAATCTGAATGAAGGGTGTCTGAGTTTGAATTATGGGCCCTTTAGACGGCCAGTTAATCAGGTGTGATGTTAGATGCACAACTGATGTATGTTACACTGGGACAATTGAGGGGAGAGCATTTCTTCACCACTTTTTCCTGAGAAATTTAGTGGTTGTCTTTTCAGGCTTGACCAATGCACATTTTCTGCTTCATTTTTCCACTGAACAATCCCAAATCAACCTACTGGATGCTCTCTTCTTTGTCTTTGCATCTCTTAAAGGTTCCTCTCAAATTATTTCTCTTGACTTGCTCCCTCAACTTGAAGCAGTGGACTTAGCAGCTCTTTCTGGGATCATCATTCCTTTTTATCAGAGTAAGATGGCTTTTCTAAACCCAACATTCTTTATCTACTATGGTGATTAATTTAACTAAATGCAACTAACATTTATTCATCCCTCTGTGTAAGACACTTTTTGAAGAGTCTTGAGGGCTGCAAATATGACCAGGAAGATTACTCCGACTTCAGGAAGTATATGCGAGTGGTCAAGACGTCAGAGAAGTAAATAATTATCATGAATGTACTAAGTGTTAAAGTGGAGGCAGAGGCAAAGTGAAGAATCTCTTAACGAGGATGGAAACAACCTGAGTGTTAAGAATCAGTTGAGTTTGTCAAGACCTGGAAGACAGCAGTGGAGGGGAGTGAAAGGAGCATGGGCCAGAAGCTGGGGAGCTGGGTTAGAATTCACCATACACTTGCTGAGCCCGGTATTTCACCTCTCTGCAGCTCAGTCTGGGAGCCTGGTAACATCTGCCTTGCAGAGAATGTTGTCACATATCATCAGAGCACCACCAGCTGTGCTTTTTGTCCAAAGGTTTTAGATTTGGAAAGGAAAGAATTTGCCTCTGCGTACTATGTGCCTCTCCTAATTTCCGCTTTCCATATGCCTACCAGGAGGCCTAAGTTTCAGTGTGCAGTCAACATAGAAAAACATAGGGACTGTGGAGGGAAGGAAATTTCATTTAAATATGCTTGATATATCTCTCTCTGTGTATGTGTCCCTTCTCTTTGGCTGTTTCTGTTCTTTTTTTCTCACGAAGAAAAAAATAAAGAATAAATTTGGGAGGAAAAAGTAAACCTTCATCCTTGTAATCTTTTTAAAAACCTCTTGTTTACATGTTTAGATTCCTGGCAAACGTTAACTACTCAATACATTATGATAAACAAATGTTTAATAGAAATGTTGAGTACCAAGGCAAATGAAATAGAAGGAACCTAATTTGAAGAAATTCTTAAAGTTCTGGTGATATTTGGGGAGAGTCAGGATCAAGAATTTCATTCTGCCTTCTTCTGTCTGTGGCTAATGGTTTTCAAATAAACAGGGATATCATATGAAAATAAAAAGTATCTTAACCTGCCTTTTTTGGGACATAGAAAGAGTGATATAAGACAGTTAATGCCGATTAAGTAAATAAAACGGAGGAACCCAAACTTATAGTAAGCTCCCATGCAAAGTTGGGATGCGCATAGGGGAAGTAAAGTAGTAAGATGTGCGGAGATGACAGAAGATGGGGAGAAAAAGAGATCAGGGGAGTAGAGAGGGAGGAAAGATAAAAAGAGAAATGGACCCAGAGCGGGAGAATGAAGGAAGAGGGAAGCGAGAGGTAGGGGAAACAGGGAGGATCATGCAGGGAAAGGAGAGAGGGTGCAGAGTCTCGAGTCCAGGAAACCATGTGTTTTTATACTTGGGGATTCATTTCTGCAGCAGGTCTCAGAGTGCTATCACCTCATCATATTTCCTCCAAATTCTCATTAATAACTGTTTATAGCTGTTTAACTGCTGCTTACCTTTGGATTTTCAAGGGCTTGATATCTAATAGGATAGATAATCATAGCAGCTCGTCACAGGCAAATAATTATTCTCTTGGTATATTACTCTGGCAAGTAACTGGGCCCTGAGCAAAAGGTTTCCATGTCGCTACCTTAACAAGTTGTGGGTTTATGGAGAATGCCTCCATTCAGTAGACTGATTTCTTGCCCCCTATTATGCCACTGCACCTCATAATTAGCTAAGCAGCTTCACTTGGTGGCAGAGGTGTGGCAGTTCCTTTTAGGGAAAACTGTTCTCAAGTCACAGGGCAGCAGCAGCAGACACCAGCTTAGAAAACCACACAGAAACCCGGGGGAGGAATTTATGACAGCTTACCATTTTTAAGTTTTGAAAAATATTATTCTGTTAAATGAGTAAACTGAAGTAGGAAGGAGGAGGAAGAATAATACTGAAAAAGTGTGAACTTCCTGTTTTCGAGTTTCATGAATTTTTAGGAGCTGCCTTGTGATGGAGGAACTGTGGCTTTTAATACCGCTTTGAAATGTAGGATGAAAACACGGAGATTTTTCTGTTTGTTCTTCTGCTTGTTTCCATTTCCATGAATAGCTTTCCACTTTGGGGACCTTCTCCCGCAATAGCTTGCTGTTCTATTTTAGTTAGCTTTTGAATATCGATAACTAAAGATGTTTACTATCCTTTAGTGGGAAAAGAAAAGATCTCTTGTGTTTATTTCTTTAGATGGGGAGGGGAGGGTTGTTAACATACAGTTTTGGAGTCTGTATTTTGAAAAAAGTCACCCTTCTTATTTAGCATTGTCCTTCATAATACAAATTGCAAATAAGGCAGAGTGCCAGTGCTGAAAAGTAATTTCAATTAAAATTCCCAGGGCTTTTCAGGGGCGACATAGGAGTCAGCCTTAACACAGTGTCCTTGAGTCTGGGCACAGCTTACCTGGAAAGCTTCAAAGAGGGACAAGTCATTTTAGTGTCACCTCCCCAGACCCCCCTCCAATTCCCCAGCCCCTGTCTCCCCCAAGCCGTAAACAAAGCAAAGACAGCCCTTTCCACAAAAAAAGGAGGTTCAGTGTTCGCTTGCCTGGCAAAGTTGGTAATGGACTATTAAATAGTTGTTTGTGAAATCCCTGCACAGCACAGTGTTTGCTTGTTTCTGCAGAAGTATTTCTGTTTACCCAGTTCTGGATAAAGAGCAGATCATTTGACAAGGCCCCAGAGTAAACAACATCCCGATATTCCCTTTCTGTCTTCTGGTCCAGGCCTCTGCCTTTTCTGTTATGAAACGAGGGCGGGCGTGCATGGGAACACTGTGGGAGTCACAGCAAGCGGGGCTGGCCTTGTGTGTTGGGATATCCTGAACTGAAGGTTGGAATAGCCAGTCCCAGGGGACACTGAGCCCCTGGCCCTCGAGTACTTCTCTCGGTGCCTTGTTATGTCACTTAAAAATCCCACATTTTTACTCTCCTTAATGTTACAGCTGCTGATAAAGAGCTGCTTTGGAAGGATAACATTAAAGTGATAATCATCATTAACATATGAGCTTAAATAATATATAACACTATTGAATGTTTACTTGTGGGTCAGGCACTATGCCAGAAGCTCTCATTTACCCTCATGAAAGTGCCACAACACTATCATTATCTTTAGGATATAGGCGAGGAATGAGACACACACGTGTTGTTTGCCAGGTCTTAGAGATGGCAAGAAAAGGAACTATGTTTTGAACCTTGTTTCTCTGATTCCTGAGCCTGTATGTTCATCAGACTTGTTTTAACAAAGATTGGGTTTCAGAGAAAAGAGACTACAGGACCATTTAATGTGGATGTGGTGAGCTTCAGAAAGTGTTCTCTATCAGAGGAGACCGAGTCCAGGTGGAGTATAGACGGGAAAATGGAGTGGAGGAAAAGTGGATATCATAAGCTCCTGATGGCCTCTGGGCCCTTGTCAGGGAAAGACTAAGGAAATGCACCAAGGAAAGAACTGAAGAGGTAGAAAAGTTAGTTTCATAGATTGCTTATGACTCACCTGTTGGAATCATTTTCTTAGATGTCCCTTTGATCATAAAAATGGAGGAGTTTGCCTCTCTTTCCTGGCTGACATTTGCATGGCTTGCATGTAATTCTGTATCCATGAGGTCTTATAATCTACACAGGCCTTTACATTCCCTTTGGCAGCAGAGGAAACTGAGGAGCAGAGTGTTGCTGGGCAAGCCAAGACTGGAACTCATCTTGCCTACTCCGAGCTCAGTGCTCTTTCGAGCATGCCCCTGGCAGCCTTTCATTTATTGTCCTGCAAAGTCTTGCAGGCCATCCTTGTTCCTCTTATACTGACCTCCCTTTCCTTTAGTCTCCTCTTGTTTTAGGCTTCTTTCATTTCCAGGAGATGGTATAAGTTACACACTTTCTACTACAAACTTGGTCCGATTTTGGGTTCTGTAATTCATTGTTATGTGGAGAATGTCTTCAGTAAAAACAAGCTGCAGAAAATATAATTCTCCCTTAATGTATATTTACTAAGTGTATTTATTATTCATCAGGATGTGCATTTTAAAATGTGAGTCGAGATTCCCTCACTTTTAATCCCAAACAAATGTTAAAAGATTTATTTTTATAATAATCCTGGAATGAGAGCTAAGTAAGCCGCCCTGAACACAGCTTGCCAAGTGGTGGATGTTAGCTCTATATATCGACGCTGGATGCTCAATCTGCAGTTGCTTGTCGTCTCTTACTGTTTCTCGTGGTGATGTACAGAAGCATATGAGCACACCAGGGCCCGTCAATGGTTGCAATTTGTTGGTACTGACTCCAGGGAAGGAGTGCTGCAAGGGAAAGCATTACGGTCCCTTTTCTTTGCAAGATATAGATAGATGTGGTGGGAGAAATAAAGGCAGATAAAATGAAGAACAGGGAATATGTGTTCCAGGAGACAAGAAAATGCACAAAAATAAACTTCAAAGACCTCAAGGTGCCATCAACATGAAAGCATTTGAAAAGTATATGAAGAATTAAACTGAATGCAATAAGCACCCTAGCATGAGTAATTCCTACCTTCCCATCCTGCAAGCAAAGAAGGCTCTAGAGCGCAGGTGCCAGTGCCAGTGGAGGTTGGTATAGTGTGGATTTCTTGGTAATAGTCAAAGCTAGCTTCCATGCAGCTGGGTTATGCCTCCATTTAAACACTTGGGGAGGTTGCTTGTTAGTGATCTTTGCTCTAATTCCAAGTTGTATATATTTCACACATTCCTGAAGATCCAAGGACATAAAAGTTTACTGGTTATCATTTGGAGAATCTTTTATCACTGGCAAGGACTAGTGAAGAGCTTAATTTCTGTCCAAATATTTTTTTTAGTAGACCCTTAACATTCTTTAATATTTAATGTTGAAACATGAGAATAGGGCGATTTAAGATGTCACTCAATACAAATCTTGGGGTATTTCCTACTTCAGGGCTAAATACTGATAGCTTTAAAACAGCACTATGGCAAAGATGGGAGGAATGGAATGCTCTGATCTGACAGTGCGTGGTCCTTTAAACCCCATTCTGCTATGACAAATTCTTCAAATATAATTTCACTGGGAAAATGATTTTGAGATATACTTTGAAATCCATTAAAACTTAATGGTGTGTAGTACATGAAAGAAAGCTAGACATGGTTTCTACCTATATTTCAAATATAATCCCATTGTGTATATAATGATATACCAGTTATATAATAATCAAGGCTGAAGACTCAGATTTAACCAAAGAATCAACTTTACTCATATAATCATAATCAAAGAATTTGAAACAAAAATAAGTAAAGCAATTTTAAAGAAATAATGAAAAATAGCCACTTTCTAGAAATTAAAAAAAAATGGTAGCAAATCAAATCAGCCCTCTGTACTGTGGTTACTCTTTTGGCCTCTCTCTTGAACCTCTCTCTGTTCAGTGCCACTGTTCTTTCTTCTCTGGAAGATTTCTTGTTGACCAATGCCTTCCAAGTTAGCTCATCTGACTGGGAACAGAACCCTTCTGGTCTCTCTGAGATACTAAGTGACGTGACCTCTAAATTCTTGCCATAGCCCTTAGCATTCAATAAATGAATTAAATGGAAATAATTGTGTATCTTTTGTTGAACTTGATGCCTGTAATAAATGTCACGGGTGTCATAGAAAACAATTTATAAATTATTTTGGAAAGAATTGTTTCAACTACAGAGCAGAGAGTGAAAGAGACAAATGGGAAGGATTTGCGAGAGGGCATTTCTCTAATGACATCATAAGAGCCTAGACGGATTTCAATAGCCATTCTACTCACGCCAAGGATAGGAAAAAACAATGTAGTTGGCTTAATGTTTATGTTTGTTATTTTACCCTTTCTTAGGTGGTTGGAGAAAATAAAAGGAGCAATGGTGCAAGAACTTCAAACCAGCTTAAGTATTACTTTACTTAGGGCTGGAGCGGTGGCTCAGCAGTTAGGGCATTTGCCTGGCATGCCCAAGTACATGGGTTCAAATCCCAGCACCCATGTACACAACTAAGTGTCGGAGCAATGAAAGTCATGTGAAAAACTCAATAAAAAACTGATCCTCTCCCTCTCTCTCTCTCTCACTGCCCTTCTCTCTTTAAGAAAAAAAATTGGTTTACTTGTGTAAACCTACTGAGTTTTGAGAAGCCCCTCTGCTAACCCAAGGAACAGTGAGGGACAAGAATACTTGGATTTTACAATCCTTTGTCTCAAAATATTGCAGAAATGAAAATAACAATGGTTAGCATAGCATGCTGCCTGTACCAAACAGGTTCTCTGTTTGAGTAAAATTTCCAAAACAGCAATGTATAACTGAAATGTTGTCAGAGGTTATATTTAGTTCATGAGACAGGCTCCAAACAATGAAGTTTTTCTCTTACACAAATTCCCAAGATGAGAAAAAATTAAAAAAGCAAATTAAGTAGAGAGAAGTAAATGAGACATTATTTCTCTAAAGTTGTTTTATTGCCTGCCAGGAAAATATCTTCAGGAGATGGACTGAAAAGGAAAAGATTTTTGTAGTGAGCATCTGAGCCACAGCAGATTTGTGGGTATTATTGGCTTTTTCAGACATCAAAAGCAAACTGTGTGAAAGATGATGGAGGTGCTCAAACAGGAATGGGGAATGAAAATGAGCAAATAGAAGATCATGCTCAATAAAAACACAAAATGATAATCAGAATAAATGAGACTATCAATGCACAAGTAGAAGAAAATCAACTAGGAACATCTGTTCAGGTGAGGCTGAAATTAAGAGAATAATCAGACTGGTTGTGTGCATTTGGAAAAAAAGTCTATGAAAGATATGATGAGTAGCATCTCATGCTTTGCCCATGTGGAATGATCACACACTACCTTTGTACTTCCATTAAAATTGGGTTTTGTGGCTGTGGATGGTATGCCCTCCAAGAAACATGTTTGCAGCAAAAAGTGCAATTAAATGTGACTTGCAGATTAAGAAAAATTTTAATGGTGAAATTAAAATTTCTTAGAAAAATATGGAGAGAGACAGAGCCTCCAGAAGAATGAATCATAACAATATTAGGCTACAAAAATCTTTGGAGAAATTATATACATGTAATAGAGCATCCAAATCAAATATATTGACTTCTGGTTCTGAAAAAGATAGGACATACACATCTCCCTATTTCTCCTGATAAATACTATTAAAATCTATGAACATTACATGTAAGATAATATAAGAAAACTCCAAAAGACTCAGAAAAGAGGTAGGTTAGGGACTTTGCGATCTGAGGAACAACATGTTGGTGAGTACCCTGGGTTTTATTTATACCACATATGACCCAGAAGCTACCAAACTGAAAATGCCAGTATTTCAAACAAACAACAAACAAAGCTCCAAGAGAAGTCTGATTTCTTACAGCTTTATCATGTGTATAACAGCACAATTCTTAAATAACAGCTAAATTAGGGAATCAACCCAGAGACCCATCTTTATATTGAGAAATTATCATACATTTCTTAATCCAATTATATATATCATTTTGTATATATAATGGAGTTCTACTTACCCATTAAAAAGAATGAAATTATGACATTTGTCAGTAAATGATGGAAATGGAGACTATCATGCAGTCTCCATTTATCCATACTATCATACAGTCTCCATACTATCATACAGTACTAGAAGTCTAGTACTGTAGAAGAAAAAGAAGGGGAAAGGGGATGGAGGAGAGGATAGAAAAGGGGGAGGGAAAATGGGAGATCATGCATCAAAATTGATTTCAATGTGTGCACGAGTTTTCAAGATGAACCCAACTAGTATCTATAACTGTAGAGCTCTAATAATAGAGGACAAGGAGGAAGAGGAGAAGGAGGAGGACAATGAGGGCAGGGAGAAGGAGGGGAAGGAGAAGAGAAAGGGCAGTCTTTTTAGCCAACAGATCAAGAAACAATCATTCTAGCAAAAGGGAAAAATTTAAAAAATTATTTCTACTCTATTAAAAATCGAGGAAAAATATCATGGTCCTACCTCCACCCACGTGAGAGAAGGTTGAGAAGAGAGCCTGGACTTCCACCCTCACCTGCCCCACTCCTTACTCCCATTGTATCAGAGAACCTGAAAGGAAATCTAGGACTTGCCCTGCTGCCAGAGATCAGAGCCACTCTCTTCTCTCTGTAGTGTGAGTGGACGCCTGGTGGAACTCAGCAGGAATGAGGCAGCACTGCCTCCCCTGTGAGGCTGTGCCAGAGGAGACCTGATAGAAAAGAAGGTTTAAATAAGACCCAAAGTCCAGTAAGATATACTTATGAGACCCAGAACAGATTTTAAAATATTCTACCAAGAACCAAGAAAAACTCAAGCAATAAAAGACACCGAACCAAAGACAATACCAACATAGCATATGGGTACTGAATGTTGGAATTATCTGACAAGGATTTTAAAGTAACCACCATAAAATGTTTCAGTGATAAAATATCAACACACTTGCAACAAATGGAAAAATGGAAAGTATCAGCCAAGAAAAAGGAGATACAAAGAGGAACCAAATATGGATGCTTGAACTGGACAACACAATAACCAAAATTAAAAGCTTGTTGGATAGGTCCATCAGTGGAATGGAGAGGACAAAAGAACCAATGAACTTGAAAACAGGGTGACAGAAATCACCTGATCTACACAGTAGAGAGAACACAGGTTGAAAAGTAATGAGCAGAGCCTCATGGGACCTCTGGAACTGTAACCAAAGTTCTAACGATCATATCAACCAGGTCTCAGAAGGAGTAGAAGTGTAGGACTGGAGATCTGAAGATATTTGAAATCTTTTTTTTAAAATATAGTTGAAAATAATGGTTGAAATTTTCTCAAGTTTGACAAAAAGAGAAATCTACAAAAACCACAAATATACAAAGACATACAAAAGACAGATTCAAGAAGCCAAACTAACCCTCAAACAGGATAAACCTAAAGAAATCCACAGCAAGACACACAAGGGGGCAGCTTCAATGAGCAGATGGCTTTAATGCTCATGAGATTTCAGAAGACAGAAAATCCTTCAGGGGCTCCATAAATGGCAAGTACTGTTCCACAGGCAAGTTTCTGAATTGCTTTAATATTATTACATTTTATATCTCATTTAATTCTGTGAAATGGTACATAATCTATGCTGAACACATGTACATAAGGCAGTGTATTTTGATGACTTTAAAATAAAATCAAAAGACAAAACCAAAAATTTATAAAGCATATTAAATTACTACTGTCTTCCTATTATTCTTACTACCAAATAAAACTACGAAGTTTCTACTATGTTTCTATTGCTACATTGTTCATACTATGTGCAAGTCATTGTGATTGCTCTCATCTGAGTGTTCAGTCTGTCATTTGGGGGAATGTATGTGTCTTTCCATGTCAAAAACTGACAATTGGTTGTGTTATGTCCTGGAAGCCTCAATGCTCTGAAGAAGAAAGAAGTGAGTGGAAAGGACAACATTAAGAAAAAAAATCACAATTTCAAATTTGGCCATGCCCTTGTGACTAAATTCCTACTAGTGAATTAAATTGCTGCAGGAAAATCTATGTGAAAAAGTTATAACCAGAACATAAGTTTCCAAAAACCAAATCACCCATCAAGCTGTTAAACAGCAAGTATCCAATAAATATTTGATGAATAAATGAATAAAGGAAAGAATGAATAACACACATATACGGGTTTTAATATCTTTTTTGGACAATACAATGATAAGGACAGACTTCTCAACTGTGTAAGAGTACTTTGAAAACTTGCTTCTTATGTGTAATTATGTGTGTGTCTTGTTTATGAAAGCTTTTCCTGTGTCAAAGCCATCATCATAATAATCTTTATTTGTTGAGTGTTTTGATGACATACATACCCAGTTTCTGAACAAATTTTAACTAGCAGCCTTTGAAGACTACCTAGGCCTTTGAAGTTCCCATGGAAAGGAAGGTTGAATCTTTGAGTAACCGCATCCTCACTAGCAGTGTGGTTTCTCAAGGTAGAGGGGTGAATAGTAATTGCAGTGATGTTTATGTCACAGACTGCATTTCCTAAGGTCCTTTTTGAAGAGCATGAGTTTTGTGGGATGTTAATAGATATTACTCAAATGATGTGAAATAATGAGACTAAAAAATCATGCCCATACATGAATGTAGAAACACCTCTTTAGCACACATGGAATGAATGTATTTCAGAAGTCCTAGATACTTTTCAAAAGCACACTTGTTTTCCTTACCCTGATAGTGGAGCCTCACCTCAAGGGTGAATTCAGATTTGGTTGTTGGATACGGGGGCAGGGATGGGGGAGTAGGATGCAGAGGCTTAATTGGATAAGGAGCTCCAGGTGATGCTTCTACCCTCTTCACCAACCTTCTTTCTAGTCTTGAGAGTCACAGGCTTGGTGTGTTAATGCACACATGATTAGCTAACACAGGAAGAGTTCCCCAAGCTTGTGTGAGCATGGAACCCTGATTTCATGTGGAGCTGGGGCCAAGAGTCTGTAAACATTTGCCATTGGCAAAGGGTATGTTTGCATCTGAGCCTACTTCATCTTCTCACTATCCCTGTGATACAAACACTTTCCTCCCTATGTTAAAAAAAAAAAAAGTATCAAATTAAAAGGGCTGGATTTGGGCTGGAGCAGTGGCTGGGCAGTTACGCGCTTGTCCAGCATGTGCCAGTACAGGGGTTCAAACCCCAGCACCATGTACTCAACTGAGTGTTGGAGCAATGGAAGCCTCATGGGAAACTGAATAAAATTGATTCTGTCTCTCTCTTACTGTCCCTCTTTCTTTTTCTTTCTTTCTTTCTTTTTTTTTTTTTTTAAAGGGCTGGGTTTAAGCCTCAAAATAGATCTTTATCCTTTCAGCTGGATGTCCCTCAGTGGTCAAAAGCCCAGGTTGAGCTAGGGAATTAGCACACATTTGTTATAGAAAAATCAGTAGTGTTAAAAAGACTTTAAGCCCCTTCATTCAAGGCTCTCATAGAGTTAAAATGTTGGGTGTTCCATGGAGAGAAATGACATAAAAGGTATGCCATAAAGGTCTAGATTAAGTTCTACAAAGCCCTATGTCAACACGAACTCTATAAAAATTCATGGTTCTCTTCTCAATAATTTAAATCTGGTTTTGAAAATGCATATTTATATAAAAAAGGAAAGGAACATTAAAGCTGGCATAATACTGTCAGCTGTTGGCCATATGGAAAAATTTAAATTGTCATAAAAGCTGGCCAGTTATAAAATGTTTTAGATAGTTTTTTTTTTAAAATCACATTTTAAGCATTGAGCAATATGCTCTAAAATATATTGGTGAACTACATTAGTAATTGCTTTGACTGTAATTTTACATGATTCTTCTATATATAATTAATAATTTTTTGAGCTGACCCATGTAATAGGCAATGGAATACTTTTTTTTGCTGAGGGAGGGATGGGGATAAAGATATTTAAAGAGAAAAATTTCCAGAAGTACATTTTTTTATGGTACTGTGAAGCAAACCCAGGGCCTCACACATGCTAGGCAAGTGCTCTGCCCCTCAGCTACATCTCCATCTCCCAAAATAACATTTAAAATTTTCATCTATGGATCTTTGTGTGTAACATTAAGTGGATATAGTTATTATTAGGTATTGTTTTGTGATCATCTACTATGTGCAAGTTACTACGCTAAGCCTAGCAATGTTCATTGTATTAGATGAAAGAAAGAAGAGAATGAGAGGCTTAAGAAAGTTGTGCTTGACCCTAATTTCAAGCCTGTGTCTGGTTTCAAAGCTATTTTTAAAATTTTGCTTTTAAATCAATAATTTATAAAACAGTTTTTGAATTAAATGAGTCATCCTCCAATAATGAATCAATTTACATTTGTACCAGCAGTAGATGATAGCTCCTCTTTCATTTTCCTACATTTTTACTACCACTGGGTTTTTGAACATTTTCTTAACTTACAGCCATTCTGTACTGCCACTGTATGCACCCACATTTCAGGTATTTACACGAGTTATCAATACAGCTATCAATCATCATGAATTCCATTTTTTCATTAACTCACTAGTAAGTAATTTATTTAGGAATGTGGAATGAACCAATGATATGTGCCACAATCTACTGCAGGAAATAAAGTGCTGAACAAGATTAGGTCCTGACTTACTGGAAGTCGGTCCTAGCAGGCTTTGCTGGTATGGTGAAGAGTCATGTCTGGTAATATAAAAGAATGAATATTTTATATTTCAATATACTCTTTGTCACATCACATACAATATCTTTTAAACTCAGTGTCTTACTAAGCAGAGGGATTAACAAAGTTTAAACTATATGAATATAAAACTTATGTAATAATAAGATTATGTGTTGTTTAATTATCTGATAATTATGAAATGATAATTAACATTAGAAATAGGTTTCATATATGTTTAGTGTCTTTATAACAGACTGTTCAATGTTTCAAGTCATTTGTTGCACTAGTTTGCAAGTTTAGTTAAAAATATACAAAATTAATAAGGAAATTGTAGGCTTTAGCATAAAAAAAATGACTTTGAGAAACCAAAAGAAAACAAACACTAGGTGTCTTAGGAAAGAGGGAGAAAGGATAAATGAACTTAAAAGCCTCCTGGTTCTGCCCACGAGAATGTCTGTAACTGTGTCAACAGTTTAATACAAACAGCTCCCCAGCATGAGAAGAAGTCAGGGTATAAGAACAACCTGGTCTGAGGCTTATATTGCAAAGCTTAACTAGATGTTTCAAATTTTGCTTTTTAAATACCTATGTGACTGAAGCACATAGTCCAAAGGGATCCAGACAATATGAGTATGTTCCCTGTTCAGGATGAAAAAAAATCATCTCAGCTAGAAGAGCATCTCTTATAATTTGTTTTATCATTGTCAAGAAATTTCCTTTTTCTTTTTGAGAATGAGAATTAGTTAACTTTAAAGAAAGATAGTTATATGGAAGAAAGTGTTCCAACATATTTTCTACCTTCAAATGAAAACATCCTCAGCACTGTTTTCCTACTGCCCCTACATGTTTGATAGATGCTAGGTGGTAAAGTGATATATTAGCTTAGGACTGTATTTTCTGTCCCAATGATTTGGCTTCACTCACCAAACATACTGTACACCAGATTTTACAAACCACAGGAAAACTGGCACAAATTTTGAGTATTTTGCTTTATGAAATGAGACACTGTATTTACTAAAGTTTAAAAAATGTTTTTTGATATTGTTTCAATAAATCTCTGGCCTTGAAACAAATGCAAATAAAATGTTTAAGCTTGTTTAAGCACTCAATATAAGTAAAATTTGGTATACTTTTCAAATAATTAGGGAGAATGCAGAGATGGAATTCAATTAAAGTCCAGTTTTGTTTTTAAAATCTCCACTGCAAAAACTGTAGTAGTTTTGTCTGAATTTAGAAAACATTATTGAAGTGTTTGGATTATAGATAGCAGTCATGAAAAAGATAAGATAAAATTCTGGTGCTACATTTATGTTTTGAAGACATATCTAATCTGTAGTGGCATGAGAAATGTAGTAGAGGTACGTGTTGCTGAAAATCACTGTAGCATTACAGTTAAACACTTAGAAAACAAGGTTGTTAATATAATTTATATATACATAAACTAAATAATATCCATACTAGAGACTTCTTGGATAGAAGCACTTTTACCCAGTATTTTAATCAAGTATGCTATCATGTCTGCTCCATTCGATGCATGCGGCACACAAATTTGCTGATGTGTGTTTCACTTAATGGCTCTAATATGTGTGATGTGCTATTAATGTCTATTAGAAATACGTATAATAGTGAAAAGGCACTTTAATCAGAAGTAGTTGCTATTTCTTGATATCAGAAAGATCAGAATTACAGTGAGGTAGATTTGTTAAATTTTTTAAAGTGACTGTTTTCTTGTCTCTGAATTGAAATAGTAACATACTCTTATTTTGCATAAATTTGCATGACAAATTCCCAAAGCTCTAATTTGAAGTAAGTAAAATAAAAGGATGCAACTTCTTATAACTCCATGCATGCTCTGATATTTAGAAAAAGCACATGTAACAGACTTTTAAAGATTTAATTTGATTACCTTTTAGGTTAAGAGACAAGAGAATAAGGAGAAAAGTGGGTAATAGCAAGACAGAAGGAGAGGAGAAGGATCGAGGAGGAGAGAGAAAGAGGAAGCAAAGGGATGGATGCTCAATCTAATTCGTGAATGTGTAACAGCTTTATTGAGATGTAATTCACATACCATAAAACTCACCCTTTTAAAATGTACAATCCAATGACTGTTAGTATATTTACAGGGGTGTGCAGCCATCACCACTATCCAATTCTAGGGCACTTTTTATTGTCAGCCTATTAGCAGTTACTCTCCCTTTCCCCCTCCTTTCAGATCCTGGCAAGCATTAATTTACTTTCTGACTTTATTAATTCTAATATATTTTCAGGGCAATATCCAATTTTATTTCACTTTGTAGCAATTGGGTCTAAATTGTTTATGGATTGTGTTTAGTGATTGATATATTAATCATGTATGTGTTTGGACAATTTAATTTTGAGTAGAATCCCAATCTTATGATACTTATGAAATGAAGGTATTTTTCAAATAAGCATACAAGATTATTAATAATTATGTTGCAAGGGTCAACGCTGTAATTGCTTTATTTAATTAAGTAATATGATATTCAGTTTAAACAATTGATTTGTTCAATTTACTCCTAGTCTCAGTTGGACATAGGACATGAGAAGATTAAGAAAATTAAAAAAAAAAGCCCAAATTCTCATATTTTCCATGATTTAATTTTAAGCATGAATGGAAATTTGTAGCTGTTTGTGACTTTGCTGATCAATCATAAATTAAGATTTTCTACTCCATAACTGTGCTAAGAGTTATGGGGGAAAGAAGAATAGGCTCTCAAGCATCTTAAAAACTAGGTGAATCTGACCTTACTTTTATTCTTCAAGCATATTTTCCTAAGAATTATAAAATATCTTTAATAATTTATATTGGTTATTCCAGGCCAATCTTATATGTTAGTTGTCCTGGATCTGAAGTAAGCCTCTTCTTTTAGAAGTTAGGGTTTATTTTAAAGGGAAATGGTATGCTGAAGCCATAATCTGGGCTTTAGTGGTGCTCACTGATTCTGGAGTGAGCATAGTTTTCTAGATCTTTTTAGCGATCAGATCTAGGAAATGTCAGTGTACCTTTAAAATTTAACTATCTCATGAGTTTATACTAGTATCTTCAATTCAAATTCTAAACTGAAAGGTTTTTACTTATATTTTTTCTTACATCTGTATTTATTTTCTTCTACACCGAGAGTCCTGGTTCTAAAGGACAAATATTCCATAATTGCTAAAATATATCTCAGATTGTTTGTTCTAAGTTGATATCCTCAGATTCACAGTATATTGTTTCAATATATAGTTTTAATTTTTTTTCAGGAAAGTTTTTATTTATTTATTATTTTTTAGTTAGAGTTTTCATTATTCTGTTGCTTTATTTTGGTTTCTTCTTCAGGGACTTGTATTACATGTAAACTGAATCTTCTTTGCCTATCCTAAATACTTCTTACTCACTCTTGCATTTATTTAATATTTATGAAGTGTTTTTTTCTAAATGATTTATAATAATAATAACATGTAAAGCCTCACATGCATAGAAACCTCAGTTATTGAACTGGATTGGACATTATTTGAGGTAGAACCATTTTTGTTTATGAGATCAAAGTATTCTGCCAAAATATAGTTCATTCATTCAGGAAATATCTGCCTACTATGTCTAGGCAAAGTGCTAAATGAGTTATGAACGGGACAGATTGGTTATACACTCTCAATAAAGATGAGGACAAATATTGACCAAATAATTAATGTAATTATAATTTTGACAAGCTTGCCCAAATGTGCCCTATGATAATTTATAATAAATAGATATATTAATTTTCAATTATAGATATAACCAAATAAGAACCGGCTTCAAATTTTAATTGGACACACATTTATTAAAGTGCTGAATATCAGAAATACAAAGTGACTTGTGCTAAAATCAAGGTGTTATGAGTTTCTAGGAGAGAATCTCCTTGCTCATTCAATTTATAGAGGCCACTTGCCTTCTTTGACTTACGACTGCTTTCACCCATCTTCTCAGGGATTGAGTCCTTTCCTCATTTACTCTGATCTCTTCTTTATGCTTTCTCTTTCACAGTTAAGGACCCTTGGTATTAACAATGGACATACTTGAAAATCTAGAATAATCTTATTTTAAGGTCATCCGGCTACAAAACTTAATTCTGTCTGCAACCCTCATTCCTCCTTCACCATATAATGTAACATGATCCCAGTTTTGGTGGCTAGGCCATCTTTGGTGGGACAAGGGATTATTATTTTACTTACCACATGAGTCATAATTCATCTAGAGCAAAGGTGGTCAGGGAAGCTTTTTATTTTTTAGGGAGTGATACTTCTATTGAGGCTTGAAAATTACAGATTTTAGCCAGGTGAAGAGAAAATATGACTACAGAGGAAGAGGTGGGGCACCAAGTTGGAGACTGTTATGGTAGTTCAGATGGGAAATAAAGCTGGCTTAGACAAAAATGGTGCCAGTGGAATTTAAATCAGAGAAGAGTCAAACTCAGGATGGTAGTAGTTTACTTTTAAATGCTGAAATGAGAATCATTATTTTCAGGTAGTTGAAATTTTATTTTTTTCCATTTTTAAAGTGTATAAAATACACATAACAAAATTTACTCAACCTTTTTAAAGTCTATGGTTTATTGGTGTTAAATGCATTCATAATATGGTGCCACCATCACCACTATCCATCTCTAGAACTCTTTCCATCTTTTAAAACTGCAACTGTGTGCTCTTTAAACAAACTCTCATTTTCCCTTCTTCTGAGTCCCCAGAAAACACCATCCTTCTCTTTGTCTTTATGATTTTGACCAGTCTAGCTACCTCACATGCATGAACTCATGTAGTATGTGACTTTCTGTGAGTGGTTAATCTCACTTAATATACTCAGGTTATTCTTTTTGTGGTTTGTATTAGACAGTTGTTCCTTTTTGAGGTTGAATAATTTCCTCTAAGTATATACTACATTTTTCTTATCCATTCAACCATCTGTGGACACTTGGGATTGCATCTGTGGTTTTGGCTATTAAGTGTGACTCATGCTGTTGTGAATATGGATGTACAAATATCTCTTTAAGGTCCTTTCTTGTAATTATTTTGGGCATATACCAAGAAGTAGAATTGCTGGATCATACAGCAACTCTATTTTTATTTTTTTGATGACTGCCATACTATTTTCTGTGATATCTGTTCAATTTTACATCTCTGTCAGCAATGGATACAGGTTCCAATTTTTCCACATTCTTGTCAACACTTGTTATTTTCTGCTTTTTGAATTTCTTTTTAATACCAGCCACCATACTGAGTGTGTGGTAGCTTTGATTTGCTTTTCCCTAATGATTAGTGATTTTGAGCATTTTCATGTGATTATCAACCATTTTATATCTTCTTCAGACAAATGTAAATGTCTATTCAGTCTTTTGCACATTTTGGAATCAGCTTGCTGTTTTCTTGTGTTTTTTTTCTTTTTTTTACTTTTAGGACTTCTCTATATATACTAAATATTATTTCCTTAATGTATATATGATTTGCAACTGTTTTCTTTCATTCTCTCATTTACCCTTTTACACTGTTGATAGTATCTTCAGATGCACAAAACTTTTTAATTTTCATGACATCAAAATTTTTTGTTGCCTGTGTCTTTCACGTGATATCCAAGAAATCATTGCCAAATCAAGTGCCATAAAATTTTTCTTTACATTTACTTACAAAAGTTTTATAGCTTTAGGGCTTACATTTATGTCATTGGTCCATTTTTTGTTATTTTTTGGAGTGAGGGTCTAATTTCATATACAATCTTTGTCAAACCTCACTTGACAAAATATGTGAGGGTTAGTTTCTGGTCTCTCTACTGTATTGGTCTATATGTCTTTCCCGTGTAGGTAAAACATTGTTTTACTTATCACACTTTTATACTAAGTTTTGCTTTTAGAAAGTGAGACTCCTCCAGCTTTGGTCTTTTTCAAGAATTTTTTGCTATTCAGGGTCCTTTTAGACACATAAAAACATTTTAGAACAGTTTTTTTCTATTTCTGAAAAAATTGTTGATATTTTGATAGGGATTGCATTTAATCTATAGATTACTTAGAGTAGTGTTGACATTTTAACAATATTAATCTTTCAATTCATGCACAAGAAAAATGTATTTCTGTTTGTATCTTCTTAATTTCTTCAGCAATGTTTTGTAGTTTTCATTGTGTAAGTCTTTCACTACCTTGGTTAATTCCTAACTATTTTATTTTTATTGCAGATGGAATTATTTTCTTAATTTCCTTTTAAGATTATTCATTGTTAATGAAAAGGAATGCACTGAGTTTTGTGTGCTGCCTTTGTATCCTGCTACTTTGTTGATTAATTTACTAGTTCTCAGAGTTTCTTTGTGGAATCTTTAGGGCTTTCTACCTATAAAATCATATTATATGTGAGCAGAGATAATCATACTTATTCCTTTTCAATTTGGATGTTCTTTCTTTCCTTTCCTTGCCTAATTTTCTGGCTAGAACTCTCAGTACTATATTGAACAGAAATTATAAAAGTGGGCAGTTTGGCCTGCTTTCTGATTTTAGTTGAAAAGCTTTCAGTCTTTTACTATCTCGTGGATGTTCATTGTTCATATACAAGATACTTTCTATTCATAGTTTGTGAAGCATTTTTATCATGAAAAACTGTTGAATTTTGTCACATGCTTTTTTTCATCAACTGAGATAACATGCTTTTTCCCTTCATTTTTTAATGTGACATATTATACTGATCAATTATTTTTATATATGTTGAAACAGTCTCACATTTCAGAAACAAATCTCACTCAATCATGGTGCGTAATCTTTTTAATATGCTTCTGAATTTGGATTTGGCTTGTTAGTATTTTGTTGAGGGTATTTGCATGAAATACAAATAGAGACATGGTTCTATAGTTTTCTTGTATCTTTGGGTTTGGTATTAGAGTAGTTATGGTCTCATAGAAGGAGTTAGTAAGTGTTCCTTTTTCTTCAAGTTATTGGGATTGGAGAAGTGTTGGGGCATTCTTCTAATATGTGGTCGAATTTACTAGTGGTGGTGATTGTTGATTGTTAAGTCAATGTCTTTACTAATTATAGATCTGTTCACATTTTCTTTTTCTTTGTGATTTACTCTTGGTAGATTTATGTTTTTAGGAATTTGTCCTTTTCATGTAGTATGTCCAAATTTTGGTATACCATTTTTATAGTATTATTATATAATCCTTTTATTTTCTATAGAATCAGTAGTAACATCTCCACTTTCATTTCTGATTTTAAGTTGAGTCTTCTTTCATTTTTTTTTTTAGTGTATGAGGCTAAAAGTTTGCCAATTTTGTTGAACTTTTCTAAGAACTAAAGTTTCAATAGTATCAAGCAATGGCCATCTGCCTTTTCAGGTGAAAAGGCAATCAGCAATCAGATCACAAATCCCCAGTATTTGGAGGAAAGAGTGACTTTTTCCTACTATGGCTCCCTTAATCTGCATGCAAAACTGCTCCTGGAATATGCGCACAGCTGTTTTCCATAGAGCAGATGGTGGCATGGGGATGTTACAGGTAGCATCAACCATGTTAAGAGATGCAATGGACAGAAATTAACCACAGTTTACCAGCCAAGCCTTCTACTTGGAATTTTCAAGTCTTCTATACACCCTGGAGTTACCAAATAATTACATCAGACAGATTTTGCTAGTCCAGTTGTGTAGGTGGGGAAGCAGATATTTCATGCTTCCTGTACCATCATATTTTCAGAATTCTCGGCCCTGTGTTTTCGTTTTGATATTTTAAAAACATTTTATTTTCTGTTCTTATTTCCTGAGGACACCTACAAGGTATCCTCTTAGATACTCTGAAAGCTAACGTCAGAATGAACAAGTGTTTAGGATCTTTTCGAAAGGTGTTATTACAGACTTTTCTGGATAGAGTTAAGTACATGGATTTTAAAAATAGCAAATCCACTTGTGATGGCCCTGGAAAGTAGAGCTTGGCTTCTGTTGCAAGGGGCTCAAGAATGTTGGATCTGTGAGTTGATAACTATACCTGTACATCTTATTTGTTCTTGTTTCCTTTGGCTAACCTGTGATGATATTTATATTACAAATCTTTAAAGGGCCAAATTACCAGGTTAGTTGCCTTCTTGTGTACCTTGGGTCTGGAATTATTTAAAACTGAACACCTGAGACTTATAGTTCAGACAAGTTTTCTTCAGTAGGAATGTGATTAAATTTTCCTGGTATGTGAATTTCTACTTATTTAATTTTCTCCAAGGCCCTTACCATATCATCATTAACTTTATCCCTTATCTAGGCTTCTCTGATATATTGGTAGAGCCCATGACTCCTAGAATTTATTTGTATAAGTTGTTTTGTATGAAAGAAAGGAAAATGCAAGGTACTTCTGTTGGTCGCAGAGTTGGGCAAGGAGAATGGGGGAACTTAGACAGATTTAACTCCCTCATAGTAGAAAGGAGTATATTGGTTTAATGGACAAATAAGTTGTGAAAGCAGAAAAAAATGTTAGTTGGGGAGCTCAGATGATGGAATCATGGAGGCAGAGATTCTTTGCATTTCTAGGAAAGTCTAGCACATCTTCAACTAGTAAGTTGAAAACTGAGCCCCACCTTAACTCTTCCACACTTACAGTTTTGAGTACATGGGGACAGCATTCTAAGTAAGGAGTCTCTGTTTTCAAGGAGGGCAGTGAAAGCAATGCAGGTGAAGACTACCTTCTAGAGAGTTCCTGAGCAGAAATCCTGAAGCAGTGTTTGGTGGGGGATGAAGGAAATGGGGAAGGCAGACTATAAGGACAAGACATGGGATTTGGGAGAACATGTGAGACAATCCCCAGGACATCCAGAAATTTCTTGAGGAGACTGATTGGAGGCTGTTTCAACATTAAGGAAGGGAGACAGTGAAATTTGGGTTGTTGCTGTTCAGGGGACATCTTTATCAGTGCTTTGGGTTGGCATAGGGAAAATCTGCATTGTAATTATTATGTTCTTATCTGTTTTCATTCACAAAAGAGAGCTGATATTCTAATGAATGGATCACACACAAATGGAGACAGATTTAGTGAATAATTTGAACTATTAGTTTAGTGCCTAAATTATGGGTAGGATCACCCTGATATTTGAGGAGTTGTGTTCTTAAATCTAAGGGTTGAATTCTCAGTTAATTTGGAAAGCAGGAGAGCAATTCTGACCCTCTAAGGAATTGAGGTATAACATGTTATCAGAAGAACCATACTCAGGTTATATTTCAAAGCTGAACTTGTCATAAGCCTTTAAAGCTAATGTCTTTGTTCTACAGGTGCTAGAGCTTAACATGTTGATTTTTTAATTTATACAACAGTGGAAAAGTCGATGTTATCTCATTTTCAGATGTAGAAACCAAGGTTCAGAAATGTTCAAAAAGCATGCTAAAAGTTATAGAACGACTAAGATAAGATCCAATCAGGCCTCTGACTCTTCCAGTTATGCCTTATTGCTTCTTCTTTAAGGCAGCTCCATAGTGATAGAGAGAAGTAAAGAAACTGAATTAGTATCAAGAACATCTAAAATTAAACCACATTCTTCAGTGGCTGCCAATGTGTTCTCTTAGGTGTGTTCAATGACTTTTCCACATTCATCGAATTTTATAATCTACCTTCATAGGCTGGCTCTGGTATTCTTCATGAATTACAAGAATTATATTAAAAAATAGAACTTGGGGCTGGAGCAGTGGATCAGCTATAAGAGTGCTTCCCTAGCACGTGTGGGGACCTGGGTTTGAACACCAGCACTACATACACAACTGAGTGTCAGAGAAATGAAGGCCAGATGAAAAAATAAATAAAATTGATTCTTTCTCTTTCTCTCTCACTCTGTCCCTCTCTCAAAATGCAACCAAACAAAAAACCCAGAATTTAAAAATCTCTCACTTACGCAGTGCTTTTCTCAGAGTTATCACTTTTCTTTAGTATAGTCAATATCTTCATTTCTTATTGAAACAAACATTTCTACTCCAATCATTGTAATTGGTTTTGAAATGAAGGTTTCTGCAAGAGTAAGTTTTAATATAAGAGCTTTGAAGTTTTGGGTTTATTGTTACAGCAGGTAAGTTATCCAAGTATATCCTAGCTTATATCCCAGACATTTTTCCCCCTATTTTTTGTATCTATCTTGAATCTTACCCAATATTGTGAATATTAACATATTTAACTTCATTTTTTTTTTTTTTTTTTTTTAGAAAGAGGGACAGTGAGAGAGACAGAGAAAGGGAGAAACAACTTTATTTAGTTTTTCACACGGCCTTAGTTGTTCCAACACTCAGTTGTATATGTGGTGCTGGGGTTTGAACCCGGGTCCTCTGCTTGCAAGGCAAGCGCCGAAACCGCTGAGCCACCACTCAGCCCGTCATTTTAACCAAGTATACCTGCTCCAGTGTTTTCCAAAATGGATTCTGATTTACCTGATTTATATATATTTTTAGTTAGTCCAAGTGGAACATAGGCCCAGGCCTAGCCTGTGTGTGTATGTATTGTTATTCTTTCCTTCTTTCTTTGGATTTTTTTAACCTTTGTTTTACGCCCTTTGATAACCTAAAAAATAAGACAGCAGGGCTCACAAGTACTGTAGGAGGAGCTAACAGCAGGGATTATATTGGTTTTACTATATACTGCAATTAAATACCAATTTAAAACTACAAAATTTACTATGCCTATGTTTAAATGTTTCAAAGTAGCTGTTGTAAAATTTCAACTGGATGATATTTGAGACTGCTAAAATGAAATGTTTTTGAGACCCAAATAATATGTATTTTAAATGGAGATGGCTGTTGTGGACCAGAATGAAACAACCTGAAATTACCAAGTTGAGTGAAGTGTGAAATCTACAAGTTTGATGTTAAATTAATATTTGGCTCACAATTTAAGTAGGCTTTGGTTTTAATTGTGCCCATCAATGTATTAAATTGATTAATATTTACCAAGTGACTTATTGTAGCCCTAGGAAGTTCTCGTAGTTACATGCAAAAAGGATTGACAGCATTGTCACAGCTCAGAATTGTTTGAATCATTCAGTCAGATAATATTGTTTAAGCACCATGAGGTTCCAGTTAAGGGGGGGGTGGCAGAGATGAATTATAGGTGGACCTTGTCTTGTACTGTATTGGTGGGTAGGAGTGAGGAGATAGGAACATATTCTGGATGGCTACGTTATGGTATGGTACCTGCAATAGTCAAGAAGTGTTGAGTGGTTTGGAGACATAACAGGAGTCACTTAAGATAGACTGGGTGAGTTAGGGTCAGTTTTCCAGAGTATATGAGACTTGAGTGTTAAATGAATGGATGGGGGGTTGGAGAAACAGCTTAGCGATTACAGTACTTGTCTGGCATGCATAAGTATGCGAGTTTGAACCCCAACACCATGTATACAACGAAGTGTCCAAGGATTTAAAGTCACATGAAAAACTAAATAAATATTGCTTCTGTCTTTGACTCTTTCTCACTATCCCCTCTTAAAAAAATAAAGAATGGATGGGTATAACCAAGTGAACGTAGAATTGAAGAACAGGACTGAGCATGGATATTTATTTTTAAGTTGCACTTTGTTACTAAGCTCAGGCTTCATAACAATATTTTCAATTTACTTGCTAACAATTTAAAAAAACAATATTATAATGTCTGTTATGGATGCTAGTTCAAAACCTAGTTTAAGCAGAACAAGATCTGGTTTTATAAGTGCTTTCCTTATCTGTAGTGGCAAATGCCACATTTCATATCCAGAAGTGACAATAAGTGGCAAATAAAACTGAAGCATATTGAGTCTGAAAAAAGTTTGTATGTACTTGAAAAATATCTGAAATACCTCTAGATCATTTATATTTCCTTATTTATGTTTTTACCTTTAGTGTTCACTTACTTTTCATGACTATTTCACTGGTTTTTGTCAAAGTACGTAGTTTCAATAAAGTTTCTCAACTACTTCTGAGTTCCAAATGGACTTGAATTCATTTTATTTTTATGGGCTGCTAGTCTTTAATCTCTTATCACAGAATCAGAAATGTACCTGTTACATACTTGTAAATTAGTTATCAATCCCTTGGGCAGTATATTTTAATATCAGTATTTTAGGGAAGATGATATAAATCATGTGTACAGTATTATTAGCTTAGCCAGCTGCTGACTTAAAAAGGCCAGTTTAACAAGTCACCACTGTATTATGTTTAATTAGGTACAGTTTATATAATGAGGTGTTCAGTTCTAATGGAAAGACATGCTGTGAGCAGCACATCTGCAGGAATAACTATTACAATCAGCATTGCAGAGACCCATGGAACTGCAAATTAGACTTACTTATCTAGAAATAAATTACATCCCAATGCCTTCATAAAGCTCATTAATTAATTCCACTGGCATAAAGGTCTTTTTCTTAATTTCATGTTCCATTAGCATAATAAACACAATTTGAGTTACAACAGTATGATCAGTTTAATGGATGCTATTTATTTTAGTTTTTTATTTAAAGTCCCGGTAACGTAGAATTAACATCAATATGCTGCTTGGTCCTTTATTAAAAATTCCCATAGGATAACCAACACAGATGTTCAATACAGCATCATATATTTGCTGCATTTTATGACTCTACTAATTGGCCATATGGAAAGGTGTTGCTTGGGTATAATTTAAAAAAAAACTGCTAAATTATATGGATTGTAATAATTACAATTAGTTTATATGTAAAGTTGGATAGGTTAATACATATTGCCTGTTGCAGGCAGAATAAGAGTAAACAAACTTTGGGTGCCATGTTTTATAGTAAATACCAGTTCATTTAAAAGATATTATGACAGTTTTTTAAATTCTCATTAAAATGAAAAACAAAATTAACTTTTCTTATGTTTTGAAATTATGCAACATGGTGTCTATTTGTGAAGTATATATTTTTAGACAGATGCAATTTTTTTTAACAATTCTGTTCATTTTGTTAGTATTTTTGGCATTGAAATATTTACAATGTTTGCACCATGAAATTCTGGGTTAACTGTATCTGCTAATGTCTAGTATGCATTTATCTTACTGCTTTTTGAGTGATCTCATATATATGGTCTTATAAATGTCACATGGTATTTATACTGTTACTGAAATACAATGCATTGCAAAGCACATATAAAATTTCCTCTCTCATATCACAATATCTTTCCTCTTGACATATTTTTTCCCTCGGTGTACTTTCTTTGCTCCAAATATAATCTACATTTTATTTTATTTTTACTTTTGAGTGATGATTTATTTTCAGTATTTAATTAATCTTCTATTTCTGTACATGACTGGGTAACATACTGTCCCAAAACTTAGTTGTTTTAAATCATAACAATCATTATTATTGCTTAAATGTTCTGTGTGTTAGAAATTCGGGATGGATAATTCTCACTTGGGATCTCTTGAGCAATTGCAGTCAGATGTCGGCTAGGATTGCAGTCTTTTGAAGGCTTGATTGGAACCAGAGGGTCTACTTTCAGGGATGGCTCACTCACCAGTGCTGACAATGGGCCAGGAACTTTAGTGTCTCTTCATGTGGGCCTCCCTGCAGAGCAGATTGATACCCTTATGAGGTGGTGACTGGCTTTCTCCGGAGTGAGAGATCCCACAGGCCACTGGCAAAGCTGAATTACATTGTATGAGCGAGCCTTTCAAATTCATTTCTTTCAAACTCTATTGCTCACACAGGCCAGTCCTGATTAAATGTGGGAGGGACATAAACACAGAAGGCAAAAAGTTTTTGGAAACAGGCAATCACAATCTCTCTGGTCCCTAACAACTCAAATCCCTCCCAAATGCAAAATATACCTTCTCAGGGCTCTCAGAGGTCTATTTATCACAACCTCAGCCTAAGCTTTAGGTCAAGACCAGATGTGAATACAGCTCCATAGCTAACACTTTTTAAGTATAGGTCATCTTTTTTGAAAACCTATGAAATAAGGTAAAATGCAACACATTTTCTAACTCCAAAGCCAACCACCTCACAATGGTGTCTTTGGCTAGGGTAGCCACTATGGACTCCTGTTCCAAGCTGGGGAAGAGAGTCACATAGGTGTCACTGCTCCAAAGCTTCCCAAAGCCTGGATAGGTACATGCTGCCAAGTGCTTGATTAATGCTCAGCACTACCACCTAGTATGATTCCTTTGGTTTCTGGGCCCTTGTTGGCTTTTACTCCCTGAGTTGTCCCCTTTCTTTGCAACAAAAATGGCATCTGATTGACTGAACCCTCCCCAAACATCTGACTGAACTCTTATTATACCCCAAATGTTTACTTCCTGGCTGAGACCTTTTTGAATTCATGACTTATAGAAATCACAAGAGATAATAAGTGGTAGTGATAGTAAGTTCTATGTTTTGGGGGGATTTGTTATGCAATTGTAGTAACTGATATAGACTTTGGTACCAGAAGTGAGGTGTTTCAGGAACAAAAAGTTTAAAATGTGGCAGAGTGGAACTTGAAAAGGACTTAAGATACTGTTACTGAAAGTCCTCAAGGAGAATATTTTTAAGGTTTAAAGAAGGGGAGAAACATGTTATAATCTGGAGAAAGGGAGATTATTGTTAGACACCCATCACTTGCACACTGAAAATGGAAAATGTACTGAGCAAACTGGATAATTTAGCTAAGGAAATCTCCAGGCAGAGGGCTGAAATGTCACCTGGGCATTTCCCATACTTATAATAAAATGCAAGACAAGCAAGATAAGTTCAAAGCAGTTCAGCTAAATAGTAAAGACCTGTGTTCAAAAAATATAAAGGTTTTTCATTCCCAGGTTCTCCGTATGGTAAACTATGTTAAAAATAAGAAAGACTTCTGGAAATATATATATCCAGAAATTGTCAAGAAAACTATGGTCTAAAGATGAAGTCAAGAAAGTGGCTGACTATAAAACCCTTCATAACAGCCTCAAAAATATTTAAGATAATGCCTTTAATGGAAAACATTCTGTGTAAGGATTTTAAGGGCATTCTTTACAAACTCTCTCTGTTAAACAACTGCGCTCCTAAGAATCTGAGGGTTCACTTTTGCAGCATAGCAATTACAGGGAATTTCAAGCAGAAAGGACATATCTTGACAAGATTTGTGGATATGATTTTGTCAACAGTATGAACCTTAGTAAGACTTATAGAACACCTCCAAGGTTTTTAAGAGAATTGTATTGATAGAACCACTGCCAACTTTAATTGAGGACAGGGAGAGTTCAAAAGAATAAAAGGCATTAGGGTCCCCCAGCAACTATAGATAAAAGACAAGGTAAGAAAAGTCTTACTACAAGGACTCCTGAAAGCCCTTTATAAGTATATATGGAATGCAATCCTATTTACAGTATTTGTATCCCTAAAATTGTACATTAATTATATCTGCTGATGTCTAGTATATAGTAATTTGCTGTACTTTTTTGATGCTCTCAAATGAAGTGTCTTATTAAAGTCTCATATTACATATTGCTGTAGAAATAAAATGGCTTAGGAAAACACACAAATTTTTACTCTCTTGAAGTTATCAGTCATAGTATCTATTTTCTTTCTTTTTCTCACTGTACCCTCCCCTGCAATAAAATAAAATCTTCATTGTTTGGAGCTCTTTCTCCTTAACCACATTAAAATTACATACATTCAATATTTAATTAATCCTGTATTTTTCAATCCATTCTCATGAGAATCCTTCAGTTTTATCACTTTTCTCATGTGCTAACAATATGTGACTTTTTATGATTTGGAGGACTCTCATGGTGCCACATATGTATCTATCATATACTATTAAATTAATAACTGACCACCAACTTTGTAATCTCTGGCACTGAAGGTTTTCTGCAAAATAAAATGGTCAACTGATTTTTCATTAAAACAGTCAATCAAATATTCTTATTCCTATTCTTTCCTTGTCTTGACCACAAATCTGCAAATGTATGCAAATGAGTTTATAATAGAAATAAGTTTTCACTGCAGCCTATTTGAATCCTATTCTTTTCTTTGGTCTGTCCTACTATGCAGAATCATCTGTTGGGTATGTGAAGTAAGTCATTTTTATGGGAAGTGAAAATGGACAAGAAGGGGTCTTTGGATCTTGTTCATTAACTCATAACTTTTTTAGAAGCATTGCATTATCAGAATTCTTAATATTTATTGAATAACTTTTGATTGTTAGATACTATGCTAGGACTTTAAATGTGTTATTTAATTTCATTCTTATAATGCTTTAATGTATTATTATCTCAGCTTTGTGTGAAGACATTGAATTCTGGAAATATTAAAAGATTATTGTAAGGTCTATGTTCATATGAAAGCAGGAATACTGTGATTTTAATACAGGACTTCTTTTTGTTTATTTATTATTAAGGAGTCAAGTTGTTGTACAATCACAAATGCATATAAAGTAACAATATTATATGCATTTGATCCTAAACCACAGTTCCCCCCACATTGCCCACACCTCAATTGCTTGATTCTTCATATTATGCCCCTATAACAGATATAACTGTGAATTTTTCAGAATTAAGTCCCACATTCTTTCAGAAGTTCTTCAAGAGTTACATTCAGAGGTGGCTACGTAATGCAGTCCTTTTATTTTCTTAGGGTTTAATGAGTAACTACATGATTCACAAACCATGTTTTACATCACAGTGAAGTTATTTCTTCCTAATGGTATTATGGGCAAAGTGGTCTATAGGCAGCTCTCAATTACCTAGAGAAACTCAATCTAATGAGTCATCAAATGATGCACTTTACTCTACAGTTAAAACTTTTTTCCCTACCAAACCTTTTACCAGAGTAGCAAAATACAGCTGGAATCAGTGGATTTGAATTTCACTTCCTTTGATTTTTTTCTGATAAGGTTTTGATTAAGATGTTAATATTCAGTTAAGTGGGAGGGAAGAAGAAAAATGCGACAATGAAGAGTTCATATGGAGATAGCTGGATAAACTTTTAAGTTCTTTTTATGTTTGTGTTTCAGAACATTTTTAAAAATTAGAAATGTCTCATACTTTAGACTCTAAGATTATTAAAGGACATTAAACCCAGAATTTTTATTTATTCAAACTTAAATCCCACATTCAATTTTTATATTATTTTGCATATCTGTGGAGCTTAATTTTTTTCTAAAAGCATAAAATATTTAATCCAGTTTCTCACACTTTTTTTTATCATTTAAGATGTTTTAAACTTAATTTGCCAATGTAAAATGGTAACATTCATTTTGTATTATTTGAAATAATAGCTTCTTTTTAAAAAAAATTTTTTAAGAGAGAAGGACAGTGAGAGAGAGAGAGAGAAGGAATCAATTTTTATTGAGTTTTTCACATAGCTCCTGTTGCTGTGACACTTATTTGTGTATGTGGGTGCCGGGGTTTGAACCCGTGTACTTGCACATGCCAGGCAAGCACCAGTTACCACCGAGCCACTGCTCAGCCCCCCGAAATAATAGCTTCTTAATTAGAAACTACTTAGATAATCAGAATATCAGAATTAACTTCTAGTACATAGTCCTCTGGATTTTGACTTTGTGGCTTCTTGTTTTACTCCAGTGTTAAGTACCAAAAATGTGCCTATTTATGAATTTTGTAAGCAGTGAAATGAAAATACTGTTGAATGGATCTAAGTGATGGTTACAAATTTGCAGAATCTCAAACTATGGCAAAGAATCACAATTTCAAATGTCTTAATTTTATAGCTCTTAAAATACAAACATTTGAAAAATAACTTTTTCATTGAATGGCAAAGTGAACTTTACTATACAGCTGTATTGTTTTCAATGTACAGTAACTAATGAAGTGCTTCCATGCACCAAAGAACTACAGTGTTGTAAAGTTAGAAGCAAAGTCATAATATGTATGATTACAGGGTCAAAATGAAATAAGGCAACTCCATTATGTACTGCAACTAAACACCATTTAAAACTTTCAAGCTCAGTAATCTCATGGTTGGGTAAAATAAAACTATCACATTGAATTTAGATTCAACTCCTAGGGCTGCTGGAATTGATTATATAAATGGACTCTTGGCTTAGACTCTACTCATCACTAGTTGGAATATTTTAGAAATGTTATGTAAACTCTTTTAGCTTTCATAATGTTATTTGTAAATTGTGGATAATCTTACCAGTCTCACAGAACTGCATGAGAATTAAATGAGATGATGTATGAGAAAGGTTTACTATTCAGACAGAAATGGAGTAGATGGGCCAGAAAGATTATTTTCCACTCTTCCTTTCTTTAAAATCTATATGATTGCTATAGTTTGGGTTAGAAAAAAATTAAATGAGATGAGTTAAGAATCTGTTATACATGAGCGTGTTGGATAAAAGCTTTGAAGAAGAATGCTGATCAGGTTGGCTAAAGTGTGGTTTGGGAATTATATCTGGGTTTTGTTAATTTAAATGATTTCTGCCTTCCACTTCTGTTGATAATTCTTATGTTGATTGATTATAATAACTGAATCACACAACTTAATATTAAGTAGCTTAAAAGTCTATTTGACTTTTATGCTTGCTTTCTCAATTAGTTTGATATTAATTCAGAGATTATATGCTCTATGTAATTAATACACTGTCAGGGAATACCATTTTAAAAGAAAAGTCAGTTTCAAATGTCAGAGCTCAAGAAAAGATTGAGCAAATAGTTTTAAAACATTTTATAGGGGACATAGTGGCATAAAAATAAGGAAAACTTTTAAAATAAGCCATTGTTCAGCATGACAGACAAGGTATTGCATTTTATTTCTGCCTTAATAGCACATCCATATAGATAAAAGGTTGTTTCAAAATCTTGCAGCAAACTACAGGTGTCACTTTTCCTAATAAAAACTACATTTTCCCTATAGTTTATGCCTTTGATCCCTACAAACTGAGGAAAAATAAATGAAAATTTCTTTGATTTCATTTGTGGTGATACAATGAACATTGCTGATCTTTAGGAAACAATATCCACTGCCACATCAGAGCCCTGGGTCTCTTGGCACCTATTGTGGAAGGTTGCTATCCATATGTTTGTTCTCTATATTTGTTACTTTGAAAAACAGAGGTGACTAGATAGAAATAAATCATCAGATGGAAATGTACCAGGAAACCAAACAATAGCATGAATATGTTGATCTACGGGCTTTGTGACCTTTTGTGTTTGTTTAGACAGCTTGTTTTAATTAGTAATGGATATCGCTTACTCTTATGAACATTATTGACAATTGAAAACAGCACCTTATAAGCTGAAGAATTGGAGAAATTTAATATGAGTGTTTGAGTTCAGTTTCTTTTGGGGGTTGCTTTGTTCTTGTCATAATGCTTGAAGTTAATGGACAACTAAAAGGGAATGGCTTCATGTGTCACACACTTAGTGAAGAGGACTGACAAAAAGCCATTAGTGTCCAGGGAAGAAAGACAAAGGCAGAAATTCTATCGTTTCCAGATGAGTCCTTAAGACTCCCCAAACTCTTTATTAGCTTGACAAGCAAGATGCAAGAATGTTAATGCAAAAGTCAGATAGTGCAATTTTAGCCGGTTTTTTTTCAATGAAAAGGTAGTAGAAAAAGATCTAGAATGGTAGTATTATAGAGTCTCAGATGAGCCATTTAAAAACCAAATTTAATGGATGATGTTCTAAGTATAATTTTACCTGTCTTACTAAAGGGAAAGAACATAACTCTTCTTACCAGATATAATTGAGCAGCTGCAAAAAGGAATAGTTGGATTATACTGATTTCTAAAAAAAACTTTAAAACAATTCTATAACTTGGCAATTTCTTCTCAAGTTCAAATACAGTTGTAACATTTTATAATAAAATCTAATAAAAATGTCATTATTTTCAACTTGATAAAACATCAGACTATTGAATTTGTTCTTGTCAAATTATTCTAATGTATATCGCTGGTATTATCAACTTTTCTGTACAAAATATTTTGAAGTAGCTCTAAATATTACTTGGAAAGCAATTTCAAGTGTGGTACATGTACGTCCTTCATTGTTCTGAATCCAGAGCTTATTTCAGATAGGTGCTTATGAAATGTGTCTGTTGTTTCATTTCTTCCATCACCTAGTGCTTGGTTGGAAACAATGGCAATGATATTTTTTCAAGAAAATTCAGCCATTCTGATTACCTTTGATCAAGGAAACATTGAGACTTTTTAAAAAAATAAGTCTTTGGTTGGTATTTGAATAGACATAGCTGGACCACCTTTCTGATCCTCTTCATTCTTTGTCATTGAGCAACATGCACAGAGAAAACCATGACTAGAATAAGTCATCAGGTCATAAAACAGATAACTGGGTGTGAGATTCACTTTCACTTGATTTTCATTTCCTCTTCCACAGCAGTTTTACAAATGATGGTATTGAACATCTGGGTCTAGCTCTTTCTATGTTATTTGCCACACAGAAAAAAGAAGAGAAGAGAAAAATAAAATGAACAGGCCCCAAACCAAGCAAATGAAAATAGTTCCACTCATCATCTTTATCATATCTTATAAAACACTGGATATACTGCTCTTCTTTTCTATGTTGTGGATAATTGTGACACTAATATACATCAAGTGCAGTGAAACAGCGTTATGTTGAAGCTCAGGACACTTGAGAATCATTTCTACTGGATCACCTAATTAGTTTTGTGACCATAGATGAGCAACTTAACTTCTCTGGACTCAGATTCCTTATCTCACTATGATATTGTTATAGTGAAGATTGGTTCATGGGGTGAGATGAGAGGGAAAAGGTTCTTGTACTTTTAATGTATAAAGATAAGGACAGAGCCGTTCAAGAGGCAGTTCTCACAGTGACAGCCCTTCACCTCAAGAAGACGGGCAGATCATGTGTGATGTGGAGATGCACAACAGCAAGGACCACAGCCCTCAGTCAGAAGAAGCGGTATTAAGGGAGCAGGAAGTTGAGGCTTTGAAGAAAAGTGCAGACTGGGTATTGGATTGGTCTGGTAGACCTGAAAATGTTCCACCCAAGGAGCTCCACTTCAGACACCCCAAGCACTCTGTGTCTCTAAGCATGAGGAAGAGTGGAGCCATGAAGAAGGGTGGTATTTTCTCTGCGGAATTCCTGAAGATGTTCATGCCATCTCTCTTCCTTTCTCATGTTTTGCTTTGGGGCTAGGCATCTACAGTGGAAAACAACCGAGCACACCTTCTGCTAGCACCTACTGAGGGAAGGAAAAGCCCATGGAGATGCATGTGGCCTGTGAAGTATGTTGTCAGAGTAGTTTATTTGAACTTGAGACCATTGTAAGCATGACCAACCTACCGCCCTATTTTTACATATCCAATTCCAGTAACTCTGAAATCCAGTATTTTATTCAAACTCGATTGAGGCATTTTATTAACCTTATTCCCTTTTTGGCCTGTAAGACACTAGGATTTCCTAACAAAATTTACTGTTGTTTAGAAATTTGCAAGGACTTTTTTCCTGCAAAAGCCACCAGCAGATTATAATTTTGTCAACAATGGAATCGTCTCCTGTTTGTAGTACCGCCAGAACTAGACCTTATCATTCAGGTAGAAGTTTTACTCTGACAGTGTAACTACCATATCTCTTGAAATGAGATCAGGTTAGCAAATGATATAAAATGCTTTGTTTAGTTTTTGTTTAGTTTTCCAAGACAAAGACAAGCTTCTCAAAGCTTGAATTTATAGTTTTTTTTTAAAAAGCAAGACACAAGAAAAAAAATCCTGGGCAATAAAAAATGATTTTTAAACTAAAATGAAAAAAGATAAATTTATAAATATATAGTATAATAACAGATGATTAGCATAGTTGTGTTGTTAAAATTTTATAGGTAGCGATTAGTAATCAAATGCTTAAAAAAGTTCTTATTTTAGGGAAATACTAGTAAAAAAAATGTGGACAAACACTACCATATCTAACAAATTAGAAGATGATGTCTAATATCCTTTTATGCTCTAACTTCCCATGTCTTCTATAAATACAACTTATGTTCCTAGAAGAATCCTTTCCAGGATTAACATCCTGAAATGTGTATAACCATATATCTTAATAATTGTCACCTAAATTATCTTATGGAAAGATATTAGGCATTCTTTTAAAAAATAAAACTTTGTTTTTCTGTTTTTTTGGGATACACATGCTATTATAGAAAATTTGAAAACTATAGAAATGTAGAAAGAAAAGTAATATCACTTGTACTGGTGGGTGGAACTGGCTGGTTACCAACATCTTTTCCTCCTTCTCGAGTACACTGCTATATTTCTAAGCTTCTTCAGTGATGAAACATGCACATACGACTGAGTTCTAGTCAATAGAAGTGGGAGGGTCCTATTTCCAGGCCTCACCTACAGAAACCTCAGACACAACCTCCTCTATACTCTTTCCTTCTAGTTAAAAGAAATGTCAATCCCTAGGACAACCTTTGAAGTCACTGGAATCCTGGGTTCCAAAATGACTACATACCTTGATTCTTACAAATGAGCTGTTAAAAACCCATGCATTCATATCTCTCTATCTCTATCTCTATCTGCATATGTATATACATTCATGCACATATATGTATGAATAGTAGTAATATATGAATATATATGCACGCATACTACCAATACTAGTGATACATGAACATATATTACTATGTTCTCAACACTGGTGTTCTACCACTTAAAATTCGTTCATGCAGAGCCCTCATGATTAGAATTTGTGTTCTTATAAGAAAACCCCAGAGAGCTACCTTGCTCTTTTCACTGTGTAAAGACCCGTAAATAAGTCACCATCCATGAGAAAGTGGGCCATCAACTGATATCAAATCTGCTTCTGCCTTGATCTTGGACTTTCCAGGCTATAGAACTATGAGCAATAAATATCTTCTTAAAATAAGCTACCTATCCTGCAATATTTTGTTATAGCAGCTTGAAAGGACTAAGAGATGGAGAACTGGTACTGAAGGTGGGTTTGATGTAATAAATACCTAAAGGTGAAAGTGTCTTTGGAACTGGATGATGGTTGAAGCTGGAAGTTTTCAGGTGCATGCTAAAGTAGAAGAAAAAAAAGGCTATATTATATTATCACAAATAGAGGATGCAGGGCATTTCCTGTTAGTATGCAGAAGAAACAGGAAGCTATAGACAATCTTCAAAAAGATTACCTGAGTGTTTTCAAACAGAATACTAGCAAAAAGAAGGATGGTAAAGGCCCTTCCCACGAGATCTCAGACAGGAATTAGGAGCATGTTATCAAGCCATAAAGGTCATGATGGACTTGCATTTGTGTGTTAGTATTTTGTGAAAGGTGGAACTCATGAAATGGAATATTTGGCAGGAGAAATTACTAAGCCAAGTGTCAAAGGTGTGGAATGGCTTCCATTGAATAAGATGAGAAAGAGAGAAATGATTTAAAAACAATTTTTAATCAAAGAGGAGAGAGAAATTAAAAATTTTGGAAATTCTGAGATTATCCACATTATAAAATATGAGAAAATGTGTTTGGGAAAGAATGTGAAGAAGATGATCAAGGGTCATTAGATAAGGGCATTTACTATGGATTGGGCAAATTCTATCCATCAGGACAATGAAAGAATGATCTTGGCATTGTCCTTCCCATCACAGGTCCTATTTTAGTCCATGCAGTCCTGTTATAAGAAAGTACTACAAAACACCACAGACTGGATAATTTGCCACAGAAATTTATATTCTTAAAGTTCTGAAGGCTGTGAGTCCAAGATCAGTGTGTTAGCATCTGGTGAAGACCTTTCTACAGCACTCCATTGTGGAACATGAAAGGAGAGAGAGAAAAAGGGGACAAGAAACTGGAACTCATCCTGTTATAAGGAGCCCACTCCAGAGATAACAGCATTAATCCATTTGTGCTCCAATCACTTCTTAAAAGTCTCACTTCTTAATATTGTTACAACAGTAATTAATTTATAAAATTAATTTGGGAGGGGACAAAATACAAGGGCTTTGGGGACAGAACAACTTCAAGGAAGGTCCAAATGCACCCTGAGGAAATTTGGTGCTAGTTTTTTCTGCAGGCTGTCTTTGGTTGTGTTTCCCAAAATATGGTGCTATGTTCCTTGGTCATCCCATTACAATTAGGTGTAGTTCCAGTATACCCGTGGTGGCTGCCTCTATCCAGAAGTCACAGGTGTTGAACTTTGTACTGTCAATGTAGGGCTGACTCTGCTGACTCCCAGAATACATGAGCAATGGGGCCTGGCCATCACCATCTAGATTTTCAAGGATGGAGCCTTACCCACTAGACCTATGCAAAGGCCTTCCTAAGGGTGGGGACATCACATACAGTCCTCCTTTGTGGAGCTGTGGTTGTGAGGATACCCTTGTGATCTCAGGCTACTAGAGCCACTAGTGGGTGATTCTAGCCCAGGAATGCTGCGGGAAGGTGACTCCACACCATGAGAGCTGCTACGGGTGTGGGGTTGCCCTAAGTTGTGAGGGTGGGAATGTTCAAAGTCATGGGGCCACCCATGCCTAGCAAAATTGCAGAGACAGGACCTCTGCCTCAGAGGCCCTGGAGAGCAGAGCCTTGAATAAGAGATTACTCTCAGGATTTAAGTTTTGGGCTTTTCTGGATGAAGTGTTATCCTTTTTTTCTTGCCTAGTTTTCTCATTTGGAATGGGAATCTGTCCTGGGCCTGTGTTATCATTGTATTTTAGACACATCTAACTAGACTGGTTTCACAAGTTTACAGCTATTGAACAATCTGCCTAAGAATGAAGAGTACCTGGAGTCTTACCCATATTGGATTTAGGCGACATTTAGGTGAGACTCTGAATTTTAAGTTTTTGAGTTGATGCTGAGTTGAGTCCCAAAGCTTAGACTTTTGGGACTGTTGGGATGGAATGAGTGCTTTTTGTATGTGAGAAGGACTTGAATTTTATGGGCTTGGGATGGAATGCTGTAGTCTGAAAGCTTGTGTTCTCTCAAAATTCATGCTGAAATTCTGATAGGAAATAGGAGGTAGGGCCTTTGGGAAAGTGATTATATCATGAGGGCAGAGCTCTCACACAGAGAATTAATGCCATTATGAAAGAGGCCCAGAAAAATTTTTCTTCTCTCTCTTTTTTTTTCCTCTTCCACCATTTAGGGACACAGGAATAAGTCACCATCCATGAACCAGGAAAAAAGCCCTCATCAGGCAGAATCTGTGGGCACCTTCTAGGTCTTGGACTTTGTAACTTCCAGAATAATCGATTCCATTTATGATACTGTAATGTAGCTGCCCAAACAAACTGATAGTTACCACATGTCAAGACTACTATTCTATGTATTTTGAAGTTGACATGTGAACAATAAGAACATGTACTTTTGTGTGTGTGTGGCAATAGGTACCAAAATCATATCTAATAAAGATGCTGATTATCAACATGTGCTCTGTCCAATACAGTAGCCATTGGTCAACATGACTATTTATATTTAATTTAGAATTCAGGTTTTTTTTTCAGTTGCGTTCACCACATTAAAGCTCTATTCAGTAGCCACACAAGACTGATAGCTACCATATTAGCCAGTGCAGATGTAGAACATTTTCACAATTACAGAAAGTTCTAATGCAGAGCCCTGAGCAGTATAATTGTATAATATAGTATTTATGCTATTTATGCTTGTACAGGCATATATAGTTGAGTACAGACACACACACACACACACACACACACACACAACAGGGATGGGGAATGTAATGAATCCAAGTGCACAAATTATGTTGTGACCATCCACAATGTTCTTTTTCCTGTCTGCCAAATACAGTGTTAACTTGAAGAAAAATTATGGGAGTTTATAAGGGTGCTGCTGAGCTAACATTATCTGTAGGGATTACAGGTAAGAATGGAGCAGACTGAAGTGACTGTAAGGTGCTAGACTTCTCATTATTTTTTACCTCCTTTAATTGTATACCCAACTTCATTTTCTAAAAACTAAAAACTACCTTTCAGGTGAGCACTTGGTTGCTTCATAAGACAACTGATATGTGAGGATGAAGTTGTCACTCACAGTGGAATGGTTGAGTGAAAAATCATGTCCCTCATCATTCTGATACTTTCCACCCTCTTTGCCTCCATCACCCCATTCTTGTGTTATGGATCTGTGATCTTTTTGTTTGGTTTCGTGGCTCTTCAGTTGAATCTTTTTATTTATTTATTTTTGTGGTACTTGGGATGAAACCCAGGGCTTAATGCATGTAAGGCAGGTGCTCTACAGCTGAGTCACATCTCCAGTCCTATTCAGTTGAATCTTCAACCATGTTACTTGCTAAAGGGCCATATGTCTTGGACAAGACTGTCTGGCACAGAACAATGAGGACTCTTTGGATTTCACTGTAGTTTTTAGGGATTGCTCCAGCTTCAAAAAGTAGGTTGATGAAAATGTGTGGTGTCCAAGTTGCATGCTCTTTGAAATAACCAAAGTGACATTGAGTTTCTTTCTCTTTTAAGTTAATTCTCAATATTATATCTAGGTATTGGAACCTCGCAGGAGGAAAAATATGGAATAGATGATTTAATTCCTTGACACCCTACACTATAGTAATTAGGACTGTATAAAACTTCTATGTGTCAGAATAGCCAGTAATTTTCTAGTGATATAAAATCAGTGCCTAGTGTTTTACTGGATCTTCATATTATATAACTGTCAGGAAAATGAGAATCCAAACTCCTTCTTAGCTTATTTACTAACTTGAGAGATCTAGCTGTCAGTGCATAGATAAGAAAATTAGCATCAATGCGTTTTGAAACTTCCTAAAGTCATGATTTGCTCCCCTCCCTCAGCTTTCTCTGCTGAGTTATAAGAAAGTGTATCTCCTTCAATGAAATGACAAAAAATGAAATCGAGGGGGAGGGTCTAGTACAGCTACATTTACATCAGATCTTTTCACAAGGTAAATGAAAAACTCATTTATTTTCATCCTTAATTTTCCCAAGTAAGAAAGAAGATTGACAAACCCTTCGGAGGTCCCTGTTGTTAGCATCTATCTAATGTGATGTATGGGGTCTGATTCAATGATTTTTGAAAGATTTTCAAACAGGTTTCAAGGAGCTCGTGGGCCACTCTGTAATAGGAAGAAGCATTTAGAATCCTGACATTTAGAATCCTGCCCCCCAACGTGCAAACAATAGAAGAAGAAAAGCTGTGCCCTCGCTTGGGCTTCTGCTGTGCTAATTACAGAAATGTAAAGCCCAGCTGTGGTCAGACCCACTCATCAGGGAGAGATGTGTTAGACCAAGAAAGCCAAAGAAGGACCAGAATGCTTTTCATTTTTATTCCTTGCATGCTGTCTGTCAGAGCATTCAGTTTTGCTTAATTATAAACTATTTCTTTTTTCCATTTATAAACATGTTTTTCTCCTTACATTTCATGCGAGTGAAGGTGCTTCTTTACCAGTGTAGGGCGATGTGGTTGGAGCATAAAGGCTAAACTAAGGTTTCTTTAACATATCTATATGCAAATTGGTATTGATATATAAAAGCAATCTTTTTAAACCTGAAAGGTTCTTGTACCCCATCCCAAATCCATAACAACCCTCCCCATCCCACAAGCAAATCAAATCAACAAAACCAAACCAAAGGGAACAAACAAGCAGGTTTTAACTTTCCAAGGAAATTTTAATTTCAATTCAGTAGGGGGAACCTAATGTGATTTAAATATATTTTGTCTCCCCTCAATATTTCTTTAGTGATTGCTTTTCCTGGAAATCTAGATCCAGATTTGAACCACAAATATACTTTACTGTAGCCATATGCCTGTTTTCTGTTAACACAAAAAATATGAGAAGACATAATAAGCAGAGGAAGAGAAAAAACTGGAGAGCATTAGTCAGTGTGTATAGCCAATATAAAAATTCTGGACTGACTAGATATTCCACCAGACTCCAAAACATTGAAAAGTATTTAGAAAAGTGTTTTAGTGATTCTACTGTTGGACTTCTCATTTATAAAGTACAAAACAATGGTATAGTGGAACTTTTTTATACTATTATATTATTTTCTAGGAATGGCATTTATAATGTTAATGACTTTGGATCAAGGACATTTAGGCTAGGCATTATTGTGCATAACAATAATAATAATAGGCATTTAGTGACATTGTTTTAAATGCGTTAAATGTCAAAGTAAATCTCATTTACTTCAGAGGAAGAGGTAGTTGCCAGATGTGATTTTTGAAGACAGTAAACATATATTACAGGGAGCATCTTCACATTGGTGGCCATAGTAAATTTGTGCATGTGTAAGTATAGCGACATTTTTCTTGCACACAATGAAGTACTTTGAGGAAGGAGTAGCTATTTCTATTTTGCCTAGAGGCACCAGTAGACTTGAAGTTAGGCTACAGATAGTTGCTGTTATTGTCCCTTTTCTCACCTACTGAGGCTAAGCAACTTGTGCAAATCAACAACAGATAAGTAATACACTTTCACATTTTTACTTGTTGATTCCATATGCCCTATGCTTAATTATTATAGTTGGTGGTGTTGACATAGAGCACTCTGGATTCAAGAAGTGAGAAATAACATGTAATAGAGTTTCATCGTATTTGTGAGACTCTTGAAACTTCTGCAGAAACAAGAACTTTGAAGTTCTGCTTGCAGAAAATACATCTGAAGAATTTCTCTTTACCCCAAGTGTTTATTAGAAATTGCAGCTGATTTGTTAGTGGTTCTCAACTGGTGGTTAGTATACTACTGGAGGAACTCTGAACTTGACCAGGTGGGAACTTCGATTTTCATAACGACTACAGATACTTGCAAGGCAATAGTGATATTAATTAAATACAGCAACTGAATATCTGTTTGTTTTTGGTACCAGGGATTGAACTCAGTGCACTTAATCACTGAACCACATCCTCAGCCCTTTTTATTATTTATTTTGAGACAGTCTTGCTAAGCTACTCAGGGCCTTGTTAAGTTGCTGAGGCCAGATTTGAACTTGATATCCTCTTGCCTCAGCCTCCTGAGCCACTGGATTATAGGTGCATACCACTGCACCCAGCCTTACAACTGAATATCTGTACTTTATAATGTTTTTAGAAAGTGAGAATTTTAATATGGATCAGGTTTGAACCCAGGGTTTGTAAGAAATTAATTTGTGAAGACAAAAAGAAAAATGTTAAGAAAATGTCAGGAAGGGAGGTATGTTGGGCCTTTTATTTCTGTTTCTCTCTTCTCCATTTGTAAAGCTTAGTTTACCCAGTTGGCCAACAGAAGCTTTGAGGTTTTTTGTTTTTGGTATTGCGGATTGAACCCAGGGGTGTCCTACCACTGAGCTACATTCCTTGCCTCTTTCAACTTTTACTTTGAGACACTGATGTAGTCAGCTTTATGTTGCTATGACTAAAAGACCTGAGTAGAACAATTTTAGGAGGAAAAATTTATTTGGGGGGCTCCTGGTTTCAGAGGTCTTAGTCCATAGGTGGTGGGTTCCATTTCTTGGGACTCAAGGTGAGGTTGAACATCATGGTGGAAGGCATGGCTCCAGGAAGCAGAGAAAGAGATTCCATGCCAGCTACAAAATATATACCCTAAAGTCATATCCCCAGCAACCCACCTCCTCCACACTTTACCGGCCTATAGTTGCCAGTTAATCCCCTGATGGGGCCAAGGCTCTCATAACCCAATCATTTCACCTCAGCCTTCCTGAATTGTCACATGAGAGTTTTGGGGGGATACATCACATCCAAACCATAACTTCTCCAACCCCCAAAAGCTCATGACAATCTGACAATGCAAAATACAGTTGGTCCATCTTTAAGAATTCCCATAGTCTCAACAGTTCCAAGATTGTCCAAAAGTCCAAGTGCAAAGTCTCCTTTGAGATTCAAGATAAACTTAACTTGCATTGTGAGCTCCTGTAAAAAATCAAATCAAGTTACATATGTCCAGTATATAAAGGCACATAGTAAATAGTTTCATTCAGAAAAATAGGGGCATAGAAAGAAGGGATGGGACCAAAATAAGTCTGAAATCCAGCCGGACAAATCATTCCTGTGGTTCCACTTACAGCATCTGCAGCACGTGGCGTTGTGATGTTCTCTACAAAAGGCTTGTGTTGCTCCTCCCCTATGGCCTTGTTGGTTGCAGTCCACATGGCCTCTCTCTTGACTTTTCTCTGAGTTTTCAGTTTTTCTTGGCCAACGTTCCACTGTACTGTTATTTCTTAATCTTAAGAGTCTCCACTGCAGCTTTAGCTTCCTCTTCACATCTCTAAGCATCACCCTCTCAGGGGCTGCCTGCAGGGACTCAGACCTTGGGGCATTTTGCTGGCCTCCCAGGTCTTCCTCTGAAATCTTGGTGTAAGCCTCCATGATCCCCTCACTCTGACATCCTGCAATTCTGCAGAACATCACCACATATCTGTAGCAGTAGGCAAGTGTCCAGGGACCACAGCTGCAGCAGCCTCTGAGTGGCTGAGTGGCTGAGTGGCTGAGCACATTGAAAACTCTTCCTAGCGGCCCCTGCCCCCTGTGCAAGTAGGTGCTCCACTGATCTCTTCTCAAAGGAAGTTTTACTCCCTTGAGCCTGAGATGGACGTTGTCGTGCCAATTCCTGAGCCATCTTTTTTTTTTTTTTTTTTTTTTTTTTTTGCTTCTGGGCAAAGTTTTTAGCATTTCTTTAGTGGCAGTAATGTCTTTAACAACTGTGACTTCTTGGCCCCAGTTATACTCCTATCTTTCAAGTACAAGTTTTTCAAATATCTCTGCTCTGATTTCTGCTCCTGATTAGCACAATAAATTTGGCCAAAAGCCTCCAGCAAAATCTATCCCACCGCCTGAATATTGTGCTGCTTCGAAATTTCTTCTGCCAGATTAAAAGTTCATTGCTTTTAAAATCAGACTCACTGAAATTCTCCGGACATGGGCAAATGCATACAACTTCTTAACTAAAACATAATATGGATGACCTCTACTCCAGTTTACAACAGAGTCCTCCTCTGAAACCTCATGAGTCCTGTCTTTGCTGTCCACAGGCTAACTGACATTCTGGTTTTCTGAGCTCCCACCAGAATTACCCATTAAACTCTGCTTACAACAATCTAAATCATTTCCAGCTTGCACTTCTAAACATCTCAAAATTCCTTCCACAAATTCCAGAAAGTTCCCAAAACTACTAAACCACATGATCAAGTTAGTCACAGCAACGGCTCCACTTCTCAGTACCAATTTCTATTTTAGTCAGCTTTTTTGTTGCTATGATTAAAAGACCTGACAAGTACAATTTTAGGAGGAAGTTTATTTAGGGGGCTCACAATTCAGAAGTCCTAGTTCATAGGTGGCTGGCTCCATTTCTCGGGGCTAGAGGTGAGGCTGAATGAACATAATGGCAGGAAGCACTGCTCCAGGGAGTAGAGAGAGAGATGGCACACCAGATATAAAACATATACCCTAAAGGCACACCCCCAACAATCAACCTACTTCAGCCACACTCTACAAATTTATAGCTACCAGTTAATCCCTACCACCGATTGGGCTAAGGCTCTCATAACCCAATCATTTCACCTCAGCCTTCTTGAATTGTCACATGTGAACTTTTGGGGGGATACCACACATTCAAAGCATAATAGATAGGGTCTCCCTAAATTGCCAAGGCTGGCCTTGAACTTGTGATCTTCCTGCCTACCATGTTGCTGCGATTATAGGTGTGTACCACTGTGTCCAGTTGGATGCTTCGTATTTTAAGGAAATAATATTCTTGTGAAGTAGAAAACTGAAGTTAGAAGAAGAGTTTTTGGGTTAAATCAGGGGAATAATAAGTTCTTCGGTGCCTGAGGGACAGCTTGAGATCCTTAAGTAATCTAAGGGAAAACTAAGATTGTTTAATAATTTGAATTTCTTTTGCCTGTAAAGTTTGTCTCACAAAGTTAGCCTCTCAATTGTTATCATGTAAGATTAAGTCACTTTTTCAGTTGAGTGTGTTCCATTTACCAGGCAGGTGTTGAGTGCTGCTGAAGTTCAGAGTACTGTGCTTCACCCTGGGGGATACAAAGATATGCAATAAGAGTCATCAGTATTTGTAGAGTGCTCTAGAATTTGCACATTTATTTCTCAGACATCTCATTGAAGACCTTGGGAAGCAGCCATTAAGACTGTCCCCTTAAGAGAAGAAAACTGACACTCAGTGACTTGCCTAAGTTTCATTATATAATTTCTGCCCAACATAGAGGCTCAAACACGGGATTCATCTTATTTCCGTTACATCACATTCCCTTCCCTAAAAAACCATGCGCATTAATGTGAGAGAAACATACATAGTTTCAAACGTGGCAAGGATATAATTGAAAAATAAAATGTCATTAAAGTGGCATGGTTTTCCTCTCAAATTGTTCCAATATACACTAGAATAAAGCACCAAATTGGGTTACAAGTTCTGCCAGTGAGGCTTTTATGTTTTAAAAGCCGTGTATTTTGCTTTTAAAAAATCTGGATACCGGTTTTCTCAGTATGTTTTCAGAAATCATTGTATATTAACTTTTTATATTTGGAAATAAGATTGCTTCTTTTTTTTCAGGTATACATAGACTGCTTTTTTACTCAACAAATTGAGTGCTTAAAAGAAGCCAGCAGTAAATTCCTTTTGACCTTTTCAGTCTATTTCTGTGGATGCTCTCACTGGTAGAATATTGGATTACTTGTCTATTTGCATTTTGGTGGTTGATTGTCTTAAATGCAGCATATTAAGTAAGATATAACAGATACACAGTTATATCTGAACAGTCCCCTGGGAAGGAATGACAATAAGTCCTTAAGTCTGAGAGTTTTTTTTTTTTTAATTTTAAAGCAGATTTAAAGCCTGCCCTGATTTAAATATGTCTTACAGGTAAGCACTACAGTGGTAAAGATTTAAGCAATTTCATCTCCAAACAGACTGAAATTACTTCAGGTGGTGGAATTCCATAACCCACCTGCTGGTTTTGAAAGGTTGAAAAAAAAATTTTAGATACATTTGTTTTCAACGAGATTTTTACGAGTATATGCTTCCTTTGACTCTGTTATATATTATTTTTGATGTACAACAAATCAGTGTAACAATTATTTTTTATTATTTCCCAAATCAATAGTATTTCTTAGTCAATTTGATATGTTGAAGGATAAATTAGAGAATCTAAATTCGTTCTACAGTGCTCTTAGCTTTTCCCTAAATAATGTTTTGTGCTTTCTTACCTGTAGCCCCTCCGATGTTTGCGTAAAAAAAGCACTTGAGAAGGGAACAGTTAGAGTAAGTAGGGACTGCATTTAACAGTTGTTGGGGAATCAACCATTGTGCCACCTGTTACCCCTCCTAGGCCTGGAACATTCCCCTAGGTGGAGGTCGGATGGGCACTGTGGCTGGAATCAGATTCTTCTCCCATAGTAGGAGAAATTCTTTCCTTTCATATGCACAGTTAGCTTCTTCATATTGCTTATGTGTGTGCATCATGAGCCATCTGCACAGACTCACTAATAAGAAACCCCTACTGTGCCCTGACCCCCCAAGGTAGAAAACTGGGTCTTCCCAGAAGTACCCCCGGTCTCATGTGGTCCATGCCTGGAAGAGCACTGGTTAGATGCTGATCTTGCTGCATCTTTTATTGTGCAGTAAAGTAAAGCTTGGTTCCAACCAGAGCCTTATGTGTTGAGTATTTTGAGGTGACTCTGAGTCTGTAAGTGACACAGTAGGCTGAGGTCTGTGGCTGTCACTTCTGGTGTGGGCATTGTTGCACTCTTTGCTATATTCCACAAGATTGGGAATGCCTGTCTGGGATTGGATGCTGGATCTTCTTGCTTGATCAAAATATATAGTTTTATTATTTTAATTAAGAAAAAAATTCCAGTCTGGTTTTTTTTTTCTTTAAATCATTATGTACTCTGGCAATAATGCAAAATCCACTAAAAGTATCTTTTCACAAGTGAGAAACATTATTGGAAGATTTTCAATTAATCAAAATTTTGTTAATGCAAATTTTAATATAATTTGACATATAATTTATGGTTAGAGAGAAAAAGATATTATATAACCAATGTTAGTAGTGCTTATAAGACCTCCAAATGCAGATGTCCATTAATCAGATGAATATAGAAATTCTGTAGTTCAGAAGAAACATCTGGCTATTGGTCTACTATTATATGATTATTTCCACTTTTAAGAAGTCACAATGGTCACCAATTCTTAAAAATTCATATGTACAGCTGGTTGTCATGGCCCTCACCTGTCATCCCAGAAATTTGTGAGGCTGAGCAGAAGGATCACAAGTTTGAGAACAGCCTCAGCAACTTGAGACCCTCTCTGAAAATAAAAAATAAAGAAATAAAAGTAAAAAGAGGTCTGGGTATGTAGCTAAGTGGTAGAGCATTTCTGAGTTTGATCCCCAGAACTGGAAAAAAATTATGTGTACACACACAATCACCAATAGGATTCTCCCCAATACATCGTGGTCTGTCTGCTTTCTTCCATCTTCACTATTATCATTCTGTTCCAAGGGACCATCATCTCTCCCATGGATTACTGCAGTGGCCTCTATAATTGGTTCTGCACTTCATAGCTTATTCTATCTCCCTAACATATCGACAAGATATTTTCATCATGTAGGTCAAAACCCTCCAATGCCATCCCATCACATTTACAATAAAACCTAAAGTTCTTTTCTTCTTCTACATGGCATGGATGTTATGTTAATCAAGTTAGAATATAACAAAAGAGGAAAAGTTGCCTAACTCCTTTTATGAAGTAAGTAAAACCTTGTTGCTTATGCTTGATAGACCCAGAAAAAAATCTTATAGGGCAACTTCACTCATGAACATAGATACAAATATATCACTTAAAATATTAGCTAAGTGAATATTATATTGTGTAAAATTAGTATTTCATGACTTCTTTTTTATATTCTCAGGAAGGAAATGATTATCCAAAATTAGAAGAGCTATTCATTTAATGCATCATATTAAAGAATTATTTTTTCAATATCATATCACTTCCAAAATGTTTATATTTAATTTAGATGTTTCCTCTGGACTACAGAATTTCTATATTCATCTGACTAATGGACATCTACATTGGGATGTCTTATAAGCATTCTCAAAGTTCACACATCCAAAAAAGAGTTTCTGATGTTCTGTTGAAATCTGCTTCTCTCTGTCTGCACTCTCTCAGAAATGACCACTCTTTCTCTCCATTCTCAATATCTTTACTGCTACAATTTCAGGCCTCCTTGTCATCATTTCACCTGGTATGGTCTGTGGGGTGGTCTTCCTGTTATGAGCCTTGTTCTCTTATCAGAGTAAACATGTTGGATCATGCCACCCGGCTCAGAACCCTTCAGTGGCTTTCCTTACTCCTCCAGAATGACAGCAGGTTCTAAAATTATCCTAACAGCCTCTGAGACCCCCATGGTCTGACCTCTTTCTTCTGGAGCCCTGTGTCCTGTCACTCTTCCTCTCCTTTCTTGGACTCAGCTTAGTCCTTGACTTTCACCAGCCTGTATGGTTTTGCTGTTCTCCCAGGTACTCACATGGAGAACTCTCCATTTCTTTCTTTCTTTTTTTTTTTATTTAAATGTTACCTTCATAGTGAAACCATGCCAGGACACCCTATTCAACTTTTCCTTTATCACCTCCTTTTAAATGTTTTTGCCCCATATTACTAGTATCTTCCTCAATTTATTTTAAAATGTTCTTCAATTTCAAAGCCTTTGCTTGTCTGTTCTGATATTTCTCCTTCTAATGATATCTGCACTGCAGCACATTGAAATCGTTGTCCTTGACTGTCTTGTTATGTGTACCTGCTAGTTCACTTTGCTCTGGAAGTACCAGCTATGTTGTTAGATAATGCAAATAGAGAAAGGTCAGACCCTTATCAAGGTCAGCTCCAAAGATCTCGGTGTGTGTGTGAGTGTGTGTTTGTGTGTGAGTGTATGTGTGTGTGCATGCGCATGCTTTCGCACACGCGTGTGTGCGTGAGGCACCTAAAGTAAAGAGACAAGGCACCAGAAAATGGCCTTCTAAATGGTTCCTTAGATCATATCTTCACACTTTGCCTCTGAGGGAAAAGCAGCAGCAATGAGAGACATGCATAGATTGCAATTCCTCACCTCGAAGATTGGAGGGAGCAGAGGGAGAAGCCACATGTCTGAGGTTAGTTCTTACATGTTTCTCTCAGAGACTCATGAGCATAGGACTTTTGTGCTCTGATATAACCTCTGAGAATACCTGGACCAGAAGTCTGAACCAAGCACTTGTGAGAACAATGGGAACATGCAGAAGCAGAGCGGGAGGGAAAAAGGGACAGAGCCTCCAGGTGTCTTCTGTCTTTCATTCCCTCAGTCTGCAGTCCTAGCCAGCTGCCTCAGGTCTCAGGCCAGTGTCCCTGCTCCTTGCAGATAAGGTCGATAGTCCCTTTTCCACTGAGGTTCCAGTGGGTTTTTTTTCCCCAAAGGTTTCTAAATATCTTGATATTATTTTAGGGGATTGGACTTGAGGGAGAAACCAAGAATTTGTGCAAGTTTAGCATCTCAGTCTAGTAATATTACTATCAACTTAACTATTTTGTTCATTATTTGTTTCTTTGGCTATAAGATTTGAGTGCAGGGATTTTGTTCATTGTATCTGCAGGCCCTACAACAGTGACAATAACACTGTAGATTATCAGTACTTATTAAATAAGCCTTTCAGAAAAATAAGAATAAAAGAAATTTTCTTTGATTAAAGAAAGTTGACTGAAAAAAATATGTCAAATATCATGTTCCTTGGAGGGATATTAGGCATTTTCCTTTTGAGAACAGAGCAAGACTAGAACACCAGCAATCACTGAAACAAAAATCAGAAGCATCCCTTTAGAGTACACACTAACTAGCACTAAAGACACCAACCACAACTTATATGGAAAAAAATTAAGCAAACTGTTATGGTTTATCTCTGGAATATCCCTCAAAGTCTCATGTGCTGACAGCTTTGCTCCCCATTATAGCAGTGTTCAGAGGCAGGGATGTGGGGAAGTGATTGGATCAGGATAGCTCTGACCTCATCAGTGGATTAATCCATTGAAGACTTCACAGCTAAATGTTATTGGAAAGTGGTAGAAGCCACAGGATGTAGAACCTAGCTGGAGGGAGTGGGTCCTTGTGAGGAGCATACCCTTGGGGACTGTGTCTTGTCTCATCCCTTTTCTCTCTGCTGCCCTGCTGCCACTAGGTGAGCAGCTTTGCTCTGCCACACCTTTTTGCTGTGATGCACTCCTTCATCTCAGGCCCAGAACAACAGAGCTGGTGAACCATGGACTAAAACCTCTGAAACTGTGGTCCAAAACAAATCTTATCTTTCCTCCTCTAAGTTCATTTCATTAGGTATTTTGCCACAGTGATGAAAAACTGACTAGCATATTAATTAATTTTGGAAATGGAGAAGCAGATGTGTGTGTGTGGGGGGGATTTGATGGCTAATTTTCCATGTCCACTTGAGTGGGCTAAAGGATGCAGAGATACATGTAAAACACTTTTTCTGGGATGTGCGTGTGTCTGTCTGTCAGTCTGTCTATCCATCTCTCTGCCTGCATGCCTGTCTTAGGGTGTTTCTAGCAGAGATTAGTTTTCCAGTCGGTAGCGTGAGTGAGCAAGAGCCAAATTTACCAATGTGAAGGCAGTATCCAATCTCTTGAAGACTTGAATAGAACAAAAAGGCAGAGTAAGGACAAAACCTCCCTCTGCTTGGCCTGGGCATCCATCTTGCCTTGCCCATAGGCTTCAGAGCTCCTGAATTTGGGGTTTTTAGACTCTAGAACTCACACCAACAACTTCCCTGATCCTCAGGCCGTTGGCCTCAGACTGAGTTACACTATCAAGTCTCTTGGTTTTCAGGACTTTGGATTAGGACTGAATCATACCCCCAGCATTCCAAGGTCTCTATTGTGCAGATGGCATATCATGGAAATTGTAAGCCTACACCACTATGTGAGACAGTCACTATAATAAGTCTTTCCTTGTCTATCCCTTTCTGTCTCTATCTTTATATCTATATCTATACTTATTATCTGTAACTGTATCTCTATCTATCCATCTATCACCCCCATCTATCATAGATAGATATTCTTGGTTCAATTTGTCTTGAGAATTCTGACTACTATAGGCGGTAGATTGTTCTATCAAATTGTAAAGCATCCTACAACCCACAGAACCATATGCAAAAAATGAACCAGTGAAGGGAGAGAAAAACTAATTAATTTCTTAGTTCCATTTTTCTTATGTCTTGTGATAATGCTTATGCATGCATATATATATATATACACACACATACGTATAAGATTTTGGTTATGACTGAAGTAATATCATAGGTCATTGGAGAAAAAATGGGTTATCGTGATGTGGAAAACTGAAGTTTGATCCCTATCATGTATAAAAACATATACCAAATGGATTAAAGATCTGTAAGTAAAAGATAAAACTATAGGGCTGGCTCAAATGTAGAGTGCTTGCCTGGCATACACAGGGACCTGAGTTTCATCCCCAGCATCACATACAGAACTAAGTGGAGGAAAAACAGTAGTCAGATGAAAAAATAAAATTAACTCTCTATTTCTCTCCCTCTCTTTCTCTCTCTCTTAAAAATATATATAACTGTAAAGTCAGTAAAAGAAAATACAGATGAGTATCTTTGTAATTTTGGAGTAGAAAGGATCTCAGAAAGGATCAACCAAAGACAAAATAAAAGGGAAATCTGAGGAATTTGATATTAAGAACTTCTTGTCGATTGAAAATATTGTACATGAATTAAAGAAGACATATCACAGATTGGGAAGAGATTTTGCAATATACAAAACCAACAAAGAGATCTAGAATACGCGGAAAACTCCTACAAATAAGTTACAAATAATAGAACCAAAAAATAGATAAAGCATATAAACAGTAGTTAAAAGGGGAAATTACAAAAAAGTGCTAAATAGGCTAAATCATGTTCAACTTATAAGATGTAAATTTTTATCTATTAAATTGGCAAAGATTAAAAAGTTCATACTATCAAGTGTTGGCAAGGATGAGAAGATATAAAAATAATAACCAGTGCAGCTACTCTGCAGGGAACTCTGGCAGTACTCAGTGAAATGTGTGCAGATAAGACCCACAAGTGGAAGCCTGTATTCATGTAGGATTATCTGTTGTACCACAGAGTAGGAGGTATTATAAATGTAGATAAGTAAATTGTGGCATATACATATGATGGAATAGTGACGTGAAATGGAAAGCATTATATTCATATCCAAGGAAATAAATAAATGTAATTCAAAACCAGAGCATTTAGGAAACACATAAGAGTCAGCATGTGGTTATCAGCAAATTAGTAATTTAAGATAAATATAAAACTATTTTTAAATGTATGTGCACTAATCAATGCTCCACTCTCCAAGGCAACTTGTATATCTAAAGACATATCTGCATAATCCATGACAGTATGTGAAAATCAAATAAAATGGAAGGCTTTAGTGTGTCACAAACTGGAGTGTGTGACTAAATTCTACATACTGGGAGTTTAACAGGAAGTTGGAAGAGGGGATGGGCTTGATTGATGGTTAAAGCTCAGAGGCAGTTGGCCTTGATGGTTAAGGCTCAGAGGCAGTTGCAGTATTTCTAATACTTCTCCAAGACCACTACTTTGGAATTTTTATAGAATGGATATAGAGATTTCTAGGATTCAGTTACCACAAAGTATTATTTTCCTCATGCTAACAGTGGTTGCAGTTTCAGAAAGGGGAGCATCCAGGTTGTGTCATGACCAGATTTTCCTACAAATTCTACTCTACTGAATGGCATTCCATCTAGCTGTGAGAAAAGGAAAAAATCTTCAGATGATGGGCTTAGGCTGGAGAGCTCTCTACCAATAAAAATTTATGCCTGGGATAGTGCTGGCCACTTGAATGTGGAAAACTGAGTAAAATAGAATTTCTGTCTCTAGAAGCTTACAGCCTAGTGGAATAGACAGTAACACAGATAGATAATTAAAGTACTGTGTTATACATAATGGTAGATATTAGTTGCAATTAAAGAACTATGTTTGATAGTCAAAATTCAAACTTTGTGTATTAGTCCTTGAATGATAGTGAATCATTGACATTCATGTTCCTGAACCTAAAAGGTACCCACAGATGAAGGAACAGGAATAAAACAAAACAAAACAAAAACCTTTTTGTTTTGCTTGCTTTTTGGTTTGCTTTTTAAATGCAAAGCCAAATAATTCTAAAAATTTTCATGAAAAATAACTGTATATTGTCATAATGTAGATATATACAGTATTCATTATGAGAAATTGTAGATTATATTTCAAGTAATATACCACCAGTCTATGAGGCAAACCCATTGCATTCTTAGCAACTCAGTTGCGTAATGTGCAAATCATTTCCTCAGATGACTATTTGAAGGTACACAAATTTAAGTTAAAAAAAACTAGCTCTGTATTAGTCTGTATACTGATATGAAAAAGCCCAATTTTTAGAATAGATATTGGGATAAAGTGTGTGTAATTTGTTGCTTTTCTTTTTTGTTGTTTTATTGTAAGCTAGTTAAATTATTTTCATAGTTAATGACATTTGGAATATAGAATTCAAATTTCTCCAAGATATGTTGATAGTGTCAGAGTTGGGCTTGTAATCCTTTTCTCCCCTTTTGGCTTTGACTCATGTCAGTGTCTAAAAACTGACATCTGCAACTGTGGCTCATTTATGTTTGCAGATATTTACCTGCTTGAAAATGAGGGGGAATAGCTTACATCACTATCTGGGGAAGACAGGCAAAATTAGCGTGAAGAGCATTGAGATGTGCCAAACTTGGAAACAGCTTGGAAAGGCTATTTTCAACCAAAGGGAAAAGATAGTTCTTGTTCTTAAGATTGTGGCTTGATATAATAAGTACCACAGACATGAAAAATTTATCATTAAAAACTCTATGTCTGATTTGTGCAGTAGTTTTGATTTTTAAATATCATCCTCTTCCCCATGCTGTCTGGGCTTTCCTTGCACACACACATGCACCCAACTGTGGTCTGTTAGAGTGGGTTTATTACATAAGACCTGTTTATTACATAAGACACATTTTTCACCACCAGTGTGAGAAGTGAATTTGTGAAGGAAGTCTCAGCATCCTTGAAGAGTCTCTGGTCACTTTTACCTGTAGGTTAAAAATTATAGGAGAACTACTACCTGAATGGGAGATGAGTGCAATGGGATGACTGAAACCCAGGGTTGCAGAGGCCACTTAATGCCACCTAATCACCAAAGACAAGATGGGTGTGGTAACCATAAAGGACACAAAGTCAAAGCCTCAGTCAGAAGAGTCTGTCATAGAGACCTGTGGTGTTGGCCAGATGATCATGGTGTCTCTAACAGTGAAATAGATAGTGGTCTATAAAGGTGGGAGAGTTCTAGGTCAAATGAACAGGAGTCAAACTGGAATCACCAAATCAATTCCCACATGTGAACCAGTTTATAGATCCAGACCTGTTGAATGAAGCAATTTGGTACTGTCCAAACTTTATACTGTTAGGTTCTTCCTCAAGTGACCTATAGATGTAGGCTTTTAACCAAAAGCTTTTGTGTATTGAAGCAAAGAAATCAATCACAATTTAGGTAACTACTAGGCATTGACTCTACACTGACACTGATTTCAGGAGGCCCAAATGTTACTGAGTTTGACCAGTAACATTGAGCTTACATGGATGAAGTGAACAATGGAATGTTAGTTGAAGTCTATACCACATTGGATCTGTGAGATGCATAATTGGAATAGACACAGTCAGCAACTGTCAACTTTAAAAATGTGGCATCATTTGTTTGTGTTAAAAACAATGTAGACATGTCAATAAAATATCATTTAAACCCAAAACCAGAGGTAGGAGGTAACATGGTACTCAAAATAATGGCTGGCTCATTAAGCAACTGATAAATACAAAGTAAAAACAATAGAACAAGTGTATCTAGCTATTTATTACATACTGTTTGCTTTCTTCCAGAAAGCATCTCTTGTATCTAACAAGGGCATGTAAAATGTGAGCTGGAAAAATAGAAAAAGGATAAAGTAAAAAGGAGTGAGGATAACTTTCTAATTGATAATGTGATGCACTAAAGAAAGAGGGTAGGTGAGCACAAATTTGTTACTAAGATTTCTACTACAAAAACTAGTTTTCAGTTTCCATGAAAAACAGAAATTGTTGACATCAAAATCAGATCAGAATTCTTTTAAGTGAAAAGAGTTAAATTAATTTTGGATGGCTTAAAAATAATGGTGAAATCTTTCAATTTCAATCATTTTTACTAGTACTCTGGTGCAGTAGGGGAAAAAACCCCCAACAAACCAACAAGCCTAGATTCCAGAGTCAAACCTATTTGCTTTGAAATTGTGGCTCATTCATTTGTTAGTTGCATGATCTTGGGACAGTTACTTAACCTTTCTAGGTCCTACATTCCTCATTTGTCATATATATGCAGTAACATGTCATTTATGGAGTGGTTGAGGTGATAAAATGTACATAAAACTCCTTACTATATTCATTTCCCCCTTGCCTATTCTTTCTTCTTAGAAGAAAGATGTGGTATTTAGTCATAATACAATCAAATTAATTCTCTGTGAAAACCAGTTATTGGGGCACAGAATGCAGAATTGCTGGTATAGGTAATATTAACACCAGCTGACTTGTTGAATACATAGGCTACAGATAAAATCATTACTTGCTTAAAAATACAGTACTCAGAAGATGTGGATGTGCATGCCTGTAAAACACACACACACACACACACACACACACACACACACACACATACACGCACACACAGCCTGCTCACAATATGTTATGTGAAGGTCGAGTTCATATATTTGATTCTTTAACATTCTGGGTGACATTCCTATTTTCTGAAGTATGAGTCTTTAGATACATATGTCTTAGATATTGTAGTCTCAAGAAAGCAACTCTGTGCAGCATTGCAATTAGGCAGAGAAAATTCACTTTCTGCAGTGCACTTGTGACCAGTAAGCCAAGACTTTAGAGAGCTCTTTCTTTGGAATTTTCATGAAATAATCTTCACATACAGATAAAAATTAATAGATCGTTCATTTAAAAAGTGCTATCTGCCCTGAGTTCATTCATTTACAAAATGTAATCTGCCCTGAGTTAATCCTCTGTATCTCTTCATACCCATCCCTTCACCTCCCTTCCATATTTTTATTCGGAGAAATTAGGTTCAAATTAGTACCCCAGAGACATCTAGGGGACAAGAATACTCAAAGGCATTCATATGGTGTGTGGGTGAATGCTCTTGACCTGTGGTGGTGGTAGTGGAATTAAATGAGTTGTCAGCAGATTATAGAGTAAAATCTTGAGGTCTCTTCTAGTTCAAAGTAGTAGAACCATGTATTTCTGACCTTATGAACATTTTTTTTTCATCCCTTCTGTGCCCTTGGGATAGTTAGCTTAACTAGCTAACTTCTTGAAAATAGCTCTGATAATTTTTATGGGATGTACTCAGCAGCGTCAATATGAATAATTAGTTTGTTGAACTCTAAATATGTACAGAATATCTTAAATGAAGCCTGTTATGATCATTCTGTTATATGTGGGTTAATTTTTGGATTATTTTCTTTACATTTGCAAACATTTTGGCATTGATATATTGCCTCAAAAAACTAAAATAGGAATATCGGATACCATATTAAAGGTATCAGTTTGAAAATGTCACAATACTCTCATATTTTGTAAAACCCAGCAAAAGAGTAAAATATAAAAGAAGTGATTCAAAAATGTCTTTTAATAAAAGTTTAAAGTCTTCAAAATATATTTGCCCCTGGAGCAAACTTTTTTCATTTAATATTGTGTCTGTTAATTAGTGCTTCAAATTTGCAAATTCTTTATTGGTTTATATCAATGTAATACCCAAAGCTCATCTCATTGCCAGATTTGAATGAAATATGATCCTGTTTATTCTATTAAAATGAAGGCTTGAAATTGTTACCCAAATGCCACAGGAATTCTTGCCATTTTCTCATCAAATTCCTCATCAGATTTTTTGTTAAAGTCACATTGTTTTAGATTTTGTGCCTTGGCATTTAAATGAAATTCAATGTGCCCCATTGGAGGAAACATCTGTAGGGACATATTATGTACAATATCCATTCCAATCAAGCAAGAGTGCACTGAGTGCCTGAGAGAAGCTCATTCTTGCTTCACTTTCCTCTGATGTGGCTATTGAGAAGCTCTATAAGAGAGAGAACATTTATAAAAATTAAACCAGCAGTTGAGCACAGGATTTTAAATGCTGAAATCAAACCCTTTTTAAAAGGCACAATATCAGTTTCAGTGAATGGATTTCTGCCTCTTTCTTTTTATATAACAGATTATATATATATATATATATATATATATATATATATATATGATCTAGACTTTGGATAGCTTAGTGAGTGGTCAGCTTAGGATGATGTTTAAGGTTCATGTGTCCAATAGGCTCCTATTTACTTGATTTTAACAACTCATCTGGTCCCTCAACAGAGTCAGCCTTAGTTCAATACACTCAACATAACCTTTTGCATTTGTAATCTGTCACAAAATACCTGCAACTGGTGCTATATCAAAAGGTCAGGGGATGGGAACAGTTCCTGCCTTATCTATAGATACACACATCAATAGAAAATTTCTAAAATAATAATTTGATTTTCAATTAGAAAGGGGAAATGACTAGGATGTAATGGTTAGGACTCATAAAATGGGGAAAATTATCAAACTGGCCCCACAGCTTTAAGATACATGAGGATTAAATAAATCATGTGTGCAAAGCACTTAGACACACCACTTGATAAATGCCCAGTAAATATTAACTAACATTATTGTCAGGGTTGACTTCACAGAGGAGGTGGGATTTGGGCTGGGTAGCATTTCATCAGCTTCAGAATAGATTATTCACACTGCAGGAATGCCTTGCGCATTGGTGTAGCTGTAGAGAAGCTGAAAGTGTACCCATGGAGGTGACTAGACCACTTTATTTGTTGCTGAAGGTTTGTGGTTATTATCAACATGAAGTGCACAGAGAGCCCATTAATTGAGCAACATGCTTGAATACAAAGAGAAACATGTAGGTTCAACCTAGACAACTCTGTATTATGTATGTTGAACATAAAGAAGAGATTTCATTTCAAGATTCTTCACTGTATACTTAAAAGAAACTGAAAATGGTGTATAATAAACAACATGAACCATTCAGCATTCCCCTGTCAAAATGCACATAGGTGCATTCTGCTGGAAGACAGAGCTGCTTCTTAATGAAATAACTCAATCTCCCAGTACATACAAAAGTGAACCATTCTCTCATGTTTCACTGCCTTGGTCCCTGTTTACCTTTGCTGTAGTTATGACATGTATTATGGCATAAACATGGAATTATGTCTTTACAAAGGCAGATTGTGCAACACATTACAAAATGTAAATTATAATTCTCATTTCTTTCCTGCCTTTTAAAATTTCTTTCAAATCCAATGACAGGCTTTGTAGAGCTCAGTTTCTTTCACTCAAGTGAGAAAAACAAACAAACAACTTTTCAGTAGCATAATTTGCAACATGCTGGATTATATAAAATTGTACATTCTTTTAATTTTAGAATTTTTATTATCCTTAATATGTTGATGAATATTTAAAATATATATGAATAAGATGTAGTATATGTGTTTTGTGACACTTTTTTGGCATTGCACACGTTTCCATGTGCTATGCCAGCACTTCTGCATTTTGGAATATGCTTTGTGACATGATGCTCAGTCTCATGACCTTAGAATGGAAGGGGTATTTCTCTAACAATGATAGTTGCCAGTATCGCAAGAGATGAATAATAAATTTTAAAATATTTCAAATAAGGGGGGAGTATAATACTTTATTTTTTTGCATAGCTCGATTCATACTAGAATAGTAAGTCTTTTCCAATAGAATTATGAAAAGCTTCAATGTAGGCTACCATCTTACTTGTTTTGGATCCTCAAGGGACTATGTACAATTGCTCTTTTTAGTAGGAATCAAAGTTTATAGGAGGATATTAATGATGAGCAGCTTTCTTTCTTTTTTTTTTTTGCTACATAGAGAATGCTTAGCTAAGAGAAGAAGAGAAGAAAGAGGAAGAGGAAGTAGCGAAGGATTGCTTCTGTGACAATTTAAGCTCTTGGATTTAGCTACATCTGAAGCCAGCATACCCCCTAATTTTATGTTAGGTGAACTCCTTCAATTTTTCCTTATATGTTAGTTGCTTTGAGTTGTGCTTTCACTTATAACCGAAGTCTCATTGCTTAGCAGTGTTGCAATCAGCAGATATAAATTTTGGAGTTGGTGGAGTGGAAGCATGATGCGTTAATGTGAGCTTTCTCCTGTCTGTCACTAGTGTAGGTGTGGCAGACTGAACCTTGTCTACCTACTTGTATTATTTCCTTCTTTAGTAAACACTGTTAGCTTTTTTTTTTTATTTGATTATTTTAATACTTAAAAAAGCTTTTAGATAGTACTGTGAACTTAAAATATAAAGTTGTAGTTTATAAAGTTAAATGGTTTCATATTTCAAGTCTCTGCTGAGGATGTGTCCAGAGATGGAGGGCCCACATTTTAAATGTGCCCTGCTGCAGGTATCTGCCCCCTCAGGTGCATTAGATAAGTTCTGAAGAGGTGCTTTCCAAAAAGTAACTCTCCCACAGAGCAGGAAACAGAAGCTGTTCACTTCTGTTAGCCACTTTATTTCATGACAGGATAATTAGATCTCTTTCCTGAATGAAGTAAGCTGGGAGCTATGTGTCCACAGGAAATGCCCCTCTCTTTCAAGTAGATGCCAAGCTTACCTCTGTATATAAGCACCATATGCAGCCACCTGCAGGATGTGCATGGAAGGGAAAGGCTGGCCTTGGCCGCAGTAGCAGGCCCTTTCCAGGGAAAGGCAGTCTCCATCACAAGCACTCTGCCTGATGACAAAAATCAAGCCCAGGCCTGGAGAGGGGCAGGCAGAGGAAATTATCCTGCTCATCTATGATGTATTCTTCTGATTCCCTTCCCTTATGTTTTTTTTTTTTTATCTTACCCAACACCTTAAAACTGTGTTGAAATTAAATCTAGTTTTTCTTCTGCCCTGGATAGTCTGGGCTTACAGGGGTCCAGCTTTCTGCTAATAGCCATCCTTTTTTTATCTAATAATAACAATACACCCATTCTGATCAATCAATAGATATACATTTGTGGAGTAGTGATACTGAGACTATTCCTTTGGCCGGGAGTATAGTATTGCTCCTAGTGTTGCCTAATTTCCTTGATTATCCTTTCAGTTTATATGAGTTGGATTTTCTGTTTTGGACAGAATATCCAAATAGGTTTTTTTTTTTTTTTACGAAAGAGGGGACAGTGAGAGAGAGAGAGACAGAGAGAATCAATTTTTATTTAGCTTTTCACATGGCTTTTGTTGCTTTGAGACTTCGTTGTATACGTGGTGCTGGGGTTTGAACTCGCACACTTGCGCATGACAGGCAAGCGCCGTATAACCAATGAGCCATCGCTTCAGCCCCTCCAAATAGGTTTTAAAATATTGGGGCTGGAGAGGTGGCTCAGTGGAAGAGAGCTTGCCTGGCATGTGTGAGGACCTGGTTTCCAACTCCAGCACCACATACACAAGTAAGTGGAGGAGAAACAAAAACCAACTGAAAAAATTTTAAAAAAATTAGCTCTCTCTCTCTCTTTACCTGTCTCTCTTTTAAAAAATTTGTCTCTAAAGTATCCAGCTTTCTACTGAGAGTCATCCTTGACTAAGAATTAGAAGTCATATGGTTTTTAAGTACCTAGTTAAGTATGGGTGTGTGTGCGAGTGTGCATGCATACCAACTTCAGTATGTGATTATATGTAATTGAGGTAGGTTCTCTCTCTGACACCTGCATTGCCACCATGGAGAATGGCCCAGTCCCCATGCCTTGGCATTGTTGGGCTCCCAGAATTGTGTTTCCAGGTAGGACAGCCTCCGTTCTGGTCATGGCAACAGGAAAGGCCTGCCCAGAGCTTCAATCGAAGGAAATAGACATTGGGGGAAATAATCACATTTGCAACCCTGGGTGAATACAAAGATATCAACATAGGTTAAAACATTAGAAAAAATAACATTCAAACAGCTAAGATCTTTGCATAATGGAGGTGAGTAGAGATGACATTTGTCCTTGTTAACTCTTGTGTAGTCATGAATTCAGTAAAATGTCTCTTTCCTCTTTTTGATGAAGAATCTGTTTTAGATGTGAATTTCAAAATATTTCAAACTTTGAGGATGAGTGGCTTTAGAGATGTAACACTTGATTTTCTTTTCCAAGTAAGCACAGGTACTGGTATCTCCTTAGGAACAGTTTCTCCAAATAAAAAATATTTCCTACTCTGGGAAATAATTTAAACAGCAGCTACCAATGAACATAGATCAGTGAAAAACTGTGAAATTTGGGTAGAGTCAAATACATTTATGTGAAAATCAAGTTATGAGTAAGCCAATTTTCCCCTTTTTTCTAATTTCTTTCTTTGTTTTCTTTATCTTTTTATTTAAACTGGAAACGATTGATAACATTGTGTCAGAAGACATTAATTCAAAGAATTAATTAGCAAAAATGTAATATCCAATAAATGTAGTCTGGAAAAAGATTTCATGGATGGGTGAATGTGACATTAAATGGAGGCAAAAGGTAAAGGAACAAATGATGTTTCTGAGTCAGATGTTTTTCTCCTTTTATTCATATGCTCATTGAAAAAGCAATTGAAGGAGAGTCGTGAACTAGAAAGACTCAGGTCCCCATGAGAAACAAATCGGAGGCTTTCGGTAGCATCATAAAATAGCCATTTAATACATTGACCTCGTGTATTTAAAGATTATGAGATTTTACAGTAGTTGGGTTATAAAATATCAATTTGGAGTAACAGCAAATTTCCTGATATTCATTCCAGTTTATAGGCAATTCTTGTTCTGACATAGATGCACAGGCCTGGGTGATCAGGTTCTCTGGGACAATGTTGCGTTTTCCTTCAGGGGGGTATGTGGGGAGACTCAATAGCTTTTACCCAGAAAATTAGTGGGCTAAAGTCTTCTCCTTGGTTAAGCCATTTGTATTGTAGGAGGCTTGAAAATAGTTCCATTACTTATTGGAGCTCACGTCATTCTTCCCTTTCCATCTTCTGGGTCAGGAAGGAAAATGGGGAACATCAGGGATGTTGAGTTTACATTACTTTCCTTTGAGGGGTTTAAATAGCCTCTGAATCCCGTACATCACTAATTGCAACAACTAAAAATAAAGTGTGACTGGAAGAATACAGCCATTATGAACCACTTGCTGTGTTAATATTCAGATGAAGGGCCTTTTTGGTTCATACTTCACTGCAAAATTAGGGGTTTTTTTTCTTGCCTTAAAGATGTACACTTATTGAATGTATTTAAATTACTAGCTAATTTTTTTTCAGGGGAAAAAAACCCCTGAGGCAAGTGTAAAACTAGTAGCTACAGAAAGCTGGAGAATCAGATGTCTGCTGGGCAAATTGACAGAACTCATTAATCTCGGATGCAGTGTGCTATAGAGTCTGTCCTTTCATGCACCTGCGCAAGCCTAAAGTCATTACACAATGGCACTATTAATACTGAAGAGCTTGAGTGGGGAGAGGGTTATCGTCTCTCCTTAGTAATTGATTGCCAGCTGATTAGTGGACAACATTTTTTCTTGCAGCATAATTGCCTTTGTGCTATTGTAGCCTTTCTGACCTGGGTTTAGGCCATTTCACTGATTTTGAGGCCCTGACAATAGCAACACAGCCCTGAAAGTAATGAACTGGAACTCAATCACTGCAAATTCCCCTAACAGTAGATGCCTAGTTAAATGTATTTCAATAATATCCTGAATAATAGCAATCATGTATAGATCACAGGTTTTTTTCCCTTTTAGGAAAACTATAGAATTCTATTTGGAAAGGTATGTCTTTGGGAAGGACGAAATGGAAGTCATGATATAAACATTCAGGGCTGTGATGGACCCATCAGAAGCTAGATATGTGGGGTTTTTTAAGGACCTTGTGGATAAAAGTTGATTCTTATCAATTCATAGGGCATCATTTTGACCTTGGGTTTAAGACTGATGAAAACATGCCTGAACCTAAGAAGATAATTAGAAGATTTTATTGTGATTTTATTGTATAATAGCCACAAATATCAAATAATGACCTCTTTCTTTTCATAAAAATATTTGGTTATGTGCCTTGGTGCTCTGTATAAGATGCTGAGGTAAGAATGGGAAATGGGGAAGTATGTGTTTAAATCTATGAACTTAATGTTTCAGGAAATTGGAAGTGAAGGAGCAATGTAGGCTTTCTGTCTAAATGTCAGAGATGCCAAGTGGGCCTCCCCATGGGTCACCTTCACATTTAGGCAGATAGAAGTAAAAATATAGCAATTCACTGACTAATAGTGAGAGCACTAAGCAGCAAGTCGCTAAATGTTTCAAGGAAATATGCTATCCTGTGGAAGAGAATTGGGTAGTCATTAAAACAAATTCTACCTCCTTAGATTCAGAGGCCAGGGTTTTCCTTATGTGAAAGGCATGATCCAAAGAGGACTACTGTAATGCCAATAGTCTCTGTTTTTAGCCAGCTATTCTAATACTTTCAGGAACGTACTCAGCAATATTTGCTCATATTCCTAATTGAGATCACTGACCCAGAAGAGCCACATTACTAAATTAGCTTGTAATTCAGCAACATTTTCAAACTTGCCTTTCAAGCTTCAGAGGTAAGTTTTCACAAACTCTTGAACAAGAAAGTTCTGTAGAGAAGCACTACCCTAAATCAACATGGGTGGTATTGGTAATGAGCAGCAAACTTATTTTCTGTCATTGTCCTTTGTGTAAACCTACAGGTTTACACTGATCTTGTTTAGTTTTGAGAAGTTTTAGGAGTATTATCAATCACAACATATAAATAATGGCAATGTTGAAAATTCTAGTGAAGAGAAGTATAGGTTATAATGCAAACAGTGGAGATAATTAAAAAATGGGAAAGGGTGAGAAATGACCAGATTGTAATGTATTGAGAATGAATCATTGGACAGTGTGAAAATTCTGAAATATGGACTGAATAAGTCATAATGTGAAAAGTACAGCACATGTGTATTCAACTATAATCAACAAGAGAAGAAAAAAATATGATTGATGGAAAATCTTTTGAGTGTATGACCAGAGGATTAAAGTAAATTCTGAGTGCACATTATCTTAATGTACATTCATTGGAAGGTTAAGAATTTTAAAACCTAAAAGCTAAGCATAGTGGAACACTGATGAAACTTTCATCAAGCCCAAGATGGAACTTGCTTCCATCTGCACAGCATCAAAGTAAGTGGTCAGCACATTGAAGGTGGCCCTGTACCTGCTGAGGAGTTCCCGATTGCCCTTGCTGTGATTATCACAAGAGGGCTATTTGCTTCGATAGATCTTCAGCATAGATGAAAATGATCTATTTTAGAAAGAGATGGATGAAAATTTGATCTAAACAGGGTTAAAAGCTAGGATGGTCCAAGTCACACTCCTGTTTGATAGAAATGATCTGAAACTGCAACTGAAACCCTCATACTTTTTATGCAGAAAACCCAAGACATTTTCAGAGTATTACTGAATGTCTATCTACTGTTAAAAAAAACTAAATAGAGTCTAAATTACATTCACTAGTTTTTAAGATTCTGTTTTCTACATTACCGAGATTAAAACGCATCATAACCTTAATATGTTACCTTTTAAAAAGTCTGTCCTGATAATTACCATGGATATTGTCTTTTTTCTATTTGTTCTTTAATTATTATCATTATAATATACAGGTTATTTGTCTATGTCTAAATTCTGCTTTGAGTCCATAAGCCAATGGAATAGGATTTTATTTATTTTGGGTTTACAAAAGATTATCTGAGACTGAGGACTGAAATGTCTAACATTTTTTTCTACTACTTTTTCTCATAACCTATCAGGAAAATCTATAAGAAAGAACATAAGTTAGAAAAAGAAACACTACACATAAAAAAATTAAGTACCAGCTACAATGGAAAACTTGCATAACTAAGCATATCTGGCTAGAGTAGTCTGAAAGGGAGTTGAGGAGGAGACTGAGAGCCCATGAATGAAACATTGAATCCAGAGCAGAACCCATTATTTCCTTAAACATAAATGTATTTTACTGAAATGATCTTTTCTAAGGATCAATTTATTAGAGATGAGATCCAGGTTTGCAGATGGGCCAAGAATGAAGGGGAAATGGTAATGAGGACACAGGTCAAGAAATCATCTCACTCCCTGTATTTTGACCCTCTCTCCTAGGGCAGGGCACTCTAGGTGAGAGTTGGGAGTGCACAGGGTAATAATGGGGCTGCTCTGCAGTGTCTTGAGCCAGCGGATTCTGAATATTGACATTTCCTTTGTAAAACGAGCTGATCAGCTCCAAAGTCTCTTCATTATAGGCATAATTTCAATGTATTCCTTAAAATATTGTCAAAAGGTATTATTTTTTTTACAGTATGCAAGGGCAGCTATAACTCCATTTGCTTACCTGTTTGCTTCCCAGGACAAAACAGATTTTTTAATACAGCACTTCAGTGGTTGAAGCGCTTGCCTGGCATGTGTGAGGACCTAGGGGAAAGCCCAGCACCACATACACAGCTAAGTGTCAGAGATACAAAGGTCTGATGTTTCTCTTTCTCTCTCATGCTCTCCCTTTCTCTCTTAAAAACAGAAAATAATAGTGCTTAAGTCTTGCATGTCATAGAAGCTACTCTGGTTGGACTGAATGCTCTTTTCATACTACTCTTCTCTAAATAGCCAGCTACATTTGAGAATGGATAATAATCACAGAAGAACTAGCAATGGGCCTGCAAACATCAACTACAAAATAAAAGAAAAAAATTCTCAGAAGGCAAAGGGGAAATACATATACTGTGGACATAAATAGGGAATGGTGAAAATTTGAGGCTTTAAAAAGATGTATAAACCAATTGATCTCTTTTTTAAAAGACCTTAGAGAAAGTATTCCAATCTTTAAAGGAAAAATAATAAAGAACAGAAGGATATAAAATGAGAGTTTGTAGTGATCAGAAAATAAATGGAAGAGAAAATAAAAACATTGCAGAGGTTAAAGCCATATCTGTAAAGGGAAAAAAATGAATCGATCTTATGAAAACACAACTCTAGTTACTTAAGACTACAGAAGTGGAACAGAAAAAAATATATAAAAGTCTTTAATAGCAATGATGTTTCCTGAAATAAGATATGATGTGTGGCTAAACAATATTTACTATGTATTAGAAAATGGTATAAACTATTCATACAAAGACATAGCCTAAAGAAATTCAGTGGGAAAGAATCCCATTTTATCAGGAAAAAATATTGAAAAGTAAAAATATGCACAAACTTGGTAAGGCTCAATCTTTTCCCAGCTACATTGGTATCAGAAAGGAGTGGTATAATATTTACAGATTTCTGAAGGAAATAAAATACAATCAAGGAACTTTATAACAAACCATCTTACCCTTCAAGATTAGAGTTTCAAGTATTCATTATAGGCAGGAACTCAGGTAACACACTGCTCAGGAATCTATTGAAAAAAAATATTACAAACTCCAGCCAACCAAAAGATGAATCAAAATTAAAAAAAAAATCTATGAATAAAAAAGCCTTGAATGGTAAAAAAAAAACACTGTTGTTGAGGGGTGAAATAAAATATAGAAATAACTTGAAAACTCTGAGATATTGATCGGAGAACAAGATGTAAATGTAATAAACTCTGATATAGTAAAATGAATAATAAACTTTATTGATGGAGGAAAGAAATAGGAATGTGCTAATATCCTTATAATCTGTTTAAAATTCTGTTTATCTGTTTAAATAAGAAACAGGTTTTTAAAAATCTGACTCAAACATTTCAGTATTTTTTATAATCTTTTCAAAGTTATTGGATGGATTAATTTTGAAACACATCTTATAAAGAGTTAAATTTTAATTTTTAGTTTCTATCAAATTCATATCTTATAAAGAATTTTTATTCTCAAATAGGACATATAGAATTTTTTTTTTGAAAAATTCAAAATTCATCTATTTAGATGTATAGTTTTCTTTTGCTGTCATAACTAATTACCAGGACTTTAGTTCTACAGGTCAGAGGTCTAACCAGAATCTTATTGGGCTAAAGTCAAGCTATCTGTAGAACTGTGCTCTCTTCTGATGGCTCTGGAGATTGTTGGTAGAAGCCTGTTCCTTAGTTTTTCTGCTGGCTATAAACCAAAGACCGCTTCCAACTTCTAGATGTCACTCATTTTCCCTGGCTCATGGTCTCCTTCCTTCACCTTGGAGGCTGAGAAGATCGGTCAAATCATCACATTCTCTCCTCTGAGAGACAGAGAGAGAAAGAAAGAGAGAGAGAGATCTCTTCCATTATTGCATCTCTGGCAGCAACCTGGAAAGTTCTCTTGTCTAAGGGATGGATCAGATTGTGATTAAATTAGACTCATCTAAGTTCAGGATAATCTCCCCATGTCAAGGACCATAATCTTTTTTTGTTGTTGTTGTTGTTTGTTTTTTTTATTAGTTGAATATGAACTTACAATTGAGGGGGAATCATTATCAAACAATCAAGAATAAATGTATATTTACATAGTTAGCCAAGGCTGATGCCATTCCATGGTTTTCCCCCTTGGGTTCCCCATGGTTCTATGTTTCCCCCAAATGAACCCCTGTGTTAAATGGATTTCTTGTGGAGGTCGGAGATCTCCTTCTGAGTTGATTCCCATAATCTTAATCACATCCCTTTTGACATGTGAGGTGACATAGTAATTGTGGTGTGAACCTTTTTGGGGAGTCATTATTCTGTCTATCATAATATCTATCAATCCATCTATCTTAATATTTTTTTCAGGATTTAAAATAATTATTACTGAGTGGTGAATATCAAGTGAATTTTATAAAATTTTTTAAAAAGTTCAATATTGTTTAAAATGGGATGCTGTGTAATGAATTTGTATTATTTCTACATAAAGAGTGCATTAGTTATTCATTAAATGTATTACCTGGGAAGATGCTTCAATCAATTTAACAAAGGAGAAAGTGGACTGACGGTTTTAAAAGGACTATGAGAGCTATAAGCCCAAAAATTATCTTGAAGCATTCTTAGGTACGTTTGCTAATGAAATGTGAATAGTGTTCATACAGCAATTGTTACCTTGGTTCATAAATGGCCATCATAGTTTTGAGGAGTAAAAAGATGAGACTATTCTTTTGTGGAAACAGGCAAAGAAGTTGAACTTATTTGATCTGCAGAAAAATTACTTACTTTGCAACAAAATTAATTGGACCCACCTAGGAACTGACAAAGAGGATTTGATGGAACCAAAATGATAGGGGCTTAAGGAAGATGCTGCAGTGTAACAGGCAGAAGAACCCCAGAAGAATTTGTTGTTTATTCAGTGCCTATGTTTCATTATGCTGCATTAACTCCTTTGTGGCTTGTTGTTTTAATGCCATGTCATGTGAGGATGCTAGGTATTTCCATGACATAATAAGTATGCGGAAGTTAAAGGCCATGCCTTTTGGCTCTTTACTAAATATTTGCTTTGTGAATATTTATGGTGTGCAAAGCACAGAACAAAGTGCTGTATTCAAGCCAAGAAATTGGTTTTTGAGCTCCTCAGTTCTTTATAAGCCGAGACTGAACAATTGCCTCAAGAGCAAAAGTTATGTAGTCTATTGTGTAGGAAGTTCACTTTTCTTTGGGATTTTGGTCCCTCAATCCTGGTTGACTGAAGAGCCTCAGACTTGGCTCTTTGAGAATGCCACAGCTCTGTGTTGCTCCCTTCAGCCTCTACATGCTATGCTGTGAACAAAAAAATTCACATGGAGAAAAACTGATGGAGCAGGTGAAGCTCACCTCTGTGTTCCACCTTTCACTCTAGAATCTTTGCCCCTCGCACCCCGGCTGCCGTAATTCCTGCTAACTTCAAGCAGCTGTGTTCTTTATCTTACCTAGCTTTTATAGATATTCTCAGCAGAGATCATCTGATAAAATGCTCTCTGTCTTGATTGAATTTATCAGTGAAAAAATTTTAAGTGGGACTCTAACATAATCATATCTGCTCTTTATTTTTTTTAAGAGAGAGGGACAGCGAGAGAGAAAGAGAGAGAAAAAGAGAGAGCTAATTTTATTTGGTTTTTCATGTGACTTTCATTGCTCCTACACTTCATTGTGTATGTGGTGCTGGGGTTTGAACTTGTGCCCTTGCGCATGCCAGGCAAGCATCGTAATGGCTGAGCCACCACTCTAGCCCCCATATTTGCTCTTTAAAAGAGAATAAAAGTAGTAGATAAGGTACATGAAATGAGAGATAATGGAGGTCATTTTTTTTTTTTTTTGGTGTTGAGCACAGGTCAGAAAATTGCAGGTCAAATCCAAAAGTTTGGTTGTGACAATTAAGTTTACATGTTTGTTTACTTTGATAAGAAATGGTCAGGGGCCAGAGAGGTGGCTCAGTGGTAGAGTTCTTGCCTGGCATGTGTGAGTATCCCAGTTTGATCCCCAGAACCACATATACAACTAAGTGGAGGAAAAACAAAAACCAGAGGAAAAAATAAGATTAATTCTCTCTCAATCTCTGTCTCAAAAAAAAAAAAAAAAAAAAAAAGAAATGCTCAAATATCTGGCAGAGCATTATTGCATTATTTCTTGGTAAATCTGTGATGATGTTTCCAGAAGGGAAAGCATTTGAATGAGAAGACTGAGAAGCAACATCCACCCTTACCAGCATGGGCAGGCATCATCCAATCCATTGAGGGCCAGAATAGAACAAATAGGCAGAGGAAAGGAAAATTTGTTCTTTCTGCTTGAGCTGAGACATCCATTTTCTCCTGCTCTTGGACACTGGTGTTCCTGGTTTTTAGGCTTTCAGACTCAGACTGAGTTCCATACTAGCTATGTCATCTCTTCAGTTTGCAGACCGCAGATGGTGAGACTTTTTCATTTCCATAATCATACCAGCTAATTCCTATAACCTTCTCTTACATATATCTGTATCTATCTTTTTGGTTATGTTTTTGACTGTATACACTGGTTCTACAAGTGAAGCATCATTCGAAAACAGTCACACTCACTCATTTACTTACAATTTATGGCGGGCTTCAAGTGAAAATGGCAGAGTTGAGTAGTCTTGATGGACACAGTATGGCCTGATGAACCATTTATTTGACCCTGAATAGAAAGAGTTTCTCAAGCTCTGACATAGTAATAAGGCTAATGGACACATGTCTTTAAATAACTTGTTTATTTCGAAGAGCTCATTCTAGGTGGCTATGCACTTGTTACAAAATTAATTCTCTTGCTACAATTTTTTTTTCATATTTCCATCTTTGGAATCTCTTTCAGAGCCATATAAGAAAATTTGTTTTATTGTATATAGTTATTTATTTTATGTTATTAAAATTCAAAACATTGTTTTAAATCAAGATATTTATCTTGATCCCCTTCCTTAATTATTAACACACATGCATCCAATTGAGTTTTAACTATTTTAAAAGAATGTAGATACCTATAGGACAATGTATACACCCAGCTTTAAGGATATTCAAATGGAATTACTGCAAGGGGGTGATGGGCAAAAGTTAGATAATCTTTGAGAATACAAATAATCATTATTCCTTCTATTTATGGGTCTTTTAAAGATAATATTGAATTAATCCTTTATTGTTTCTTAATAATAAAACCCTAATACTATGAAAAGTAATATTTTGCTCACAGTTGTTATGCACCTGGTCATTTCTTTGAAATAGCTTTATTTCCTATGAAATAAACCTTATTTTTTAATCTAGTACTTTCATATCACAACTTCATTCCCTTGGAATAGCATCTTTTTAATTTTCTTTTCCTTTTCTTTTTCCTAACCATAACCGTATAGTTTCAGCAGAAACTGCCTTGTTCCTACATGCCCATGTGTCCCTGACTGTTATCAACTGGTCGGTGGAGATGAGAGAACTGGGGCATGACTCTACATACCCAATTGTAGCATTACCTGCTCCTACCTAATTGGCCCAGAGACCTGTCCCCAAATGGAAAAGTTTGAGTTCTTCCCTAGGATTCTGTAAGTTAGACCTGAGGAAGTCTCACTCAGATGGTGAAGTTGGCAGCTTCAAGGATTGAACTTCCACTGTTGCCCTATATTTGCTACTGAAACTGGAGTTTGAGATGAAAGTAGATTCTCTGCTGCTGGTGGTAGGCGGGGCCTGAGTAATCTGAAGTCCTTTGCAGCTGAAAAAGTCCATTTTAGTGTTAGCAGCTAATCATGGCAGGGGATGCCTGGTAGCCTCAGCTCTGAGGGCAGTAGTCAAAGCCAGAGGGTGATGGGCTACAGCTATTTTTCTTTTTTAAGAGAGGGAGAGAGTAAGAGAGTGAGAGAATCAATTTTATTTATTTTTTCATCTAGTTTTTGTTTCTCTGACACTTAGTTGTGTATGTGGTATTGTGGTTTGAACCCAGATCCTTGTGTATGCCAGGCAAGCAGTCCAACCACTGAGCCATTGCTCCAGCCTCATGGATTGCCACTTTTAATGGTGGACTATGCTCTCCGTGTTACAACAGACCTCAGCAGCTCACTACCAATTTCTTTCCAGATTTTTATTCCCTGAATTTGAAGAATGAAATCCAAAGATAAGGTAGAGTGATTGTAAAGGAGTAGGATTCATTCATCTATGAAGAAAAGAAAGAACTAGGCAAGAGGGGACCTGATAGAGGTTTCCACTTGAGTATGCTAGTTTATGAGTCATCTCTATTGGTCCAGATTTATGCTAATTAGGTTTTGGAAATATATGCTAATATAGCATTATAGGCCAATGCTAGCCCTACAATCTCCATTCTGGTCTGCCCTGCTTCTGTTTTCTTGTTGCTCATTGGGATGGGATGGGTTAACATAGGGTCACCTGGTTTGCAAGCCTCAGGTCCTCACTGGGTGGTGGGCTCCCCATGGCCACCACCAGTGCTCATTGCTCAGACCCCAGCCTGCCCAGATCTCCACTCCACAACTCTGGGACAATTGTCTTCACTATCCTATAGAGGACTCTGGTCTTCAGTGAGGCAGATGTAGTTGGTAGGCAGAGAAAAACTGACAATGAAGATAGTGAATCCTCGCAGCACGTAAGTTTCTGCTCTCATTTCTTTTGAGGTTTATCTCTACCCCTCTTCCTCCTGCAATTTGGCTATTAAATCTTTCTTGGAGTCCTGGAGTCAATAATTTCTCCTTTGTCTTATTAACTAGTTTGAATTTGGTTTCTGCTACTTGTAATCAAAAGAGTTCAGATTGATATGTTAGTGAAAGAATATTCTCCTCTCATTGCTTAAAATCTTTTGTCTCTTAAAAATTGTGTCATCCTATCACATTCATAGTCATGTTCTGTTGAATATGATAGGAAAAGGTGCAGGATGTTAGGAAAAGTCAGGAAAGTCACAGTGACAGTACAGGTTTCTCCATTGGAAGTGAGCCAAAGAAGAAACAGAATTGAGAGCAGCCACTAAAGAGCTGTGGAGCTGATGGCAAAGGAATGAAGGAAATATATGCAGTGACTAAGGACAGATGGAAACTGAGAGGGTTCACCTGGGAGAGACCAAGACTACTACACCTAAAGATATTCACTTGTCTTTCTCTGGAATTTAACCCTTCCATTCATTCAAGGACTTATTATTTGCATCAACTATATCCATATGATGATAAATAACACACTTTTTGTCATTCTTCCATTGATTGTCTCCTGCTCCAATGTCACAATCCCCAGAGTTTATCTTTTTTAACTGTTTAATTTTTCTTTTGTTGCTTACTTTAAGAAAATAAGATAATATATTTATACTTCTGTTTCAATCTTTTGATAATTTCTATTAGCTCTCAGGCATGAAAGATGAGGACTTATTTTGTTTAGACCAACTTCCCTCCTCTAACAAGTTGACATTTACATAACTTTTAGTTATTATATTAGTTATCTTTTTAATTTTAATAACAACCTCAAACATTTTTTTGCTTCATCAGTTGTTTCTATTACCTTGTCACTCTCAAGTCTGCAAGAAAAAAATATCGTTATGCTTTCTCTTTTCCTCCATTTTCATAGACTTCTCTGACAGCTTTATTTTTACTTTCATATTGTCAAGACTATTAAGAATATATTTTGTTCTGTAGTCATCACCAAGTATTCTATTCATTGCGGGCTGAATATAAAAACATTGAAAAGCAATGAACAGTATTTTCATTATTGTGGCTATTGTTTAATCCTGGCACAGCTAGGATATTAAATTTCTTTCTCTAGAGCATCAAGTGCATTACTCTTGGCCACAAGAATAAAACTCTTACTTGCATTAAGAACAAATGAATTTTTTTGTAGAGATCTTCAGTTGCTTCAATTTTTGCCTGTAGTTTGTTTTGGATTTGGAAGATGACTGGTTGGCACATTTCCTGAATTTTTGTTTTCATTATTTGTTTTTATTGAGGCATAGTATTTGGATATCACAATGTGTAGTATTCTGTCTCTTCAAATGTTAATGATTTATGTATTGGAAATTTTGTACTCTTCTTTCACAGTCATTTTGAAATATATAATAGATTGTTTTAAATAACAGTATATACAACTGTACTATAGAAAACAAGAACTAATCCCACCACTCTAATCTTGTTTTGGTGTACCTTATTTAACTCCTTTCCATTCTCCCTGCACTTCCCAATCTCTAGTGACCACTGTTCTGTTCTGCTTTTATGTGAAATTGACTTTTTAGTTTCCACAAAAGAATGAAAACATGCGGTATTTATTTTCTGTATCTGGTTTATTTTGGTTAACATGATGACATCCAGTCCCATCCATTTTGCTGCAAATGAGAGGATTGCATTCTTTTTGTGGATGAATAATATTCCGTTGTATATATGTACCACATTTTACTTTTTCATCCATTGATTAATGGTTAATTCCATATTTTAGTTATAATAATGCTGTAATAAGTATGTTGCTGCAGGTATCTTTTTTCCATAATGATTTCATCTCTTTTGGAGAGATAATATGTAGTAGAATTGCTGGATCATATGGCAGTTTTATTTTTAGTTTTTGAGGGATATTCATACTGTTTTCCATAATGACTATACTCATTTACATTCCCACCAGTAACACATAAGATGTCCCTTTCTCTGCATCCCTGCCGTCACTTGTTATGTTTATTTATTTATTGTTGTCTTTTTGATGATAGTCTAACTAGGTTAAAATACTATCACACTATGGTTTTCATTTGCATTTACATGGTTTTTAGTAAGACTTTTTAATATGCTTGTGGCTATTTGTATATGTTCTTTTGAGAAAAGTGTTAATTTTTAGCCCATTTTAAAATTGGATTATTATGAGATATTTGAGGTTTTTTTAAAATTCCTTATAAACTCTTGTCAGATGAATAGTTTGCAAATATTTCCTCCCATTCTCTAGACTCTCTTAGCTCTGCTGATAATTTCCTTTGCTGTTCTGAATCTAATATGTCTGTTTTTACTTTTGTTGCCTCTGCCTCTGGGGTTTTCTATAAAATCATTACCTGTACCAGTATCTTGAAGTGTTCTTCTCATGGTCCCTTGTGTTAATTTCATAGTTTCAGGTTTTACATTTAGATATTTGATCCTTTTTGAATCATCTTTTATGTGTAGTGAGAAGTGTTCTCACTTCATTCCTGTGCATATGTAAATCTGATTTTTCTAGCAGCGTTAATGGAAGAGGCCTTTTTTTCTTCAGTGTATGTTCTTGGTTCTTTGTCAAAAATGTGCAGGCTGTGCAAATGTGGATCATTCTGTTCCATTGGTCAATATGTCTTTTTTTAACTAGGGATTGAGCCCAGAGGTGTGCCGCTGCACCTTGCTTGTGTCTGTTTTTAATCCTGTACTGTGTTGCTTTGGTTACAATAACTTTGCAGTATGTTTTGAAGTCAAGTATTGTGATGCCTCCAGTCTTAGTTTTTTTTTCCTTTCTTTCAGGGTTGCTTTGACTATTCCTTTATGGTCACGTATGAATTTCCTACTTTGTGAATAAAATCATTGGTATTTTCATGGGAAGTCCATTGAATCTATGAATCTACAGATCACTTGTGTAGTATGGCCATTTTAATAGTATTAATTCTTCTGATCCATGAATATAGGAAATGTTCCCATTTGTTTGTACCCTCTATAATTTCTTTCATCGGTATTTTATAATTTTCATTGCAGAGGTCTTTTTTTTTACTTCTTTGAAAAATTCATTTCTGTATTCATAAGCTTTTCATTGCTGTGACTAAAATATCTGACATGAACAACTAAGAGTAGGAAAAATTCATTTTGGTTTCAGAGGTTTCATGGTTGGCTGACTCCATTGCTCTAGGCCTGAAGTTATGGTGGAATGCCATGGTGAAAGGGCATGGTGGAGGAAACCTGCTCCAGCCATGCCCTCCCTTTCTCCCATTGCCAAAAAATAGTTACTCAAATTGTTAATTCATCAAGCAGGTCAATCTACTGATAAGATTACTTTTCTTTTAATCGAATTATTTCACCTCTGAACATTCCTATATTATCTAACATGAGCATTTTGGTTTTTTTTTCTTTTTGTAGCTGTTATTCAGGGATTTCTTTCTTTCTTTCTTCTTTCTTCTTTCTTTCTTTCTTTCTTTCTTTTTGATGGAGAACGACAGTGAGAGAGAAAGACAGACAGAGAAATCCATTTTTATTGAGGTTTTCCACATGGCTTTCATTGCTCTAACACTTGGTTATGTACAGGGGGCTGGGGTTTGAACCTGTGTACTTGTGCATGCCAGGGAAGCGCTTTAACTGCCGAGCCACTGCTCCAGCCCCTCTTTCTTCATTTCTTGATCAGCAAGTTCATTATTGTGGGTGTATAAAAATGTTATTGCTTATTGTATGTTGACTTTGTATTCTGCAACTTTACTAAATTTGTTTTTTAGCTCTCAGAGCTTTTTGACAGAAACTTAGATTTTTCTGTTTGAAATCATGTCAGCTGCAAACATGGACACAGTTCTTTCCAGTTTGTATGCTCTTTCTTTTTCTTTTCTATTTGATCTTATTAAGGCTTCCAGTACTGTAAAAAAATAAGAGTGGTGAAAGTGAACATCCTCTTTTTTCTGGATCCCAGAGGAAACACTCTCAGTTTTCATCCATTTATTATAATATTACTGTGGGTTTTTATACATAACCTTTAGTATTTTCAGGTATGTTCTTTCTCTACCTAATTTTTTGAGAGTTTTTGTGTGTGTTATGAAAGAATGTTGAATTTTATTGAATGTTTTTCTGCATCTATTGAGATGATCATATGTCTTTTGTCTTTCATTCTGTTGGTGTGTTTTATAGCATTTATTCATTCACATGTGCTGAACCATCCTTGCATTCCTGGGATAAATCCCACCTGATCATGATATATGATTTTTATGATGAACTTTTGAATTCGGTTTGTTAATATTTTATGGAGAAATCTTGCATACATGTTCATTAAAAATATGGGTCCATAGAGTTCTTTTTCATTATATATCTGCCTATTTTGGTATAAGGGTAATGTTGATCTTGTAAAAAGAGTTTGGTAGAGTTTTTTCTTTTTTCCATTTCAATTTTCTGAAATAGTTTAAGAAGAATTGGAATTAGTTCTTCTTTGAATGTTTTGTAGAATTAATCAATAAAAGCATTAGATCCTGGAATTTTGTAGATGGAAGAATTCTAGTTACTGCTTCAATCTTAATACTCATCATTGGTCTGTTTAAAGTTTCTATTTCTTTTTGCTTTTGCTTTTGGTAGATTGTATACATTCAGAGATTTATTCATTTCTGATAGGTTTTCCAGGTTTTTTTAGCATATAATTATTAATTTTAGTTTTTTACAATATCTCATTTTTCTGTGGTATCAGCTGTAATGTTTCCTTTTTCAGATATTAAAAAGGAGACATTACAACTGACTGTATTTATTTAAGTCATCTCTCTTATTTTCTTTTGTTAGTCTAGCTAAAAGTTTTCAATTTTGTTTATTCCTTTGGAATATCAACTCTTGATTTCATTCATTTTTTGGCATTGTTATTTAGTTTATATTTAATTTATTTTTCTTCTGACCTTTATTATTTCTTTCCTTTTACTAATTTTGGGCTTTGTTCATTATTACTTTTCTATGTTCTTAAAGTACGTTGTAAATTTGTTTATTTGTGATCTTTCTGTATTTTTTTGAGAGGGACAGTGAGAGAGAGAGAAAGAGAGAATCTATTTTTATTTAGTTTTTCATGTGGCTTTGTTGCTCCAACACTTTGTTGCATACATGGTACTGGGGTTAGAACTCATGTAATCGCACATGCCAGGCAAGCACTGTAACCACCAAGCCACTGCTCCAGCCCTTTTTCTGTATTTTTGATGTGTGCATATTTTGACATGATCTTCATTCTCAGTACTGCTTTTATTGTATCATACAGATTTTGATATGTTATTTTGTCATTTTTATTTGCTTCTAGAAAGTTTTTGATTTCCCTTTTAACTTCTTCAGTTATCCAGTGGTCACTTAGGAGCATGTTATTTGATTTCCATGTCACTTAGGAGCATGTTATTTGATTTCCATGTGTACTTCCATTTTTCTTTAGTTTTTGATTTGTAGTTTCACTATGTTATGGTATGAAAAGATACACAGTAAAGTTTCAATTAAATATTTTTTCAACTTGATTTTTGTCCTAACACATAACCTATCTGGGAGAATGTTCCATATACTGAGGAGATGAAATACTCTGTAAATGTCTGTTAGGTCCATTTCTTCTTTAGAATGGCTTAAATAATATGTTTATTTGTAATTTGCTAACTGGAAGATCCATTCACTGAGGAAATTATGGTGTTGCAGTCCCCAAGTATCATTGTATTAGGGTCTATTTCTACTTTTATGAGTAGATTGGTGAATTTAATCCATTTATATTCAAAGTTATGATTGATAGATATGAACTTTCTTCTGTCATTTTCAGTTTGTATTGTGTATGTTTTATTCCTTTCCACTTCTATTATTATTTAACTTTTGTGACTTAGTAGTTTTCTGTCATGTGCTTTCATGTATCTGTTCTCCCAGTGAATTTTGTCCCTTTGTGTATTTTCATCATAGTGGCGGTCATCCTTCTGTTTCTAGTGTAGGACTCCCCTTAAGTATTTTTTGTAGGACTGTTGTGATGGTTATGCATTCTCTTAGTTTTTGTTTATCAGGGAAAGACTTTATTTCTCTTTCATTTTTGAAGGGCAGTTTTCCTGGGTATAATAGTCTTGTTTGGCATTTTTTTTCTTTCAGGACTTTGAATCTCATCCCATTCTCTTCTGACCTATGAGGTTTCTGCTGAGAAATCTGCTAAAGTCTAATGCGCATTCCCTTATAGATGACTTGATGTTTTTCACTTGCTATTCCTAGAATTCTCTTTGTCTTATTCATTCAACATTTTAGCTATAATAACTAGATGAAAGTCTTTTTTAGCTGAATCTAGTTGGGGTCCTTTGAGATTCCTGTATCTATTGTTCCATTTCTTTTTAAAGATGGTACCTTCTCTAGGTTCCAAGTAATAAGCATAAGTAATTCCAGGGCTTTTGCCACCAGCAGGTCTGGCCCAGGTCCATGGACTGTGGAGGAGAACTGTAGGTTCAATGTCTTGAGTGCTGGTGGCTCTGCAACTTTGCACCAGTGGCTGCAGTCTCCAGGCTGTGGGATGGGGAAGGGAACTTCCCTACATTCCTGTGAAGCATGGTTAGGACATGCCAGGATTTGGGATGCTATTTAATTTTATTTGTTTGTTAATTACTCATGGCACATTTAAGAAATGTATACATACTTCCTTCTTGTTGAAGACTTCAGATCAATGAAAAGGAGAGGTTTAGTACAGCCTTTATAAAATTTAGTATTTGTAAAACTACTATGTAAATTGCTAGTGAAATATAAACTACTATTATTTTATAAGAAAGGGCAATAATAGAAGGAATAGTGAAAGTAAACCACAAATCAATTTAGGCAAATTTATCAAGGGTGAGCACTGGAGTAGACAGTACCTGAAGCTGCAGTTATCCACATATACCTCATGGCCCAATGGAATGCTGGTTCCCAGAGAGTGGCTTGGAAATGCAGGGAACAATTAAAAGTCATCTGTACTCAAAAAATTAGGGTTGAATCCACCATATGACCTAGATATCCCTCTTCTGGGTATTTTCCCAGAGGAGTTAGAATCAGCACATTACAGCAACAGAGCAAAATCTATCTTCATAACAGCTCAATTTACAATAGCTAAATTATGGAACCAACCTAGATTCCTCTCACTGGATGAATTGATCCAAAAGCTCTGATATATGTATATATGTATACCACACACACACACACACACACACACACACAATGGAGTTCTATTCAGCTAATAGAAACAATGATTCTGCATCCATTGATGGTAAATGGATGGCAATGGAAATAATGATGCTGAGCAAAGTTATCCAAACACACAGAGTAAAGATTTGAATGCTTCCACTTATTCATGGAGGTTGGAGCTAAAGGCAGGCTTGGGGGAAAGGTAGACAAATTCATGTATTAGAACTATAGAACAAAAATGCAATATGCCAATATTTATGAGATACAATTGCAAGATATTGCATAAGATATTTAAACAAGCTATACTGTATGCCTTTACAAAAATGTAAGCGTTTAATCCTATTGTCAAATATATCGAAAAATAACAAGGGATAATAGGAAATGAGAAGGGCAAATGTTGGAATGGAGATACAGCAAGGTACTTTCCAAGCATTTATAAGTTTGTCACTGTATATACTGTGGTCGTGTATATAAAAATGTTCTACATAGCTATAAGAATTATGTCCATGTACTTGGATATTTTAGGAAAAACGTATAGGACCCAGAAGAGAGGCAAGGGATCAGGGGATGGAAGGTCAGAGGTAGAGGGTGCAGGGCTGGGGGGAATATTGACCAAATTGTGTTGCTGTATTGTATACATCTATGAATATGTGATGACAAATCTCATCATTATGTACAACTATAACACACTAAAAAATAAAAAGGCTTCTCTAGAATTTCCCCAAAACATCTACTCTCTTTTAAGGAACTGAAAATTTAGATGCTAAATTATAATTTTAAATGTTTTGCTGAATTTTGAACTGGGCTGTTATCTTTTACACAGCACATACCACTTTCTTAAATGAGTCTTTTGCACCACAGATATCATTTTCCACAGAAGGGGGAAAATATGAATTGCCTATAAATTGATTGGGGTTTGTGATTGTGAGACTTTAAGTTATCTTCCAGTTAGTAATTTATTGAGCAAGTAATTTAAATCCAATTTTGTTTTCCTGTTCTGTAAAACTGACTAAAAAGTCACTGACTTGCCTCACAAAGGTATTACTTTTCTCTGGTGATGGGTGACAATGGCCTGGTGGCTAGATGAGGTGTCCAGATCAATATGCAAGGAATCCTGCCTACTACTCCTGTGGGTTTATAGATACTTTCTCCTTTCATTATTTTTGCATGGAGAATTTGTAGATTTGAATCATTATAAAAACAAGTATAATCTTTCATAGGGAGAATTCAGAAATTTTAGTGTTAGATTTCTTTAAAACAGCATAAATTAACAGGTTTACTTAAATAAATATCAGATCATGATACCACCCCTTAGAGTATGCATTAATTTCATATTATTCTTTTCTGACTACAAATTCTGAACCATGTGATGCATTGAAATGTGAATGTTCTCATAATGTTCTGACATGCCAAATGACATTTCTCCCAAGTACTGGTCTTTTAAAACCTGGGTATCTATTGCCCTTTTTGATGGGAATGGATAGAAAAGCTATTTTTTGAGATCCAAATTACTTCCGTTTATTGAACAACGCAAAATCTCACCTTAATTCAATTTAATTGATTAAATTAATTCCTTAAAATCCTCAGTCTCCAAAACTTCTCTGAATTTGCAAACTGTTCACTAACGATTTTTCCTTATAGTTGTCATGGAAATGAAGAATCTCAAGAGGGAAAATTTAAATGATTTGAATAAGACTTGACATTTCTGGAGACTCACAGTGTATCTATCTTTTCAGATGACTCTAAGAGTAGGCCTTATTAGGGGCATAGGGTGGGATTTTGATGTTTAAATTCTATTCCCCACTCCTATTCTGCCCCAGTGACATGTAGGCCATGACATGGTGGCAATAACCAAGAAGAAAATGAATTGCAATTTTTATTAATAGCTAGAATGTGCTCATTACATCCAAGTGCAGGCCTTGTCTGATAAATGAAGCTGCAGCAGGAGTCAGACCTGGCAGCCTAAGCAGAGACTCCCTTCCGTAGAATCTAGAATGTTTAGAATGGAGGCAAGATCCCTGATGTCTCAGGTTGAGTTCTCCAGGAAATATCTTCCAGGTCCAAGTGTAGTGTGTAGAAGGTTTATTGAGTGGCCACGGAATCCACACCTGTGATGGGGTCCTAATGACATCCTTGGCTGACTCCATGGGGATTCTAGAGATGGAACAGATCATCAGTTTCCTGAGGAGAACCGAGATTGCCAGACTTTTTTTGTTTCTTCATTAATCATTTTTTGGGCGTGGGATGCCCTGTGAAGGTGGGGGTTGAGGATGATTCTTTACAACTAAATCAGTCCCCATAAAAGAGACCATGGAAGGCCATTTGATGACAGTTATTAGAGAAGTTGGTTTCCTTTATTGAAGGAGGATCTGGGTAGGGCATTACAGTTCCCACCACACAAATGAACACTTATTTACAGTCCACATGGAGAAAGCTGACTGCACTGCTTCTTAGAGGTCGTAGTTATGACCAGAAAATTAATTACAGGAGAAGCATCCCATCACTTGAGTGCAGGAAGAGAAAAAGAGAGGATGGAACCAGGATCTATCTTTTAAGTCACCATGAAGGTGATCACTAGTGAAGTTCAGCTGCTTTGTACCCCAAACTATAAACAGTGTGATTATCCACTCATGCCCTGGGGAAGAGCTGTTTGGGAGTCAATTATTGGTCCAAAGTGTAAACTGAGGCAATATTATGAGAGGAGAAAAGAAACTGCTTAACAAACCTGTCTGTCCAGTCCCCATTATATCCTGAGTTTATGTTCTCTTTCCATTTGCATGGCCTTAACAATCTGAAAATCAATTATTTCAAAATTTAAAATGAGTTTTCTACACAAATACTTTATAGGTTTTCACCAATGTGGCATTTCAGAGAATGCCAGCATCTTAATGGGTAGCATACACCTTTAATAAATTTAGCTGGAGATTATAGTGGACTTTTTGGCTAAGGCTTGTTTTAGAATTTTGTTTTGTTTTCTCACTTTGTGAAAAGACTTATGCCTTCTAGCTAGTGAATATTCAAATATGGTGCTATTAAAAATATGGTACTTCAGTTTTTGGGTAATGAATATAAGCATTAAAAAGATGCCACACCCTTCCTTTTGGAGTTTGCAATCACCCATGCCCTTTGTTGCAGAGATTATTAAATTTCCATTTAAGTATACTCTACAATAGTGGAAAAGCACATTGAAAGAATTTTAAAGCTGTTATTATATACATTTGGCTAAATTTAGTCTTCAAATATTACCCCCTGGAATATAGGCCTCACTGTCTTCAGGCCAAACCTGGGCTACTGAATGTTTTCAAGAGTTATTGTGCAAAAAATGTAGAGACTTTTTTAATATGCTGAAGTTATAATATTTATTTGCACCATGTGTGTAACTATGAAGTCCTTAAAAAGTATTTGATTCCCAACAACTGTTAATGGCAGAATGAAATATCATTTTTATTTATGTATATGTATATGTGAATCGACATTCTATATGCCTTGTATATCATTTTTATAATGGTTGAGAGATATGATTTGGTCAGATTGTCCTTTTCTGTCATGTCAAATCAAGCATTCATCTTGAACAGGTATGTTAATAACAAACTGAGCATGTCATTAGTAGATTAGCTGCTGCTACAAAGCCTTGTGTTCAGGACAAGTTCTTTTGTCCTTAACTGAGAAGTGTTTCTCTTGGAGAGCAATTACATCTGATTGACATGTTTTCATGTGCCTCCAGCCCTTGTGCATTTTTTCTTTAGTACACTAAACATGCCTAGATCAAGGACTGTTATTTTAGTTTTTTTGCTTTTCTTGTTGTTGTTTTACTGCTATTAACTAAAATCAGGATACCGGAGATACAAGAGAAAAACTTAGAAACCTTGTAAAGTACAACTTAAAACAAATTATAAAATATGTATAAAGTGGTGGCATTTTGTTGTGAGAGGTCACTAGACTCTATCCAAACTAGAATTGCTAAAAGTCAATTGAAAGGCAAGAATATAACAGAGTTGGGGATGTTAATACAAGAAGCAATTTGTATTTTCTGTGCAAATGTAGGTAATACCATATTTCTGTAAAATATTCAGATTGTGGTGTTAAAAGAAAAAAATGAAAGGCTAGAAACATATTTTCTTCTCTCAGACTTATTGCTAAGTTGTATGTAATTTTGAACAGAGTACAACTTCCATGGAATTTTTTAACATAAAAGAGGAGCAAGAGGATGTTTATATATTCTTCAAATACTTCATGATGAACAATGTTAGTCATTTCTCTCACACGAGCTTCTGACGCAGAGAAGTAGAAAATAAATGTGGACAGTACTTAGTAAATATCATTGAGTGAATAACTTTAATATCTAACTCAGGCTCACAAAATCAGGTACTCCAACTGTGTCCATCCTGTCTCCTCTTTCAGATTAAAACTTAGGGATAGGAACAATGTCTAATGTGCATTCATAATTTTAGTGATAGATCTTTACCCTCCTAAGATATCAATGCTCAAAGATATTTGATGAATGAATGAATGAGTAACATCTGCTATGAGCCAGTTATTGTCTTCTAATAATTATATTTAAGAACATTTGGGATGGACAGGTAGTTCAGTGCTAGAGTACTTGCCTGGCCTATGTGAGGACCTAGTTTGGATCCCCAGCACCATATACTCAACTCAGTGGAAGAAAAACAACAACAAAAATCAAATGAAAAATAAAATTAACTATCTCTCTCTCTCATTCTCTCTTAAAAAAAAACCCATTATATTGCATTGAGTCAATATTTCCGAATAAATAACTTAGATTTTTTGTGTTTCCTAATAGCTGTAGTATTCAGTATATTAGATAGCACATGATATATTAGTCTTAGTTCATCTTTTAAGGATGATGGATAAAAAGATTCTAGACTAAGAAAGAAAACCATTTACTGGCTTTATCACTGTTTAAGTTCTCTGACTTCTCTCTTCTTTTCAAACACACACAGATTTCTCTATTTATACTGGATGCAGAAGATTTAAATGTCAGGCATTAAAAACATCATAAGAGATAAGGCTGGGTTATTGAGGGGGGCACTCTTGGGGGTAAATCTAATCTTCAGAATCTATATACATTTTATATTACTTTGTTAAAAACTTGTATGATTGTTCAACAAATAAATTTCTCAATAAAAAATGCATACAAAAAACTCAAAATATTGGCCTGGCATTCTCTCAGATTTGAAGTATTTGTGTTCTATGTACCTGTGTGATAAAATTTAATATATATTCTGATATTGAAAAAATTTTGATGCATACTCACAAAGTACAAGTCAATCTTCAAGGTACTACAAGGCACATGTTGAATCTTCTCACCTTTGTAGAATTTCAGTCCATGGAGAGAGATATACATGTAGTCACAGGAAAAGCTTGTGAATCACACATCCTACAGAGACATGCTGGGAACTCATAACCAGAGCAGTACTGCTATAACTATAAATTCTGCACTCTTATTTCCTATCTTGAGTTAGCATTTTTCCCCACCTAACACAAACTGCAGTTCTTAGCCATGGTAACTCAGGATAATTCCTGTGATAGAAACTTTCATGGCTTGATACCAGAAGAAATGATTTTACAGTTGCCTCAGGAGGACAAGGCCAATATACTTGTGTTTTTGGTGCAGTTACTGTGCAGTCCAGATGTCTAAATGGATTTGTGTGTGTGTCTATGCTAACATGTCTCTGCAGGGTTAATTTAAGAATACTGACTTCTTTCTCTGTTGCTCAAGTTAAATGTAAGAGTGATTAGCAGATATCTGGATTGATTAATGTTTCAGTGTTTTTGTCACTTCTGTAGGGAAAGCAGAATGTTACAGTGTAGCACTGAGCATTAGGAGATTGTGATGAATGGTTTTGACTTCTAAATTACCTTTACAAATTTTACCCTACTTAGAGTTTCCTTCTAAAAGAAAGTTTAGGATTTCATAGTCGGGGTGGCCTTTTATAACAGGATATCTCCCTTCCCACATTTAACAAGCACATATGGAATTTCTACTATATACACAACTATTTATAAACCCTGAAATTTTAGGCAATAAAGGGTATGGACTATAGGAGCAGCTGGATTTATGGGGTGACACATTGATTCTCTCCCACAGTTCACAGACTGGCAAGGGAGGTGTATCTATAGTTTGTATGGTTCCTGGAAATTGTTCACCTCCCCTGCCGGACTGTAAGTACTGTGAAGGAGCAGAGTGTAAGCTCTGTGAAGGCAGAAATGATTTGATCTCATCTTCTGTATTTGTGCCCATTGTCTGAAACAGAGCAGATCCCCAACAGATGTGTTGATTTTACAGTTAATTCTACCTGGGGTTTTATAGGGAAATAGCATTTGAGTTAAGCTTTAAAGAGTAAGTAAGATTTTCTTTATCAAGTATAGAGAACATTTCTGGGAGATACAGCAGCCAGAAGGAAAGGATGTGCTTGGGTGCCTGCAACTTGGGTAGCACAGGGATGCTGGCTGCAGGCCGCGTGGAGAGAGGCTGAGCCGAGAGTGTTAACGTGGACAGAAACCTGAGGTTGCCTTTCCTTCTTCTTCCTTACTTCTGAAATTTCTTATGTCTTCAAGATTCCCCATGTAGATGAATACCAGGTGACTACCTCCTCAAGCAAGATGAGCAGTTGATTCTCAACGCATTTTAGTGTGTTTTATTTATTGTGTTTTTCTGTAAGTTTTCTGTTCATGCCACTTAGGGTCTGAAGATTGATGTGTTTTGTCTGGCTAGTACATTTTTCTTGAATAATTTGGTCAGTATTTTAAAACATGTGAATATTTTGTTTCTTCTGAAAAGAATAGAAGATGGAATAAAACTGGGCCACGTTCAGCCTGAGGACACTGTTGGGCCTGCCTTTCCTGCTTGGTCTGGCTGCGCTTCACGTGCTCTGCCTGAGACTTGTCACACCAGGACCTTGCAGTATTGCAGAATGGTCTCTCAGGTGCATGTTCTAAGGTCCTGTTTAACCTGGGCAAAGCGCGTCAGTCTGTGTAAACTATAAAAATGGACATTAACCCTCTGAGTTGATGTGTTTTCTACTAACATTTCCCCCCAAATTTTTGGTCTTTGAATATGCCTTTTATTTTTCTGAAACACATTTTCCCATTACTTATTATATAGCTAAATCTGTTTTCACTTAGGTGTAGTTTTATTTTCCTCTATTACTTCATTCCTATAATTCTCATAATTGATAAATATCTTCTACTATGATTTCCTCTCTCTCTTTTTAAAGAGAGAAGGATAGTGAGAAAGAGTAAGAGCGAGAGAGAGAGAGAATCAATTTTTATTTAGTTTTTCATGTGGCTGTTGTTGCTCCAACACTTTGTTGTGTTAGTGGTGCTGGGGTGAACCTGCATCCTCGCTCATGCCAGGCAAGGGCTGTAACTGCTGGGCCATCACTCCAGCCCCTCTTTCTTCATCCTTTGCTCTCTTCCAATTAACTTTTGCTTTAGAAAATCCTACGTTAGAGGCTTTAACTAGACTAATTTTATATTTATTTTCTAAATAAACAATCACACACACACACACACACACACAAATTCTATCTTTCCTCTCATAAATTATATAGGACTACCCAAGTATTGACTGTATCTGTATAAGGGGGTGTATTTTGAGTGACCTGCTTTTTCTTATATTACCAACAAATGTAATTGTTTTGCTTTATGTTTTATATTTCAAATCAATTTTAGAATTATTGGATCAATTTCAGAAAAATTTAATTGGGATTTCAATTAGAATTTTAATAAGTGCACTCAAAAGAAGAAATGCAAATGACTAACATATGATAAGTAAATACTCAGTATCATTAGCTCTTAGGAAAACATGAATCAAAAATTATGTGATATCATCTCACTTCAGTTATTAAAAAAATAACAAATGCTGATGACCATATGGAGAAAAACAAACTACACCTACACTGTTCGTAGCAACATAAACTAGTATGTCATTATGGAGAACCTTGTGGAGGTTCCTCAAAATCTAAAGATAGATCTGTTATGTGTAAAAATAGATCCAGTTATTCCACTTCTGGGTATATAGTCAAAGGAAATGAAATCAGCATACCCAAGAGATACCTGCTTGCCCATGATTATGGCAACACTATTCACAATAGCTAAAATGTGGAATTGAACTAGATGCCCATCAGGAATAGATAAAGAAAACATGGTATATATACATAATAGAATATCATTCAGCTGTGCAATGGAATTCTGTGACTTGTACCAAAATGGGTGGAACTACATAGCATTATGTTGAGTGAAAAGAACCAGACGCAGAGAGACGGCATGTCCTTTCTTATGTGGAAGTTAAAAAACAAAACAAAACAAATTCACTTGAATGTAGAGTAGTGATTCCTAGAGGTTGGTTAGGAGATGGAGAAGAGTGGATAAAGAGAGGTTGGACCCAATCAGTGCAGCTGCATGTGTGTATTAAAACATCACATTGAAACACACTAATATGTATAATTAATACATGTTAATCAGAATAAAATAATGGAGAGAAAAGCATGTTTTATAAAAATTAGTCTTCCCACTTAAGAACACATTAGGCTTCTTCTTTTATTAAGTTTTTTCCTTTTATATTTCTCAGTGAAATATTACACTTACCATCATGTAAGACATTAGTTTCTGTTAAGAGTTTAAATTTTACTTTGTAGATGGGCCTGGTGATGCACACCTGTAATCCCAGCAGCTTGGGAGGCTGAGGCATGAGGATCATATTTCAGGCAGATGTATAAAAATTAAGGTATGATTTTTAGAATTACCTGAATCACTTTTAATATTTTTCTATTTTCTGAAGTAGATTCTATGATATAGGAAAGATCCATTTCTTGAAAGTTTGAAGGAATTTGAAGACATTTATTAGTAAATCCACATGACACCAAGTTTCTTTTCTAGGGCATGATGTGGCTTCTGGATAACTTTCTCAACTCAATTTACTGTTTAACCCACTATGCTAATTATGATATATTTTAGTTTATGTAAAGCATTGAATTCATTGAAATTTGAAATTTACTAATACACAATCATGTTGAACGCTAACATTTTTTCAGTCATTTTCCATTCCTCATTTAAAAAGTTGTGAATTTTTTTTTACCATTTTCTCTTGATTGGATTTTCAGTTGACTGTATTTTCTGAGAATATTTACTCTGCTTTTTCTGTATCATAGTATTTTATAAAACAGTTTTTGGATAAATTTTTGCAACATTTTATATGACTGTATTGAAGCAACTCAGAAACAGTGCATCGATATCTTCTCCCTGCTAATTAACCTGTTAGGCTCCAAATTAGTCTTTTCAAATACTAGGGTGGACTAGTTATTTAACACTGAAATTAACTTATTCCTATCAGTATTGTCTGGATATTTCTGAACTGGCATTTTCAACACATGCCCACAAATGTAGCCCAATCAGATCTTTATGACACCATTAGCCTGTAATACTCTAGTTCTTATGATTAATGTGTAGGTCTGGACCTCATGAAACTCTATATTTTAATTCATCCTAAGATACCTTCCCTAACAAGCACTTGGTATGCCTTAAGATAGCTTTCCTAATAAGCATGTGCGTTTGGATGCTATCCTCATTCTCTAAAATACAATGAGTGCAGCAGTTAATTAACTTATTATAATGCCATAAATCCCCACTCTAGCCGTGACCACTGACTCCTCCTCCACTCTTACCAAGAACATTTTCATTTATGATGAATTATCCCCTGGGTACTTGATGCAAAGTTGGGTGACCATGCAGAACTCAGGGTCAGACACAATATCACAATCCATACTTCTGGGTAATGACAACCTTCTCCTCCTACCACGTGCCTTCCTGTGCTTGGGCGCCTTTATGCCTCCCTGACATCAGCAGCTACTGATGACAAAATGAGGGGTTCTTTCTTCTCCAGATTTCAATGCTCTGGAAAGTATATTTAGGATGATTGGTATGTGAGTAGATGTACAGACTTGGAGCCCTGTTTCCTGTTGTAATTAAACTGCTCATTTGAATACAAACTGAGCTCTAGTTACTTTTAAACTTATTATTTTTTGAGATGCTTTTCACTACAGCATTAATACAGTTAGGAGCTGTTCTCGGTGCTACCTTCATTTTTTGTTTTCTTGTTAACCTTGCCTCTATAAAATTTTAAATATTTATTTTTGCTGATTGATGGCTACTGACAGAAGTTTGAACTGCTACAGATATTTCTTTTCTTGTGACTATTTATAAAATTGTTCATTTTATGTCATTGTATGTGATTCATTAGGTTAACTTTCAAATTCACCTGAATTTTTGAGGGTTCTCCGTTTGGGTTAAGTGGTATGCCCCAAAAAAGATATGTTGAAGTCTAATGCCTGGTATTTCAGACTGTAACACTATTTGGAAACATGGCTGTTGAGGATATAATTAGTCATAAGATGATATCATAATACAGTTCTAATTATTATTAAACTGTTTAATACTCATTAAACAACTTTACCAGTTTGTGCATGACCTTGAACAAGTCGCTGCACCTCTTTGAGCATAAGTTCCTCCTCCACAAAACTAGGATACTGTTAATACTTGCAGGTGAAGAGATAATGTTTGTAATGTGCTTAACCGAATGCAACCACTCAACTGTTTTTGGCCACTACTCAATTTCCAAGGTCTTTATTGAGTCGAATATAGTGAAGGAGGGAAATTTATTGCCCCTCCCCATCACCGTCTACACAGGAAGAACCCTTATTTGGAAATTGAGCAAGTTATAGTGTAAATACATGTGATTTAGTTTGAATATCAAAGCAGTCACATGAGTCGAGTCAGCAATAAAGGGTCAAATCATTTACTCATCCAAGGTAACTGTATTGAATGACCAATGCTTCATTTGCAAATCCGGGCTTTCCAGATGATATTCTGCCCATTATCATGTGCTGAAGTGGAGTCTCCTTCAAGAGTACGACTTTTCATGTGGTTGGAGCAGTGACTCAGTGGTTACGGCACTTGCCTGGCATGCAAGAGTACTCTAGTTCAAACCCCAGGACCACATACACACCCAGGGTACGACTTTTCAACATCAAAAAAAAAAAATGGCTTTTCAGTTATTCACACTCCACATCTATTTTATTAATAGTTTAGCGTATTTCACCAGCATCATTATTTTTGAGTTCTCTGATTTATGTAAAATAAACATAAAATTTCTTTCTAAAATTGATTAATAAAAATCATAATATAAACATTTATTGAACATTTGCTATGTTCCCAACACTGTTCTATTAATTAAGGATATAATAGTAAACCACATGTGACCTTGTTTGAATAAATATTATATAATAATCAAATATTGCTATACATACTCATTACAATTTTAAAAGCTTAAAATGAAAGTACTAACACATCCCCTAATACCTCGCTGTCTTTTTTTTTTTTGTTTTTTTTTTTTCTGCTTCTCTCTGGGTGAGAATTGTGTACATACATTTTTCCTGGTTCATCATTCACATTTTTTTTTAAATTGCAGAAAAACTCAGTATTATGCTTTCTTCTGCCAGATTTTTTACTTCAGCTATGCATCAGAGCTGTGTAGGCCTCTTTTCTTATGCATGTACCCAGTTTTCAGCTTGATTTACTTTTGTCTTTGTATAGACTTTAATTGGTCCTTGTAGAGTTGCTGTTTAATGCTCTCTGGTAAATAGGATTTCCTCATTTTCTGGTGCAGTCTATAGTAAGTGGAGTTTTGCACAGTCATTGTTGAGTTGTGAAGATCTCTTTCCCACCATGATTGCTCAGCTTGATTATATGCCAATTCAGACCACCTTTCACTTTCCTTCCTGTGTATTTACAATGCCTCATGACCTTTACTGATTTCTTTTCCTCATTTAATACTCTTACTAGGTTTGAGCTGGACCTGTAATTCCATAATCATGATTATTATTCAGCATGTCAAAAACTACTTTCTTGCCAAGCTTCTTGCAAAGCTATTCAGACATTTAGGAACAATTAAGTAAATTGAGCTTAAGTGTTCCTAGCCAGGGTGAAGATGACCATGAAGACAGATGTAGATATTTTTAACTTTATAGAGAGAAAGAGAGGATCAGAGACACAGAAACAAAGAGAAAGGTGAAGTAAAACCAATGTGGTAAATGAAGTTCCCAATAAAATTAACTTATTTAAAAATAGCATTACTATTTTTTTCTGCTTATAAAAATGATGCATATACATTGTAATATATATGCATGTATATATTTTGAGACAGTAAAGATTTAGCACAATCTTTCTGTTATCACACTATCTAGAAATAATCATGCTAATTTTTTGGTATATATCCTTTCAGACTCTTTTAAGCATATATCACCTAAAACAAAATGCAGTGAAACAGAAATCATGCTCTGCATATTTTGAAACTTTTTTCCCCTTAATATATTGTGTGGATATTTTGTCCATATCAATAAATAAAATTCTTCATCATCATTTTTATTGGTTACATTTTTGTGCATGGACCATCATTCATATGACTTTACCACTCTAATGGTCATTTATGGTATTTAGAAATTTTAATATTATAATAAATTTTGTTATATATATTCACAAACAAAAGTCTTTACACATTTGCCTGTTGAATCTTAAGAAAAAAATGTTAAAAATATAATAACTCTGTCTAAGGTGCCTTCCTCTTCTTTCCATCTCCCTTTCTTATTAAGGATAAGTTCAAGTTTCTAAGCAAGCCTACAAGATTTTCCAAAACCTAGTTCTTCAACTGTTCATATTCTAAATGTACATCATTACCTCAAAATATATACTACACTGACTCACTTTTTTTTTCAAAAGCCAGTGTGCTTCCACATCTTTATTTCCTTTGGTTCTTTTTATTTGGAATGCTTGCCTCCACATTTTCCTATTCTGATAAATTTCTAGATTTGAGGATCCAGCTTAAACCTTAGTTCTTTTTTACTTCTCTATAACATTTTACAATTTTTATAAGAAAATTTGTCTTCTCATCTGTGATCTGCACATTAAGTGATTTATTAGATTAAATGTTTCTTGAAGGTCTTTCCCTTCATCAGTTAATCAACCATGAAATCCTTATTAAGCATCTACTAAGTGCCAAGCTTTGTATTAATAAACAAAACAGGCTCAAAAAGCTGATCTTTTTTACAGCTTAAATTGTTATAAGATTTTAGTATTACATCAATTGCAAAATTTCTTGTAATGTTAATAAACCAGAAGCAACTATGTATTTCATAGGGAATTTGCTAACTAAATTATGATCCATTCTTATAACACAATGCAATTTTTGATTTCCAATACTGGGTGGCACGGACAATAGAAGTTATCATGATATTACTTTGGGCCAAGGTTAAAGTCATGAATAAATAACTTTCATCTTACCAGTCAATAAACCTAAATCACTAGAGGCTGCTTGAAGTGCTTGTTGAGAATAATTATGAGGCTCATTCTGCTTAGTGGTTCATCCTACGATTGGGAGCAAAGGAATTTGTCATATCTGGGTTTGAGTGATGTATTGGCAGCAATTGCTTAGGGTTTGGGAAACTAGCAGGAAATGATGAGACTATGTGGAACAATGAATAGGTGAAAAATTAGGGGGAAAATGTGGAAGCACCTTGAATTTGTCCATTTTGGAACAGCAGAAAGTAGATGAAATCTATCTTGTATATCTACTTTTCTCTTCTTCATGGGCCATTGTCCCTAAACATCCTTTTAATACTTCTTAATTAAGTTTAGGAACCTGGTGAGTTTATATGCTTTGATTGCCAGTCGTCTTCCACCATGTTCCACCAAATCCCACCATGTCTGGTAACGTGTCCCACATCATAGACTCTCCTCGCTTGACCAGATTAACGGCGTTTCATGATCTCTTCTATTCCTGGGCCCTAATGTGAGTCTAGGATACATAATAATTGACCTTTTTCAGATACAATGAACAATATATTGTTAAAAACATCCCAAATCTACTAACTTTGCTGTTTATTTCTCTAGGATGTCTGTAGATAGGATGAACTGTACTTCATAATTTGATGGATTGAGCCTGTTGTCCTGGTATACTTACTGATACTATCCTCTTTTATCCAGCCATGAGAATTTTCCCACAGTGTAAATTTTTTATGATAAGAACTAGATATTTGTGAGTAGGAGGCCTTTTCAAATTGTTTTGAATACTAAGCAGAATAAAATCTCTCTAATACAACCCTAAAGTCAAAAGAAGTAGTAAAATGATTGTCATGGCTGGGAATTGGGCCTTTATTCCAGGGTAGAGAGAGGGAGCTAATGAACAGAAGGGTATATAAAGTATTTCTAATATGGAAATACATCATATTAAAACAGTATATTTAATCATTTAAATTAAATCATACTGCGCTATAATGGCATGGTAACTACTTTGTTCTTTTGAGAAATTCTATTGATTCAAGATTATTAAAAAAATCTAGGAAGCTCATAACTGTTTTTGAAATTTCTTGTCATATATTAGCATAAAACAATAATTACCAAATTATGATATTCTCAGGAACAACTCTTAAGAGTCTTGGAATCAAAATAGCTCCATCAGTAGCAATAGATTCAATGTGTGGCTTAGTTTTAATTGCACTTAGGAGAACCTATTTGTTTTTAACATTTGAAAGTAAGTCTAAATTGTGTCCAGTGGGGGCACTTAGAGTAGCAGGCTTTGGCACCTGCCTCAGGTAAGGAAAGTTTTTGTTTATTTCATTAGCGCTTGATGCTTTGACAGACTATGGCTTTTCCACTTACTGCATGAAGAGCTGCCAGCCATCCCTGCTGGGAGAAGCTAGTATGGGACTAGCAATGAACTTTTGAAAGAAGTTATTATGCCTTATATGGTTGATCTCCCATGCAAATAAAAGAAGCATTTCATACTGTAGCTAAATGGAATTGGTATTTTATCCAATGTAAATGTATGCCAGCATGCTTTCTGGCTTTTATCAAACACCGCATCTCTCTCCAAGTAGATTCCAAGTTCATCTGTCTATAGGGCAGCTGTAAGTCTGGGCTGGAGTAATGCAGACACATGGATCTGTATAAAAATAAGAAGAAATTAAGACCTGAACCATTTGATATAGTTCCTAGTCCTGTGCTCCAACCTCAAGATTCTATAGGTCTGAGATTGAAAGTTTTAAAACACGTAGTGTCATTCTGAGGCAGTCAGTAATTCATAAGAAATATTCTTCTTTTATCTACCCATTTCTGAGCCAAGCCTAATGAGAGATGAAAAGCGATAATAGAACCGGTCTTTTCTTTTAAAGAGACTTAAGAATGCATGCATACTCAAAAAATACTATAGCTGATGTTTATTGCACTATTTCTGGAACACACCAGGCGTGCTCTGCCTCAGGGCTTTTGCTCTTGCTATTTCCTCCGTATAAATCATTCTTCTGCCAAGTATCTTTCTTGAGTCACTCCTTTATCTCCATGAGGTCTACACTAAAAATTACTTTCTCAGTAAGGCTTTTTCTCTATTTATTCAAAATCACAATTTCAACATCCCTCATATTTCTACCATTCTAATTTCTTTTTCATGGCCCTTAAAGCACTTTTGATAATGTTAATTTTATACTATTATTTTAGGTATTCATTTGCCTCTTTCAAGAAGGCTGATATTTTCTCAATTTTTTCTAATTAACTCTTCAGTTCCTAAACAGTGTCTACAATATAGTGGACAGTGAGTAAGCATCTGTCCCTTGAATGAGTAATAATCACCATTCATTGAGCACTTCTTTTATGCTAGACACTGTCCTAAGGGTCTTATTGTGATAACATATTTAATTCCCTCAAAAAGTCTAGGCGGGCCAGGCATGGTAGCTTACAGCTGTAAACCTAGCAGCTCAGGTGTCTGAGGCAGGAGGATTACAGGTTCAAAGCTGATGATGTAGCTCAGTAGTAGAAGGCTTGCCAAGCATGCCCTGGGTTCAATTCTTAGCACCACTAAAATAAAATAAAGAGTGGTCTCAGAGCTAATCTCAGCAACTTAGGCCCTAAGCAACTTAATGGGACACTGTCTCAAAATAAAAATATAAAAAGGGCTGGGGATGTAGCTTAGCAGTCAAGTGGCCCTGAGTTCAATCCCTGGTACCCCCCCCAAATCACCAAAATAAAAAGTCTAGAAGGTATAAGTTATGGTTATGTTCATTCCGCTACAGAGAAGGAAACTGAGGCCAAATATTACACAAGGCCATCCAGGTGGTCCCTGGTTGAGCCAGATCTGGACCTGGGTGATCTGATTACAGATCTTATCCTTTTAACCTCCATATGCTCTACTGATATAGAAGATGTTTTTAATATTCTCTTTGTGGAAAATTCAAAGGCAGAGTTCTTACATTTGTGTCTTTTAATCATATTTGGAAAAAGCTTAAAGCAAAACATTAAATTGAGGTGAACATAGGAAATACTTGCTTTTCTGACCTGGAATGTTCCTCCTCTCAATAGTTAGGAGTTACTTTTAGAGAGCTTCAATTTTTGGAATAAAGCCAATCTGGGTTTGTAGCTTTAGGGTTGACCAGGTTCTTTGTGGCCATAGGAATGTTGGCATGTCTCTGTCACTCATTCCAAAACCAGAGTGATCTGGAAGCTCATGGATAATAGGAGAGATCCATCCCTTTGAAGTCGTTGGGACAAGATTGGGTCACTGACCATGCTGGCTGGCTTGGCTAATATGACCAGCTGCATCACCTCATGAAAACCTATATAGTTATTCAAATCAGTATGGCCTAGTCTTCTACCACCTCATGTATATCCTTCCTGAATTGAACATTTAGTCAAAGGCAACTTTGGTCACCTATGCTTTTCAACTCTTGTAAACATTTTAAGCTTATTTTGAATTTAAACAAATCATTAGAATGATCTCAAGGTTCCTAGAAAAAATAAAATACCATAACATTTTTAATAACAATGAGAAATTCTGAGAAATACATCGTTAGTTGATTTTGTTACCGTGTGAACATCATAAATGCACTTATACAAACTAAGGCTGCTGAGGTGTCCCTAGGTATTATAACCTTATGGGAATACCTTCATATATGTGGTCCATCCTTGTCCAATGCATCATTATGCAATTCACTACAATATTTGTTGGAATTAGCTGTGTGGGAAGAAGTTTATTGACTTTTAAAAAATTTTATTCAGAAATTTATTTGTTGAACAATCGAACAAGCTTCTAACGAAATAATATAATATATATATATAAATTCTGAAAATTAGATTTACCCCCAAGAACCCCCCCAATTACCCACCTTTATCCCTCCCCCCTTCCTTCCCAATATATCTCTACAAGTGCGTTATGTTGTATGACATAGACTTTTTTTTTTTTTAAAGAGAGAGGGACAGTGAGAGAGAGAAAGAGAGAAACAACTTTTATTTAGTGTTTCATGTGGCCTTCGTTGCTCTGAGACTTTGCTGTGTACGTGGTGCTGGGGTTCGAACTCACATAGTTGTGCATGTCAGGCAAGCGCCTTAACCACCCAAGCTACCGCTCCAGCCCATGACATAGGCTTTTAATGACCATCTTTCTAACAAAATCCCTGCCACAAGTGAACATATACTAATTTACTCCTATCAGTCCATATTGTTGATCAATATTTCAATATGACCTGTAGCCCAGATTATTTTTAGTTATTAAGGACAGTATTATTTGATAAATTAAGAATGCCATCCATTCTGGTTTTCAAATCTCTTGCCCTTCGTAAATTCATTTAGACCACAAAGCTGTGTTGGTTTTATCTTGACCATGAGCCAGCTAACATGATTGACCCACTCTTGACTGTCCTATGGGAAGGGAGAACGAGGGTTGTGAGGTTTACATTCCCTGACCCAGAATTCAATATTTCATCCTCAAAAACCTAACTAATATAAAAAAATTAACAACTACCTAACACATACAGAAGAATCCTATGGAAACTTCATCTTTCACTGAGCAATATTGCATTTTTAAAGATAATAGTAATACAAAATTTTAATGCTCAGTGGATCACTATCTGGTAGTAGACCAACAGCATAGCATAAAACTTTAACAACTAAGTGCAGGTTCTGAGTCCTTGGAGATTCTAATTGTTGTTCATTACAAAAGCCACCAAAATCATCTTGAGCCGATTCATGGAGAATTAAATAGATTTGGTTTAATAAAATCTTCAGGTCTCTGAATAAATTATGAATGCATCTTGACTGCTAGAAGCATACATTGACATTAGGAAATGGTAATGAACAGATATTCAAGAGAGGAGGAAAAAAATACTTCTGCTGATCATCCCATTTGGAACTGATTAAAAGCTGATGAAATGAAAGATTTTTTTTGTGGGTAGATGTGCAACAAGTCATGAATTGTGGACTTTAATAATATATTTTCTTCACAAGCAATAACACAGCAATTAGGAGATGCTCATTGAGGTAGAAATAATGGTAACTGCTGTGCAGATTAGGTTTGCTGAAGGGAGCTCTCAGACATACACTAAAACAACATATTCCAGATTCTTGTTGGTGTGTAATTTCTACTTTATTTACTTATCATCTCAGTTAAAGAGGACTCTTGGCAGTAATGAGACTACATAGAATAGTTTAAGATGTTACAAATTATATAAAAGATAAATCTAATGATTACCTATTCTAATGACAGTACAATCTTGTCTCCCCTCCTGGGGAAATTGCATGGCTGTAGGAAGCTCCTAGCTGGAGAGAGTGCCATGGTACAAATGTCTTCATTATTTTTCTGCCTACTTTGCATCTGCATGGCTGTTCATGAAAGCTGGGTAATTCATTCAAGCAAGAACTGCTTACCGAATGGTTCACAAACCTTTCACTGGTGTTTCAGTACCTGTGAGCAACCTGGTGAATATATAAAAATAATATGCTAGAAAACAGGATGGAAAAATTCTAAGCAATGGGAGAGTGATCTACAATGGTGTCACCAAAATAAGGAAAAGGAAGGCCAGGCAAAACTAGTGGTTGCTATTTCATTTCTAGTTACTGTAATTGCCCTAAAAGTAAACAATCATGAAATATTTAATGAAACTTTAGAACAGACTCTATTTCTGAGGATATCTATGTTTATTCAGAGAAGAAAGCGGGAGAAAACAGAAACTAGAGCAGATTTTTGAGATCCTCGGTTTGAACAATAACTCCAAGTTGTGGAAGACATAAAGTTCATTTGTTTTTCTTTTTCCCATTTTTATGTTGTTCCAGATTTTCTTTGAAAATCACTTTTCCTAGGCTTTCCAAATTAAATGAAGAAAAGTTTAGGAGAGTAAATACTAATAACAACAACAAAACTGAACTTTTCTACTTATGAGTAAAGTTGGTTGAGAGAAGTCTCTGTGACCAATAAGTAACTTTGTTAACTGCATTTCTCTTTTTTTTTTTTTTAAGAGAGAAGGACAGTGAGAGAGAGAGAGAAACAGAGAGATCAGTTTTTATTGAATTTTTCACATGGCTTTCATTGCTCTGACACTTAGTTGTGTATGTGGGTGCTGGGGTTTGAACCCATGTACTTGTGCATGCCAGGCAAACACTGTAACCACTGAGCCACTGATCCAGCCCCTGCATCTCTTGAAGTGTATTTTGTTGTGCTCCATGAAAGAAAGATGTTGCTAAACTCCTGCTATGAAACATAGTGTTAATTATGTGGTAAAATTCAGTGTTATGTGGTCTTACATTTTTAAAATGTTTTTAATTTTCTGAATTGGATTCCTCCTCTGTCACCTCCGCCATGCCAAATCATTTGAAACAGGTGATTAGTCTGTGCTTCTAGTTGTATTACTAGTGGTAACATATTTGATGGCAAGGCTTGAATTGAAAGCTGTTCCTTTCATATCCTGAAAGTAGAGAAGGCTTTCTCATCATTCTGGAATTGCTCCTGAAAATGGATGGCAGAACTTGCACCATATGCCTGAGCCAGGAATATGATTTCTACTGCTTTGGAGCCCAGAAGAGTCCAGAGACCATTCATCAGCACAGCGCTTCAGTCAGCCACTGCCTGTGGTCAGAACAGGCAGCGAGATGAAACCCATCTGCCACCCCTGCTCTAAGGGCGCTCTCTTTGAGAGTCACCGTGATGTTGTTCTGAGCGCTATGCTCTACTCTTGCTTCCTTACTCCTTTTTGTTGCTGGCTACTTTATCCAGTTCAACAAGAGGAATAATTCTGGATTTTGAGTAAAAAGATGCAAATTCAGTTATTGTTTTAGGATGAATTTTTTGCTGCTGAAAACTACACACCTTAAGGTTTAATACAATTAAGGTTTTATTTCTTATGCAGACCCTTATGCAGTGCTGTATTGCTTTGGGACTCTGCCCTCTGCCACCTACACTGTATTCCATCTAGTGGCTGATTTCTCTTAAGGTCTTGCAGTCTTCCCTTGGGTCTTCTTCATTCAGTCCCAGAGGAGAGAAGAGAGACCTTTGAGATTACAAAGGACATTTTAGGGAAATGCTGTGTTGTTGTATGCCTAGGACAATGGCCAGAAACTTTTTCTGTAAAGGGCCAGTAGTAAATATTTCAAGCTTTCCTGGCCGTGGGGTCTGTTTCAACCCTCCGCTCTGCTGCTGAAGCAGAATAGTGTCTGGCAAGATGTTAATGAATGGGTCTGAGTATGTTTCTACAAAATTTTACCATAATAGGCACAGGCTAGATTTGGCCAGTGAGCCACAAGTTGACTACATTTGATCTAAGAAGAAAAGAAAATTGGTTTGGTCAGCATATAGCAGGGTCTCTTTCATGATGATTCTGTTAGGTATGTGATATTGAGCAAGCAACTTCTCTGAGCTTTAGATTCCTTGTCATTAAATAAAAATATATACCTTCTGCATAGTTCATTTTCATGTTGGTGTGGTTATGAAGGTCAAGCAGGACAATGGATTATTAGTACTTTGTAAATTATAAAGCAATTTACACACACATTCACAATTGTACGAAAGGGCCCCTGAAAGATAACTGGGTCCCTCTGCTTCTCATAGATAACTCTCACTGATTGGAACAAAACATGGGGGAAAGCATCATTATTATTTTAATACATTTAAGTGTTAGTTAAAATTATCCATGCAAATCCAATAGGCTTAAACTAATTCAATTCTTGTTTATTCTTTCTATGAAAAACTTAGCTTGGATGTAACTTGAGGATTCAGTATAGTTAGAAAAAAAATCAATTACATAAGTCAACCTGGAAAAAAATTTCATTTAGAGGACTTGTTACCGAAGTAACTGGAATTTCTTTGGAAGTGATTTTTTTTTCTAATTATAACGCAAGTGTATCACTATGTGCAGAGTGTATTCATTTGCCAGGGCCATCATAAAAAAGTACCAATGACTGAAACAATAGAAATGTATTTGCTCACAGTTCCAGAGGTTAGAAGTCCAAGATCAAGGTTTTGGCATGGTTGGCTTCTTCTCAGGGCCAATCTCTGTCTTGTAGATGGCTATCGTCTTTAGTTGTCTTCATATGGTCTTCCTTCTGTGCCTATCTAAATCCTCATCTCTATTTCTAATATGGAAACCAGTCATATTGGATTAGACTGCACTTACAGTAACTCTATTTTTTTTCTTTGCTACTGAGGATTAAACCCAGGGATGCTATATCACTGAGCTGCTGAATTGATGAATTTGTGATCCACATACGTTAGCCTCCCAAGTCGCTGACATTACAGGTGTGTGCCACCACACCTGACTCTTAATTAATACTTTGAAGACCCTATCTCCAAGAATCATTAGGCTTTGAGCTGCTGGGTCAGGGTTTCAGCACACGAACTGGGGTGAGGTATGTGGGGTGCAGTTCTGTTCACAGCACGAGTTCTGCTGTCACTCTAGAGATGAGACACTCTCTTAGGACCCTAACTCAGTTTAATTGTGGTTCCTCTTGTAGACACATCTTTCAAATTGCTCCCTTACTCATAACTACTATTCTTTCTTGCAATCTGTTCTCCCCCTCCTTTTTTAAGAGAGAGAGAGAGAGAGAAAAGGAGAGAGAAAGAGACTATCCATTTTATTTAGTTTTTCATCTGATTTTCGTTGCTCTGACACTTAGTTGTTTATGTAGTGCTGAGGTTTGAATCTGGCATAATATTGCTGAGCCATTGCTCCAACCCTGTGCTCCCCTTTATATTATTAAAACATTTTCTTTCTTAAATCTTTTCGCCACCCAACAATGAAAGTTAGAAGAAAGAAAAGAACTTTTAGTTCCGTCGCATTTTTACTTTCCACTGTAGTTTCACTCGTTGAACTTTAGTACCTGGAATCTCAGAGGGAACAGCCATAAGGAAAGAAAAAGATTAGAAATAGATTTAGTTGATGATGAAATGAAAATACATTTATATCTTACTACTCTTATAGAGAAGGAGCTGTTCTCTGTGTGTGTGTGAATGTGTACATTTCCTGCCCTAATAACTTAATGCCAGTATTAGCAGGGATGCAATGAAAGATCTAAAAATGATAAGATTAGTATTAATTAATGATGAAAAATCACTTTGAAAATGAAAAGGCATTCTATGAGAAAATGCAAGGCCATATTACTACTGTTGTACCAGTGGAAAAAAGTACCATTATGGCATGATGGTCCTTGTCAACTCCACTTGAAGCTCCATTTTTAATGTATTTTAACACTCAGATTTCATTGTTTAGAATTTTATAGTATCAAAAGGTTATCAATTTAAAAGAAAACAAAGCACTCAGAAGATTAGATCTGTATATGGCCTAGTTAGCTTAGTTCCTCTATTGTGACTTGTGGAAAAATAAAACATCATGCTATGCTGAGCACTTGTTAATAAGTTTGAGTTTGTTATTTTAAACCTTCTACCAACTCTTCATATCCATAAGCTTTCCTCCTCATTCATTCAAAAAATATTTATCGCCAGGCATTGTGCTAGGTCCAGGAATGTAATTGTATGAAAAAACAGATGTGACAGAATGGAATGTATATTTGTGATCACATATAAACAAACATAAGTATCTATGGGATATATGGTATACATATATGATAAGGAACTCTTAGTTCTCAATTACAAAAAGACAACCAAATCAGAAAATGTGAGAAAGACTTGAAGAGGTATTTTTCCACAGATGATATACAAATGGCCACAGTCATATGAAAATGTATGCAACATAATTAGTCATTGGGGAGATGCAAATCAAAATCACAATGAATATCACCTCACATATACTAGGGTGGTATCATTTTTTGAAAAAAAGAAAGTAAGTATTGATGAGGATGTGGAAAAATTGGAACCTCATACATTGTGGGAATGTAAAATTGCCAAGTGCTGTGGGAAACAGTTTAGCAGTTCCTGACAAAATTTAAGATGGAATTACCATATTACCCAGAAATTCTACCCCCCAGTATTTATAACAGGTATGCAAATATCTATAAGCAATTTTTTTACCTGAGGTCTACTTATGATCGCTAAAAAATAAAACAATCCAAATGTCCATTTAAACTGATTAATTAATAAACAAAATATACTATATTCGTAAAATGGAATTCAGCCATACAAAGTCATTAAATACTGATAGATGCTTCAATATGATGAACCTTGAGAACATGATAAATGAAAGAATCTGGGCACAAAAGACTACGTATTATATGACTGCATTTATATGATATATCTAGAATAGGTAAACACATCAGATAGAAAGCAGATTAGAGGTGTTGAAGGTTAGAGGCAGGGAGCAATGGACAAGAGCTAGTTAACAGATTTGGGATTTCCTTAAAGGGTGATTATAATGTTTTGAAAATAGATTGATATGATGGTTATACGTATTGTAATTGTATTAAGATGAGTTGTACACTTAAAAATGGTTAATGTTATCTGAGTCCTATCACAATGAAAAATTTAAGAAAATGTATGATCTCGGGCTTGATGGAGCTTACTATGGAGTAGGAGAAACAAATAACAGGCATTATTTAAATGATTCCACAAATAATTATGGAGACATAGCTACTTTGTACTGTTATCTATATTCATTCTCTATTTCAGTGCCTCCTAGTCCCCTGGAATCTGCCTGGCAACCCCAGCACATTGGGGTCATGGTCATCTTACGTTGAAATCAGTGGACACTTTTTACTCCTTTAGCTTCTTAGCAGCATTTGATACTGAGGACCACTCTTTCCTCTTGACATCCTTTTTTCTACTGCTTGGACATCACCAAAGCTTATTGGTTTGTCTAATCTCTCCTCCTCAGAATCCTGTGTGGTTTCCTTCCTCCATACACCCTTTAAGTGTTGGTATTCTTCAGTTGCACTCCTATGGATACAGCGATTTTTTGTTTCCATGCTTATGTCTGAATCTCTAGTCCATGTTTATTCAGTGCATTTTCATCTTATAGGTGTGTCAGGTGCAAAATACAGCATACAGGTCATGGATGGCATATTTCAATATTACCCTTGGAAATTTCTCAGAAGATTCTATGATGGAGGCTGGCATGCAAACTCCGGCAATTTTTTTTTTCCAACATGTGAATAGTTTACAGTTGGGGCAATTGACAAAGTACTTTGTCCTATTGTACAAATACCATGAAGGTTGGTGAGATGCTGACTCAATCAGAGGTGTGTACATATAGGGATCAATCCAAGGAATGTCTAATTAATGACTCCTACTTCACACTGACCATGAACACATCTTCTTGCTGGACACAACTGCCCATCAACACTGACATTGTTAACTCTCTTTTTCTCCCTTTGTTTTTATTATTTTATCCCTGATAGGATGCCACTAAAATTTTGTGTATTAAAACAAGCATGATACAACTTCTCTATCTGCCTTAACATTTTATTAATCAAATAAATAAATATCTGTTAATTCTACTTCCTAAATATATGTCAACTACATTCCAATTATTTCTAAAATGATCCAAAATATTTTGTCTAGAGTATTCAAAAAATCATTTACTTTGTTTCCTGCCACCTATCCTGCCTTTCCTCCAACTTCTTTTTCTATTGCTTATGTAAACAGATATGGAGCTTCTAGAAATGCAAGCCTGACCTATCACTCTCTTGCTTAATGCCCACCAATGACTTTCCAATGCCTTTGGGTTGTGTCTAAGCTCCCTAATGTACCTTATTTTTACCCTTTTAAATAGAACCCATTCTACAAATTCTCATTAAGCAAGTACCGTACAGCAACCAGGCACTGTTGTGCTGATTATAGGTTAGTGACCAAAGTGCAGCAAAATCCTTGCTCTTCTCGAGCAAGTGGGAAGTGCTAGATGTGCTTTAGCTTTCTCACCTCTGGTCTTTGCACACACTCTTCACTCTCCACAGCCCCTCTCTACCTCCCACCCATTTTCCTTTTGTGTGGTCAACTCTCACTTGTCCTATTTGTCTTACTGTAGAGATTCCATATTTCGGAAGTGCAATGGTTAATTTTAAGTGTCAATTTGGTTGGACCACAGGGTCAGATATTGTTGTGTGTATTTTCATTAAGATATTTAGTGGATGAAATTATTTAAACTGGTGAACCATGATTAGAACAGATTTCCCTGCATAACATGGGTGAGCCTTATCAAATCATTGAAAGGCTGAATGGAACAAAGACCTCTCCTGTTCAAGAAGTGATTCTGCCAGGAGACAGCTTTTGGACTCAAAGTGTAACTCTTCTCTGAGTTTCTGGCCTGCCTGCTTACCTCTTAGATTTTAGAGATGCCAAACCTCTACAATTGTGTGATCCAATTCTTTAAAATAAATATCTTTACACACACACACGTGTGCATACATGTACACGCACACACGCGGGCGTGCACACACACACACATCCAGGTTAGATCTTTTTCTCTGGAGAACCCTTACTAACCCAAGAAACCTCCTTGACTGGTCAAGTTTGGGTTGAGTCTTCCTATGTCCTCCCATAGCATCCCTTGCAGTTGCTATAAGAGCTATGACCATAGTGTCTAGTAAATACCTTGTTACTAGACAAGGTATTTGGCACCCCCTACTACACCATAAGTATTTTTAGTACAAGGGTCATCTCTGTTTTGCTCACTGCTGTACAAGCTCCACATTTGGAAAATTCAAGAAATGTTTTAGAAGCTTGTCTCTAAAGAAAAACTGAGAAAGTTTTACTGCATTTATCTATAATTTGGTTGTATATCATTTTTTGAATATTTAAGTCTAATCTGAGTTCCAAACATTGCTCCCCAAGATGGTGTCAGAAACGCAGAGATCACAAGGAAGCCAAGAGCTATAATGATGTGGTATTACCCAAAGTAATGTACCTTAATTCCATTTCCAAGCTTATAAATATCCACACACAGAGGATGTATTTCCTTGCATATTTTTTTTGATTCCCACATACATGGGATCTGAGTATTCTCATACATGCTTCTTTTGTTCCTTTAAGTCAAGAGTTGTATATAATTTATGGATCATCCTGGTCACCATCCTTCTTCATAACAAATTACCTCTTCTGGGGATAGACCTGTGGCTTGGCAGTTACAGCGCTTGCCTGGCATGCGCGAGGACACAGGTTCAAACCCCAGCACCACATACACAATGAAGTGTCCAAGCAACAGAAGTCACATGAAAAATTAAATAAGAAAGAAAGAAATTGCTTCTTCCATAGCCTTATCTGGCAGAATCCTATTGCTAGGCCATCCTGTCAGCATCTACAACCGATTATTGCCTGTATATTAGAAAATTCTTCTTTCCGGGCATAGTGATACACACCTCTATTCTCAGCAGCTTGGGAGGCTGAGGCAGGAGGATTGCAAATTTAAAGTCAGCCACAGAAACTTAGGGAGAGTCTAAGCAGCTTAGTGAGCCTCTGCCTCAAAATAAAAAATAAAAATAAAAAACGGGCTGGGAATGTGACTCAGTGTTTAAGCACCCCTCGGTTCAATCCCTGGTACCAAGAAAAAAAAGAAGAAGAAGGAAGAACATTTTTCTTTTGAAAAGTAACATTTTCTTATTCTCTCTGTTAATAACAAGTGTAGCTGTATCAGCAGCATCTCTACTCCAAGACTAAAGCATGGAAAAGAGAAACTGTTCTTGTGACAGACCCAGAAATCACTTGAGAACTTTGTGGAAACGTCATTTAGCATGTGTTGCATTGATCTGAAGAAGAGCTTTCCCTTCCCATCATCAGAAGGCCCTTTGTACTCATGAGATCTCTCCCCTATGATGGGCTCCTAACTCCTCTCAGAATAACACCACACTTGATTTCTGAAAGGCTAATAAGAGACCTGCCTGCTTGCTAGCTTTCTATGTAATTGGTCCCTTATCTTACAAATGTTGACTTCCTGTTGCCCACAATTTCAGTCTGTGTGAACTCAGGAAGTTAACCATTCAGGAAAGAAACATCAACATTCTTTTAGCTTCTTGCTGACTACAATGATGGAAAGTAGTTTACAATGGAGAGAATGGTGCTGGTAGAACTATGAGTCATTCCTGCCCAGATCTCCTGTGACTCATTTTCCTTCATTAAACTGAGCAGAGTCAATAGCCCTTCAGTTTTCTCAACAGTAGATCTAACTGCACTAATGACTGGCTGTTGAACAAGTTTAGCTATGTTCTAATTTATTTATTAAGCCACAGTAAAACAAGTACAAAATACCCATCAATGGATAATGGGAAGGCATTAGTGTTTCTGCTCATGAATTAGACCTAAAACATGGCTTCTTTTAGTTGAAAATGTAGAAGGCTGGGCTAGCCCCCATCAGCAAAGTGAAAAATGCAATTTTCTAGGCTCTCTTTGCTCACATTTTTAGACCTTCTACTCTAACTGGTAGCCATATGAGCAGTCCCATTGCCTGGGCTTCCTTCCCTTGGCTTAATGTCTGAATGATTTCTATCCTGCCCCACTGTTTTCCTGCATATCCTTTTTCTGTTGACCCACTCTTTTTCTCCATCTGAACACTTTGCCTATTGTTCTCCTTGCCCCTCACCCAGAACTTCACTAAAACCTACTCATTTACATCTTAAAAACTCATTTGGCTTTAAAAAATGCTAGCCTTCAATCTGATCTTCTTATCCCTAGTAACATTTTTTTAAACAATATGAGAAATTAACTTTTTGTAGTGACCTTGCACTTGCATCTACCATAAAAGGCAATGTAATGTTGGGCTTTGGAAGCATTTATTTTTTGTTTATTCCTTTCAGAGCTTGGGATTAAACTCAGGGCTTCATGCACACTGAAAGCCCCACCACTGAGCTACACTTCCAGCAAAGAAGAGCTTTGAAGTTGGATACATAGATCTCAGTTTGACTCAATCACTTAATCAAGTTTTTAACTTGTTTAGGTCTCAAATTTCCTCATTAGTGAAACAGGGAATATGGTGAAGTTTTTCAGATTAAATAGCTAATGTATGTGTACGAGTATTTTATTGAGATGAGGGATAATTTTTTTTCTATCATGATTATATGAAGTCTAGATGTATTTGCTTTCTGTAGAAAAATATTTGGGGAATTTCTGAATCCCTAAAGAACATTCCTTAATTGTTTTTTCTTTTTTTTGCACAGAAACCAGATGGGAGAGAAATTGAGCCAGTTGCTATGATTGAGATTCATTTATATTGATCAATCAGTGAAGTGATGGGGCATTTATGTCACCTATAATCTGTTCCCTTTGGTATCTGAAACCTAGTAGGCACTCAATATGTGATTGTAAATATTTTAATCATACTATGTAGAAAGGAGCCTTTTTTGAAGTAATTGAATTTTAATTTCCTTTCCACACCACCATTCTTCTCAAGGATATTTATCAGTACTATTAATAAGTACTTTTTTTGCTATTATTATACAGTGCTTCATTACCTACATGTGTGTTATTTTCTTTACTCCTGAAAACAACCTTGTTATATTCTGGTTTAACATTATTTCTCATTTATAAGAAGCTGAGACTCAGGGATGAAGATAATTTCTTATCCAAATGAAGGTACATTGAGAGTGAAAGAAGCATTAAATTGGGATTTTTCCCAGGCAAACTAGGATGTTCATTCACTTTATTCAGACAGGTAATGACTGCTCCAAAAGCCACCTATCTTGAAAAGTGCCAGATTTGCAACAAGAAAGCACGTCTTCTAATGACTCTACGTAAAACTGCTAGAATTTCTAGGTGATGCTAGGATGTAGGAAGCTGGTACCTTGAAATTTGTACGAATGTTACTGTAAAAAGTACAGGTAGAGCTGTCACATAAAGCAGTGCAAAACTGTTCTGCTAATATGTGGGACTGACTGCAACGACATTGTAATTGTGTGATGAGTTTCCACCACTTTTCTTAATTAATTGAATCATTTATATATTCATATAACAGACCTACAGTGGACACTCACAGAAGCATTTATTACTGATGGATAACAAACATCCCCAAAATCAGTGTTTTGGCTGGGCATGGTGATATGTGACTATAGTCCCAGCCACTTGAGGGGCTGAGATGAGATTATCATCTTGAGCCTAGGAGTTTGAGGTCAGTTTAACAACATAATAAGACTCTATCACCAAAAACCAAAAAAAAAACCAAAAAAACAAAAAAAAAAAACCCAAATCTGTGTCTTAAAACAACACTTATTCATTCATTTATTTTTTAAAGAGAAAGGGATAGTGAGAGAGAGAGAGAAAAAGAGAGAGAGAAACAATTTTTTATTAGTTTTTCATGTGGCTTTCGTTGCTCCAAGACTTCATTGTGTAGTGATGCTGGGGTTTGAACTTGCATACTCGCACATGCCAGGCAAGCAACAATGTAACTGCCGAGCCACCGCCCCAGCCCCAAAACGACACCTTTTTTACTCATGGTTCTGTGGGTCTGTACTTTCACCTGGGCTCAGCTGGGTGGTTCATCTGCTGGTCTCACCTTGGGTGACCCATATGGCTGCCATAAGACGTGGCCTCAGATGGCTTCACTCACATGTTCACAATTGTTTCTCACCAATGGTCAGGGATGGTCAAGGATGCTCAGCTGGAGTGGCTTATCTCCACTCTCTGCAGTCTCACACCCATAAAGAGACTAGCCTAGTTTCTTTACAAGGCGGCACCATCCCTTCAAGAGATTTTATGTCTCTGGAGGCCTTGTTTGAAACTGGAACACTGTTACTCTGCCTGTCTCTGTTGGTGAGGACAAGTTATTAGATAAGCTTTGATTCAAAATTTAGGGAAAGTAACTCTGTATACCCTCCATACCCTTCCCTAGTCTCTGTGCCCTAGTACTGAACCCAAGGTCTCATACCCATAAGGCAAGTGCTCTACCACTGAGCTATAACCAGCTGAAAACTCCACCTATTGATGCTAGTCTCAGGAAAGTACTCTTGCAAAGGAGAAAGTATGGTGCACGCTTGGACTGGAAAAATGTATGGTTAATTGTTGCAATCTATCATAATCTTTGTACATCAAATTTATCCTTGGCAATGAAGATGCAAAATTGGTAATAGCCCGTATTTGCTTGGGAGAGATAGACAAGAAGGTAGCAATTACAATGGAAGGTAAAAAGTGCTTTGACGAAAGGGCAACTGTTATGATTTGAATGTGAGGTGTCCCTCAAAAGCTCATGTGTGACAATTCAGGAAGGCTGAGGTGAAATGATTGGGTTATAAGAGTATTAACCCAACCAGTGATTCAATCCTCTGATAGGATTAACAGGCAACTGTAGGCTGATAGGGTGTGGCTGGAGGAGGTGGGTCATTGGCAGGGGCAGGGGTAGCGTGTGCCTTGGGTATATATTTTGTATCTGGCATGGTGTTTCTCTGCACCCTGGAGGCCTTTCTCCATGATGTTTAAACTTACTGTAAGCCCTGAGGGTTGGACCCAACTTTCTATGGACCAACACCTCGCAAACTGTGAGAAACCTTAAATAAAATTTTCCTCTCCTTAAAATTGTTCTTGTCAGGTCCTTGGGTCACAGCAGCAATAAAGCTGACTAAAACAGCAACCATGGTGTTTTAGGAATACAGGAGTAGCTAATTCAAACTGAAAAATTAATACCAGAAAAGTGGCCCTCTGGGTCTGAGAATATTAATTTTCATCATGTTTATTTGTCTTTTCAGAGTCAAGGATAAGATCTAAAGCTCCTGCAATGGTTTCCTTTACCTGATTATTTCTTCCATCCATCATTTAAAGGGTTAAAGGCAATTAATAGGAGAATGAGGAGAATGAAATGAAACCAGTAGAGGAGAAAGAAATTTTTTATATGTTCTTCACCCACTTATATATAACAAGGATATATGGAATTGAGGTCATTAAATAAGAATGAGTGGGAACATTTTTGCTACCATTGCCCTAAAATCTCACTTCTACTTTGAAAATTTGAGAATTATGAATTCAGCTAATATATATGACTCTAAAATATTCAAAATATACAAGGGTTTGCATGAAAACCAGATCTGGGAACAGCAAGTATGTGGACAGTTCAGCACCTGACCTGTCTACCCTCAATTTAATAGCCCAAAAGTGAGGTTGAATTCGGGATATTTGGTGAGTGATTTTAGCCCTGACCAGGAAATCTTTGATTGAAAGAGAAAAAGTAATCTTGTTAGATAATAAAGCCAGTTAGATTTATTGTATATGTGACAGCAGGGAATTCCTTTAATCACATACTCTCAAGTGCCTTTGGGAAATTGAATGATAATAAAGTGTATACTGAGAGGAATCAGTAACAGTTTTCTCCCAAAGAGAAAAAAAATTGATACTGGAGCTCATCAAACCAGTGTTTCTTGAGGGAATCAGGAGGCAAATCTCACAGCTTCCCACACCAGGATATGTAGGGCAGTAGACTGGAAACTCTTTAGGAAAGATGTTGTACCTGGATACTTCTGTTCTGACATTTGTTTATGTGACTGTGTAAGGAAGCCGGAGCTTAGAGTAGAAAGCTGAAGTGGATTCTCTTCTTCTGAGTCAGGCAGATCATTACAAGCCATACTTTCACATCTCTGGGTGACTTTGTTGTGTGTGTCACTGGTCCTAGCTAATGGGAACCAGACTGAGGTCAGAGGAGTTCCAGATGGTTGGGTGCAAACTATACCACTTAGTGGCCCAGATGGCTGTAGTAATCAAATTAAATACTGGCTATCAATCAATGAGCATATATTTAGCACCTATTATGTGCTTGACATTGTGAAGATACATAGGAAATATAAGATTATGAGATAAAAGAGCATGAGATGGCAGAAAATAATAGTTAACTTATATTTCCATTTCCATGAAGATGTGTAAAATATAACATGTGGGAGAAATATTGCATATGTTTATAAAAGTATTCCCTAAAAATCTCCTTTATATGTGATGCATCAGACAAGCTGTTGACATATGATCAAAAGATTTCCATTGGTGAGGAGGTGTTGTGGAGAGACATGCAATATAAGCAGGATAAAATTACTGCCATGAAGTCTTGGAGTCTCATTTGTTATATTTGCTTCATTAATAACAGCCAATAATAATAGGCAACCTATGTTGAGCACTATTTACTGTAACTCTTCTAAGTACTTAGAGTCATTATCTAATTTAATCCTGTTACAACTCTCTGAAATACTGCTATAACTATTCCTAGCATCTGGCGACAAGTTAGAATGCTAAGGTCACATTGCCAGCAAGCATCACAGGGTACTAGACTTGGACAATCATAAGTTCCGGTGACAATGACATAGGGAGTTGGCTCTATTCTTGCACTAATTAGGATTCTTAGTTGAAAATAAGGAAAACCAACTCTAACTGAAGCAGAAAAGAAATGCGTTGGAAGAATAACAGGGATTTCATGAAATAGCTGGGAAGTCTTGAGAAGTGGGCTCAAAATGTAGACAGAGGCCAAAAGATACTTGGTAACAAATTCCTTAGAAAAATGTCACAGCATTGGTTGACTCACAAAGCTGCTGCTGACACTTCCCAGTGGCCACTTGCTCCACCCCAGTAGCCACTATTGGCCTTTCATTTCCATAGCGGGTCTCGGTTTGTTTCTCCAACCTGTGCCTGGGAGAAGAAGAAAGGGATTACATGACTCCCTTCAGCCTCAATTTCCTCCTCTTTTGGAATCACTCTCCAGTAGGAAAGGTGTCTGCATGCTGGGTGGGCTAACAAAACAATTGACAAATGACAGTGTTGTGCCTCTGCAGCATGCAAATGGAACACACAGGCCAACTTCCCTCCACAGTTCCTAATGCTGAGATTTCCAGCTCAGGGCAGTAGTCTTCAGATAGCTCTGCCTGTGTCTTGCCCCAACTCCAGGCCCCCTGCATAAATTCCCCAGCTCCTGCTACTATTAGAGACATCCTGGGACAAAAGGGAGATTTTTTCCATGAGAATTCTTTTTTTTTTTTTTGAGAGAGAGAGAGAGAGGGACAGTGAGAGAGAATGAGAGAATCAATTTGAATTTTTCATGTGGCTTTCGTTGATCTGACACTTCATTGTATACATGGTCCTGGGGTTCAAATCGGCATCCTCGCACATGCCAGGCAAGCACAGTAACCACTGAGCCACTGCTCCAACCCCTCCATGAGAATTCTTAATTAAGAATAACTGGATTAAGATTCAATCAATTGGACTGAAGCGGTGGCTCAGCGCTTACAGCACTTGTTCAGCATGCACAAGTACGCAAGTTCAAACCCCAGCACCACATACACAACAAAGTTTCAGAGCAACGAAGGCCACAAGAAAAAGTTAAATAAAAATTGTTTCTCTCTCTCTCTCTCTCTCTCTCTCACTGTCCCTTTCTCTTAAAAAAAAAGAATCAATCAATCTTAAATAGTTAGACTTTAAGACAACTTTGGTTCAGGAATAAGAAGGACAGTTAAGAGATAACCCTTAATTTCAAAAGTATTTCAGAAGTTTAATGAGCTCAGTTCACTTCAACAAATAACCATTGCACATCTACTAGGTGCCAGCCTTTTCTTAGTAATAGAAGAGTAGACATAGTTCCTGATGTTAGCTTCACAGTTGAGTTAGGAAAACAATCAAATACGTGCTTACAGCTGCCTCAGCACTCTTGGTGCCTCTCTAACTCCCTTTGTTTAAGAATATCTTACCATAAAGCAAGTATACTCTAGATAAAAACAGTAGTCTGAACTCATGAGTACTTACTATGTGTCAGTGTTCTAAATGCTTTGCATTATTAACTAATCAAAACAACTGCAGCCAAAAATCAAATCAAAATGGATCAAGGAGCTTGGTATCAAACCAGCTACATTGCAATTGATAGAAGAAAAAATTGGTCCAACACTTCAACATTTAGGAGTAGGCAAAGACTTTCTCAACAGGTCTCCGAAAGTGAAGGAAGTAAAGTCAAAAATCAGTGAATGGGATGTCATAAAGCTAAAAAGCTTTTGTACTGCCAA
>PVKS010000286.1:0-17144 GCA_004027875.1 Aplodontia rufa
CAGCTCAATTTATAATAGCAAAATTATGGAAACAACCCAGATGTCCCTCACTGGATGAATGGATCCAAAAACTGTGGTACATATATACCATGGAGTTCTACTCAGCAATTAGAAACAATGACATTGCAGCCTTTGAAGGTAAATGGATGGCTATGGAAGAAATTATGCTGAGTGAAGCCAGCATAACCCAGAGAACCAAGGGTCGAATGTCTTCACTCTTCTGTGGAGGCTGGAGCTAGACCCTGGCCATTGAGAAAGGAGGTCTATTTTCACGTGTTAAATCCAGATAAGTTGTAATGTTATACAACCTAATACATTTTTAGAAATGTTTTGGGAAGGGGAGAGGAGGGATAAGGGTGGGTAATTGGGGGGGCACTCTTGGGGGTAAATCTAATCTTCAGAATCTATATTCATATGATATTATTCCATTAAAAACTTATGTGATTGTTCAACAAATAAATTTCTCAAAAAAAAAAAAAGAATAGGGTATCAAACAAGAGCTCTACCCATAAATATTACAATGGTAAGACAAAACAGTTGAATGAACACAAAACCAAGGGTGGAGGGACTTGTGCCTCAGTTTACATTTTACCCCTAAATATTAAAGGAACTTTATCAAGTTGGGTAATACTTTTGCTTTTCTGTTTTAAAAATTTCTATTTAGCATTTGTTTATGAAGATCATGTTAGAAAGAAAATAGATAAAGGATAATTAGTAACATGAAAAGCTTATTCCAATGATCTGGTGCCTGATGGAAGAATATAGAGTGGCAGGGCAATTTGATTTGGGGACATCTGAATACTGGCTCTTATGTACCCGAACTCAGAAAGAAATGACCATATTCTTGATTAGGAACTTAGAAGAGAATGCATCATTTTTGACCCTTAAATCTGCCTTCATAGCCTGCAGTGTACACTCCATCCAAGAAGCCATAGTATGTAAATTACTAGCAAGTCCTTAAGGTTTCAAGAAAAGCGAACTCAATTATAAATTTCTTTCTTCCTTACAAAAGACAATCTACACAATTTTTCCAGATTGTTTTCACACGGGCAGCATCAGTGATCATGAATATGAGGCAAAACTAATAGTTTTTAGGAGGAGCATAAGTTTTCACATGTTAAATTTGTCTCCAGCTTATATTTCTTGAGACTGTTTAATCCAATCAGCACTGTATGCACAAATATATCTAATTTTGATGATTTCTTGGCTTTTGTGCTTATACCATCTGCTCCAGAGAGGAACTGGGATTAAAGGAGTATGACTTAAACTTAGAGTGGTAATAGTACCAACATATCCAAAAACCTCACTCTGAAATGGGTTTCCTTAAAAAGAGGTCCTGGGGAGTCATGCAAAGCTTTGGTGTATTAACATTTGTGATGTATTATATTAGATGGGCCTTGGAGTAGAACAAAACCAAGGTTAAATGGTACAGGGCCTTTTCTAAGTCAAATAACTTCTAAGGAATTTGTCAAATATAACTTCTAGAGTGTCATTGGAGAAGTGAAAAATAATACTAGAAGTCATTGTATTCCCTGCTCGAGTTTTAGGACAGTTACATTACTTTAAAATATATCTGTGTTCATGGCTGTCAGAAGAAATCCTAACAAAATCCACACATTTGCCACATCCATTACCACTGTAAAGAATTGCTTTGAAATGCTCGCTATAACAGTTACACAGCTTCAACTTCCTCATCTGAGGCTGGGTATTTCGAGTTTTGGGCTGAAAGTCTACACCCAAGGAGCCAAAGTGATGGTGTTGCACCTTCCAGTTGCAAAGTGCACACTGCAATTACAAATACTAATAGCTGATGTCTACTGGGCACTTGGTGTTTACCATGCCCAATGTGTGCATGAGGCGTGCCGTGTAGTCACAATTTATACTGTTATTACATTTAATGAGATGAAATAGCACCACACAGATGGTATTATTGTTTTCTCAATTTTACGGATAAGGAAACTAAGGACAGAAAGGTTGAGAGGTTTACCCAATGTCACACAGAGAGTATGTAGAATAACTGGGTTCAAACTGAGGTAGCTGCTGACTCTAGGGAGTGTGCCCGCTGCCTGCACAGCTGTGCTGACAAACTGATGGTTTGGCAGAAGCAGGTGGAGGACTGGTAGCCCATGATACCCATTTCACCATGAGTACAAAATAATCCTGTTTAAAGTGACTCTAACAGCACCAAAAATAAATCTTCCAAGATACATAATATCAAAAGGAAATTTTTATTAGACTAAATTCAAATGGTGATCAGTACTTGGTATCTTGAAATGTCAAGTGATTTTTTTTTTGAGTGTGTGGGGTGCTGGGGACTAAACCCAGGGCCTCACACATGCTTATGCCCAACACTTTTACCTGCAATTTCTTTCACAGGCCAGAGCACCAATATAGAATCAGCTATCAAAAGTAAGTGCCCTAAATCTATGGTACTTCCTTTCCTAAAGTGCATGTTTTAAAGTATGCTGCTTTCGAACAGTCCACTAACCCTACAGGAACTCCCAGCATGGGGGGTCACTTCATAGAAGACACATGGCAGGAGAGAGAACAGTAGATGATTTGGGGCAGACCCCAGCCTCTTGGTAGCGTAGATTCTGCATCTTACGCAACAGGGCAGAAAGCAGCATTTTTTGACTGTCATGTTTAGCACAATTTCTAGATTCTCGAATGTATTCTTCATGCTTTGCAATTGTTCTCCTTCAAAAAATATGGTAATAATGACACCATCACCTTGTTTTGTGCTTAATAAAGAGACAGATAAGAACCAAAGCTGCTCATGAGTGCAAAAGTGAAAAAGAAAAACGGCAAACAAAAAGCTAAGTCATTTGTTGTAAGAACCTACAAATAAATTAAACCTTGCCTAAGATATATTGATTTTATGTGGCCTCGCCTGTAGAATAATGTCAAGGGTTCCTGATAATCCATTACATTCAATAGGCAAAATCTCCTTATAATTTTTTTCTTTCCTGAACGATGTATAATCTATGTTTTCGTTGATGAAAAAGTGGTGTTTCATAAGCTTAAAAATTCTTTAAAGTAGTAAACAAAGCCGACTCAATTGTATGTGGAAAAGTTTCTACTGATCATTTCTTCAACACCACATATAGAGAAAAATCAGTTATAATTGACCCTATAAATGAAGTGCTAAATCTAAACCCATATATATACTTTCTAAATGCACGAACAGAGTCCTGCAATCTGGACGTGATTATTCTTTTTCTTTTTTTCTTTTTTTTTTAAGAGAGAAGGACAGTGAGAGAGAGAGAGAATCAATTTTTATTGAGTTTTCCACATGGCTTTCATTGCTCTGATGCTTAGTTGTGTACGTAGGTTGCTGGGGTTTGAACCCGTGTACTTGCGCATGCCAGGCAAGCGCCGCAACCACCGAGCCACCACTCCAGCCCCTGAACGTGATTATTCTGTCATCTTTTTCATGAAGTTAGCTTTTCTTTTCTTTTTTTTTTTTTTAACAGAGATTTTGGTATTGATGGGGAAATAAAAAGTTAATTATAGACTTCTGATTAAAATTCATTAAAAAGACTCAATATCTTTAGATAATTATTGGGATCCAATTTTTTTCCTACCCATACCAAAAGTGATTTTGAAGAAAACATTTAAAAAATGTTTAGAGAGATGCTTTTCTCTGTGTAATAAAAAAATTATTCTTACCATGAAAAAATAAAATGTCCTGCCTACAATGATGCTGAAAGAAAGCAAAGATGGATATAACATTACTAGTAGAAGAGCAGATCGACAGACCCGGCCTGTTAATCTTTAAACCTGCAATTACTCATGGCGTTTTCCGTGCGTGTTCTCCTCCTGCTGATGCTCTGGTAGCAGGAGGGAAATGAAGATGCTGAAAACTTCCTAACTGACAAGAAGATTTTCATTTTTAGTGTTTAATAGTGGTTTCTGGTTCAGAAATTGGCAATTTAGGGGCCTGGCGTGCCATGCAATAGGATTCTGGAATTTCACAATTGAGCGGCTCTCAGGAGGGCTGCCTGACTGGTGAGAGTTTGGGGGCCTTGCACTGAACAAACAGGCCACCTTGGTGCATGGTCAAAGGATTCATGCTGGGGCTGGAGATGTGTCTCAGTGGTTTTGGTGCTTGCCTCCCATGCACTGGAATGTGGGTTTGAACCCCAGCACCATGTATGCAACAAAGTGTCAGAGCAATGGAAGCCACATGAAAAACTAAATACAATTTATTCACTTTCTCTCTCTCTCTCTCATTGTCCCTCTCTCCCTTAAAAAAAAAAAAAAAAGACCCATGCTTTGTAAAATCTGGCAGTGGCTACTTGGTTCCTGAGATTTAACCTACATCAAACTTTCCCAGGGCACCAAAACCCATGAATATCAGTGGATACATATCAGGGTAACTGCTGCTTTTGGAAGGTTCTAATAGGCCTTGGAGAGGAACTTGGGGAGCAGGAAAGCTCAGGTAACAAAGCCTACATCCCAAGAAACTTCATCCTATAGTTATACAAAACCTTTTATCTATATTCAAACAAATATAGAAATTTGAAGCAGGAAAATAACGTAGATGTTAGAGAAAGACACAGCAATGCTGAAGCTGAGCAAACAGTCCCTCAGAAATGCGTTTATCCATCTGTTCTACAAACTACCGGTGAGCACCTACTGTGCACAGACACTGTGTGGGGCAGTGGAAGAAAACATAAGTTGTGTCCAGACCTGTTTGTATCCAGGGGTTTTGGTCCAAGAGACAGATGCACGCAGACATAGCTGCCTGTGGAAATGCCACAGAAAGAAATTAAGCACAGGTGCCAATGGCCAGAAGAGTCACTTGATGCTGCCAAGGTGGTAAGCGAAAAGTGTCACAGGGAAGGTGGGTCATTAAAGGTCAGGAAAAATTCTCCATGTTGACTGCAGAGAGTAGGCAGACAGAGGGGCCCAAGACCCAGATGAAAGTCCAAGGAAGTGTGGGCCTCTGAGAGGCAGTACGCTGACAGTGAGACTGCCCTATATAGGACATCAAATCTGGGCTGTCTGATAAGGGTGATGGTGAACTGTGGAACAATTAGAGGAAGGGTATGATGAAACTTCCAAGCAGGGGCTGAGAGAAACCAGCTGGGAGGTCACCACAATTGTCCTAAGCCAGACTCAGCTCCATGGCTCTTCTTTTACATCTTGGAAAGGTAACCTTTCTTTCAGTGTAAGCCCCTACTCCCACCTTTCTCCTTCTCACCCCCTTTGCCCTCCCTGCTAAACAGTTTGAAAAAGTACCCTCTGCTCCTTGGCTCCACTTCCTCACATCCCTTCCCATCTGCAGCCCTCAGTAATCTGATTTCCATCAGTCCATTCCTATGAAACTGTTCTAGCCCAAATCTCCAGCAATCTGTTAGTTGTCAGAATCTAAAGGCGTGTTCCAGCTCTCTTCCTGTCTGGCTCCTCCGTGTGCAACATGCCTGACCATTCCTGTCAAAACACCCCCCTGTCTCTAAATGGCACCACCTTCCCCTCTGCTTCTTTTCCCACCTCTCTGTCCAACATTTTATAAAATCTTACATGGGCTCCTCTTTTCTCCACCAGATCTGTAATTGTTGTCATTCTATGCTTTCCTTAAACCAGTGCTTCTTAAATATGAGCATTTATCAGAATCACCAGAGAACTAGGTGGGTCCTTATATGGCTGTTCCTCCCCCATAAATTCTGATTCAGTGACTCTTGGGCGGAGCTCAAGAATCTGCATTTAGAAAAACAAGTTCCAGGGAATACTGATGCTGCTGAGAATCATCACTTTAAACAACCTTTTCTATGTCTATACTTCAGCTACCAGCAAAGTTAATGATTCACAACCACGGATATTCCCAAAACGCCAGATATGGCTGTCCCCGTCTCTACTACGATGTTCCATAGGCATCTAACATTTACCTTGACCAAAATGAAGCTCACCAAATCTCCCTTAATCATTCTTCTCCATCCTCCCAAGCCTGCTCCTCTTCCTCCTTTAGTCACTTGTTGGAGAAAGGCCCCTCCCATCTGCCTTAGCCATCACCTGTCACAAACCCTTAAGAGTGGAATTACCACCTTCATGGTTCTGATTCATACCTACTCCCTGACTTTTCTGTTGCCGCCCACACCTGGTCCTACTCTTTTGTTTTTTTTTTTTTCTTCAACAGGGACTATGGCATTGGCCTAAATGATCTCATTGCTTCCGTCATCACCCTTTTCAAATCCATCCTCCATGTTGTTATCAGAGAGAGTTTTTCTAAAATGCCACTCTGAGCTGTCACATGCAGACTCCTGTCCCAGTGCATCCTCACAGAACCCCCCTCTCTCCAAGCACAATGGTTTACCCATAGCAAACTTGTTCCTTTTACCGAACTCCCTCATTAAGGTAATGGCTCCCTAATGCTATAGATTGTGCCCTCATTATGTGCACTGTTGACATTTCAGAAACACCAGGGATTTAATTTTAGTAGCACTAGGGTCTAGTAAAGTACAAGGCACCCTGTAAAGATCAACATCTTTTGTTGTTTTGACCTAACTTGAGAGTTTCCTGGGAAGAAATAAGCTGCTTCTGAAATCTCAATCATTGTTATAATACCTTAAATTTCTCTTGCAACGGAGCTGGCTCTGGAGGGAGACTGCATATTGTATCCTCTTCGGTATGGATGAGCTTGGTTCTCTTATTAACAAATTATTCTGGATGCTTTTTATTCCAGCAACAGAAACAGTTGGCCTGGATTTCTTAAGTTTTCATTCAGGATAATAAGATATATACTCTTTGATCTTCGTATCCTTATTTATGCTTGAGCTGAAGGGGTGTAATGAAGGCGATTTGGGCTTTAGCTCTGGCCTGGCTACAAGCTGCCCAAACTCTGTAGACCCTATAGAAGGTAGTGTATTACCTATAATTTCAACCCAGAATAATGACCTATCCTCATGCTGAGCAGATAAAAGTTAAGAGGAAAGGGATAAATGTGGAGATGAAAGGCAGCCACAGCACAGGCAATAGCCATGCACATCAGGAACTGGACTGGGATCCCTAGGTCTGTGGAGAGCCAGAAGGCTAAAACCATAGCTTCTGTGGAAATGATGAGAAATGGAGCCCCGCTCCAGCAGTAAGAGCCTCCAGTTACCCATAGACGAAAGGATCACTGAGACGAAACCAGTGTTACGAACATTGCCAACGGCTATGCATATGTTTAGGTTAACTTTTTAGCCATGCATTTTTTCATATACTGTACTCTGAGTATCCTATAATTAATTCCTTTGTTTCTAATGTCTTAAGTCAACATTAAAAATTTATAATCTGGCCAGGCATGGTGCTGCACATTTATAATTCCAGCAACTTGGGAGGCTGAGGCAGAAGGATCACAAGTTTGAGACAGACCTGGGCAATTGAGTGAGACCCTATCTCAAAATTAAAAATAAAAAGGTTTGGGGTTATAGCTCAGTGCTATAGGGCCTTGGGTTCAATTATATATATATATATATATATATATATATATATATATATCCTAAAGATTACCTGTATCAAAAATATTAAAGTTTTAAAAGGCCTACTCCCAGGCCCCAATCTATACCTCCTGAATTGCAAATTCCCTAGATAATTCTTTTCAATGTGGAACTTGAGAAAAACTATTAAGTGAAAAGGATTCATTCAGTTGTGGCTAAAGGTGACATACTTAAACCCATATGAAGTTGGTCAACAGCCAGAATGTCACCATCTAGTTCTATGGGCAGTAGTTTTGCTTGCTTCTGCTAGTTATCAATTACACAGATAATATCTTTAATTGGATATTGCAAGACTAATAAGTCTTTTACCATTTTAAAATCTATTCTATTTGTGATAACTTTATATGAGATAGTGTCTGCACCAGGGTCTAAATTCATATTCAACAGATTCATTATTGGTAGCTAAGGCTGCAAGAAAGAGGATTCAGTCCCCCCAGCAAGACCTCTTTGATACAACACATGCAAATGAAGGATGCAATTAATTAAATATTTCATTGCCACTGCCCAAACTCAAATGCATCCTGTCTATCCCACCCTTAGCTTGTTACCACAACCAATCAAATACAAAGGCAGTGTGGGGAAGGGTCACTGTAATATGCAATACAATAAATATATCAATTGAAGACCAACATTAAAAGAGTTATTTGCTAATGGGCACCATGCCAGGGTTACTTAGGCAATGCTGCTTGCAGAATTCCTAAGCTGAGTTCACAAGATATAGATCGATGCACCTCCAAAGAGAGTCTATATCAATCTCCATTTCATTCATTAGCTCCCACTTCGAGCTGGTTGGCTGCTAGTTAACTCTTTAATGTGGGAGAAACTGTCAGTGTAAAGGCCACTGGGACACGTGCTCTTCCCAGCTGTACTTGACCTGTCAATATTTCTTGCAGCAGACTGTTTAAACTGGTACGGCTAATGGCAAAATGGAGACCTATGGGGTTTTTCAGGCTTTCATAGCTTTAGAATGGCTTACCATCCAATAGCAAACATTAGTAAATTCATCCCATTGCTGTATTTCTGCCTGTGTCTTACCATCCAGGTGCAAAGAAATGAGGATAAAATTATTTTCCATAGTTCTATCCGTAAACTCAAAGGTATTTTAGACTACGCATTATGTAAATGTGGGCTCCTCTACAATGAGATACTATCACACCAAGGACTTGGCTGCAGTGGAGATCATTAGTTTGTGATTCAGCTCTAAAGAAGCTCCAAACAATGAGGGAAGCAAAGCAGCACTTTCTATAAAGTTAGGATTCATTTTCAATTTGTATTGGTCCAGGGACAACTTTATTGTTGCACCGTGGAAGAACCTGGATGCTCAGGGGGACGCTTGGTGCACGAACTATTTCAAGCCCTTCTGAAAATGTAAATAAGAGCCCTAAAACATAAAGGCATAATTACCAAAACAAAGAATAGTCTCAGACCACCAGGAATAGCTGGCTTCGCTTATTTTCTTTCTACAAATATTGAATTTACTAATTTCCCTTGCCTTACTGTTGAATAAAATCAATTTTCTCAGTAGAGCTGATCTCTGCTTTGTTTGAGGTTAGATGTGAAGTTGATATGCATCCTTAGATATACTGTTTGGGAGAAAGCCTTGAATATTTAACCCTACGTCACAGTGAGCCCTCCCTTCAGCATCCTGTGGGGCATATATTGATTCATTATTTGACAATCAGGATTCTCCATGGGTTAATTGACATGTTTGGAATTCAAGGCAAGAAAATCTGTGCATTATTTTAAAACTCCTGTCAAATTGTTTGTAGATACGGTTTGATAACAACACCTGTTTTTTCCTCTCTTGGCCAATACAATCCATTGAGAATCCTGGCTTAAAAAATTTCCCTGCAGAATTGTCAAACATATGTATTTGTATTTCATTACTTGGGTAATAGCTGATTTGCCAAGTTCATTTACTACTAGTTGCTTCTCAAACATCTCAGTGGGATAATTAAGGAATACTAAGAACTGAAACTGTACTAAGTTAGGAGGGGTCTGGAGCCACTGCCCAAATCCCAGTCCTGATTAAACTGCTGTCCAGAATTAAATATTCAATACTGAAATTCTCTTTTCTTCCTTTACTCTGAGAAACTTATCATCAAGGAGAGAGAGAGCTTCTTTCCAAATTGGAAAAAAAAAAAAAAAGAAAAAAAGAAAGACTCCCTTCGAATTATCCATACCAAACAAACATATCAAAATCCTGTAGACTTTCAAGTGAAAGGTATTTAAACTCAAAATTGACTTGGTAATGGTCTAAATTGTGCCTTCTGTCAGTAGATATGTATGTGGGGAGAGAAAATAAATAGTAACTCCAGGAGTATGTCCTGGAAGAGAGTAACGAGAGGCCAGGCACATTTCAAGGTTACGGCTGAACACAACTGTACCAATGAGAATTTGGACAGCTAAGACCCACTTGAGAAATTGTGGATATGAAGGATTCTAGAGGAGAATGTTGAAGTATGATAGCATGAGAGTTTAAATGCTCTCAAAGAATCTTGCTGGCTCATTGCACAAAGAAAAGAGATATTTTAATCATGAGCTATCTATCATCACTTGAATTTGAATGCCTGTTGTTTGAAGTCACAAGCTATTGAGTTCTGTGATGCAGGTTTTCAGGTCTAGTGCTGGAACAAAAAAGGTATGAAAACTGGGGGAAAAAATGCCTGTGGACTTGACAGAAGGTACGGCATCTGAAACACTGTCTCTTTTAAATTTTGGACAAGGAGAAGCAAGAATCATTAAATGGTGAATTTCTCAAAAATCTTCCCTCTGAAGAAAATCAGAATAGATGAGTGACTAGAAAGAATGAATTAAAAAATAAACCTTTGAGTACAAGCACCAGTGCTATGGTAAGACAAACACATTAGATCCATCAGTTCATGTTTTCCAATGCACCCTGTAGGAAAGGACAGCCAGGGATGCAAGATGAATTCTGTTTTAAGTGCAGGCAGCCAAGTAGCAGATGGCTGAGATCTTGTTTGAACAAAGACTGAAGTGGAAGGGCAGTTCTGATGATGATCCTCTCTTACTTCTCACTGCTCCTATATTGATGCATGTTCCTTTGTGAGCTAACACTGATAGACTCAAGGGGGCCCTTAACAATTCCTCAGAGAGATGCACATGGTTTCCCATCAACTATGCGTCAGTGCTCATGGGAGAGGTATTATTGATTTCCCCAAAGTGAAGAAGTTGCCAAACTTAGTGCTGGCATGCTCTTGTTTCATTTTATTTCATTACGTGAGAAAATTGTATACTTTTTTTTTTACTCTCTCAATGCCCAGGAGCCCAGGCTTAAGGAGGGGGGAAGAGTTCAAACTCTTCAAATAAAATAAAAGTGAGACCAAAGGCCAGAGAACCTCTCTCATCACATTTCTACAATTTCCGCTTTCAAGCCACCACTTACAAGCCACGTCTTGACATAATCTTTAGGCTTAAGCATGTGGAACAGTGGACCAACCAGCTTAATAAAAAGACAAAGATGATATGCAACTAATAGACAGAGCATCGCAACTAGGTGTTAACACATCATTCATTGAACTAAATGCTCTTTCAAACTCGGCAGCAGAAACAATTAAAGTACTGACTGCAGTCTTAAGTTGCTTCAAATTGTCTGGCACAATTGATCCACAATTATCTTTGTACTCCCTGAAGCCCCTGAATGCTACCTTCTTCATTGACTTTAAATTTCCTTCACAGTTATCCAACCTGTGTTCTGGCATACTGAATATCTGACAAAGTGAATATCCATTGGAAAAGCCCATTTTGATAGATCATGGAATCCTAAATATCCTATTAAAACTCTGAGTGTATGTCTCTTGAATGCTTATAACCAGCTCTTCATAACAAACAAGGGATCTTATTAAAAGCTTAAAGATGATAGTTAAACTTTAAGAGAAAAGAGACAGCAAACTGTTTTCCCTTTAGTTTCATAACAAAACATGGTAGAGAAATTCTTTTGGCAAAGAGGCAAGTTCTACCTCCGAAGATTGAACTCTACAATTGTACATGTTTACTATGGCTAAGGAATTTTATTCCTCATGTTGGGGTCAAGTCTCTAACATTGCTGATAAGATACTTTCCTGAATGCTTATTTACATAGTTGTTTGGACATTTCCTTGTGGAGGAGATAACTATTAAGTGGCTGATTCATTACAATCTCTGTGAACATCCTCTGGAATACCAGCAAGTGCACTTTGTTTCCAAACCATTATGAAAGTGAATTTGGGAACACAGGCATAGATGTGTTCATTAACATTAGCTTATGTAAACAAGTATCTTTTTAATAATTTGTTACATTCCTTCTCCTTTTTCTTGTTGCTGTCTAACAGAAATTGTACAAAATTATGTGAATGAAACATCCTGAGGATGGAGAGAATCAGCCGCTTTCTTTGAATAAGGCTGACCTGCCCTAAGATTAAAGCATGGTATTAGATCCAAACTGAAGAGTCGTTTTGAGCTGCTATGTGAGAACCACAATTGTGTCTAGACAGTGATTAAAGGCCATTGATATAATCTAGTTGTGAACATAAAAACCCATGGATTATCTTTTTATCCAATCTGGATATTTGTATATTTGATGTTTTTTCTCATCATAGGTGCATCCTGAAACAGAAATGGTAAAGAATATTTTAGTTGGGAACCATAATTTCTAAGGTTGTTGGAACTTCCCAAAGGTAAAAGCTGAACTATGTCTGACTAGGGTATCAGAATGTATCTTATTTCACTAGCACAGAATAAAAATGAAAACCAACTTTATGCAGTGTCTGAAGAATCTTTTATGATTTCCTGTTTACCTTGGTTCAGTTTCCCCAACAATGCATATTCCCATGGATCTTATTTAAAATGTCCATTAAAACTGCTACTTAGGGGGCTGGAGCGGTGGCTAGGCAGTTACGGCGCTTGCCTGGCATGAGCAAGGACACAGGTTCAAACCCCAGCACCACATACATAATGAAGTGTCCAAGCAACGAAAACCACATGAAAAACTAAATAAAAATTTATTGCTCTTTATTTCTCTCACTGTCCCTCTCTTTCAAAAAAACAAAAAACAAAAAACAAAAATCCCAAACTGCAACTTTATAATTTTAATAATTTCTCCCCACTCTCTCTGAATTACAATAATTCACATGGTATACTGAATTTTTCTGTGACAATAATGCATATATATATATATATATCATACATATTGTAATTCTTTGATGCTTTGTTGCAGCTTAGGGTAAATGTTAATACATAAGATGTATTTGCCAAAAATTTACTTTAATATTTGCTATTAACAAACTCATTAGCATTTAATACTGTGAGTTTCACTCCTACTCCTTCTTCTCCTGTTTACTCTTTTTCTTCCTTGTATTTATAACTTGATGTCCTGTATAACCGACAAATTATCTTCTAATTACTGGCTATCTCTCTCCATTGGAATATAAACTTCATGAAGGCAGGAAGCTTTGCTGTGTTCATTGACTTTTCAGCTGCACCTATTATGGTCCCTGTCACATAGTAGGTACTTAATAAATTCTAGTTAATGAATGAATTGTGATGCTGATCAGAGTATAGGATATTGCAAACATCAATGCACGTGTCATTCTGTACTTCCTTGACGTTATCTTTCCCAGAAAGTTAATGATGGCCCAATAGTCTATGTTTAATAATCATCCCAGGGAATATCGCAAAAGATGTTAAATATTAATTGCTTCAAACACAGTGGGAGGTATGCATCTTTGGAGAATTTTTAAAATATAAGATCTTGTACAAGAAGCACTGCTTTCTCACATATGCTAAACATTTGAGTTATTTACTTATCATCTACGAAACGAAGACAAATTTTGGGAAATGCAGTGATCAAATCTGGAACGGAATATCGTAATGGCACAGGCCCTTCAAAGGTAAATCTTACACAAATAATTACTTTCAATAGGATAAGAAATTTTAATACACTTAAATGGTTGAAGAGTTATATTTGTTACCTCTGTCTCTTTGTCTGTATTTCTTTCTCTCACACACAAAGGATGAAGGAGGAAAAGACCAGAAAGACCCTGATATAAATAACATAAATGCAAAGAGGAAAAGGCCAGAAGTCCTGAATGTTTATTCCTGCTAGCAGTCAGCCAAGTGCTATTGGCTGGTTAATTTCTCTTTAAAAGTTCTGTTATAATCAATTAACCATTTAAGATCCTTTCACTCTCCAACAAGCCTGTGAGCTCACAAATGGGAAAGAGAAAACAAACAAGAAAAAAAGTTTGTGTAAATGATTCGAAGAACTTTTCAATTTCCAGTGAATTGAGAAATCGTTCATTCTGTTTCTCTATCATTGCCTATTCCTATTCCCAGAATGTTGTTATTGCTTGGCGACAATAAGGGTTAATGACTGCCCTGCCCCCACTCCCCAGCATTGCTTTCAGTGAAGAACTGTTGCTTATGTAATTAATCAGAGGAAATTTCAAAATAGTTTATACCATCAATCTCTTTGACAACATACCTAACCACTTATTTCATCTTGCCTTTGGAATAATGCCAGAGAGAAACATCTAGATATCTTTGGGCTAAACCTGCTTGTCCTAACATCTGCTTTGTTACCTACTCGGCTGGATACAGGTTGTTCACCAAAGGCAAGCCAGAGTGGAGAATTTCATTAATGCATCTCTGTATCTTTATTTAATCAGTCTCAACTCTCCCACAGCTTCTCCAAAGGGATTCATCCCCATTTGTCATAAGCAAACCAATGTAGCAGCTCCTTCATCATTATAGGAGAGGAAAGGAAAGACTTCTCTCATATCAGAATCTCCTACATGTTGGCTCTTTACAAAAGTGATTTCTGCCTTCGAGTCTATGCCTCTACTTTTATGCTCAGAATTTAAAATAAACTAGTGATGATTGAGACAACCCAGACTGATTTAAATTTAGACTTTTAATTAGTAAGACAAGCAAGATAATTATATTATTCCCATTTTAAAATTTAAGTAATCAAGGCAGAGCAAGTCCCAGGGTCACCAATTAGACCCTTAGTAAGACCAAGATTACAACACAAGAATTCTTGGCACCTTGTTTATGTTTCTAATCATATGAGAGGTCATCTTTCCTTAAGACAACCCCTACAGTCAACAGAAAACAATACTGTTGGATTGAAAAATCAAACAAAATGGATCTAATCTAATAACATAGGTAGTTATCCAAATTGTGACTATATTCATTCAATATTAATTTATTTAATAAACAATTAAATAACTATTCTGTATACAAATACATGTATGCAGTAAGCAAAGGAGTTTCAAGGCAACAAATTGACAAGAATGTGTATGAACCACATGTACAAATGCTGAGGGAATTCAAAGGAATGGATCTTATGGGCTTTGCTTGTCTGACAGGTTTTGACTTAATTGACATCTGGTCCATTCATTCAAACTGAAGCTGACATAATTTACCAAATTATAATAAGAATGCTTGGATTTATGAAAACATAATATTAAACCTTGCTCTAATTAATAAAATGAGAAAAAATATAGCTCTTTTTCAAGTGCTCTGGGGCATTCTAAACCAATGGTTCTCTTTATTTTTGATATCAAGGATCTTTGAGAATCTTATAAAAGTTATAAAAACCTCATCTCCAATTATAAAAAGTAGATATACACAAAATTTCATATTAATTTCAAGGATTCACAAATCTCTCACATCCTATCTATGGCTCTCAGATTGGAACCCTGTGCTGTAATGCAAAAGGCAACTCAACTCAGGAAAGCATCCCCATTGGTATGATAATCTTGATTCTGGATCCATGATCTATCTATTCTAAAAGTATTATTGAGTGATGCTGCAGCTCAGAATATAGTGTCCCAAAGTATGGCACTTTGGCTGCTGAGTTGTGAACTAAAGGAGATTAAAAGGACCTCACAAGCACGGTCTTTCCAGCTTTCTCCCATCTTCCTGATTTCTGAACTTTTTTTTCCCAAAGTGGGTCAAGAAACCAGAATTTCTCTTCTCTAATTTGGGTCCTAGAAACTAGAACCTGTGTTCCCCCCAAAGCAAGTCACAAAACCTAGAATGGTTACCTTTTTCCTTTTCTTTTGAAGACCTTCATATCCAGAGGGCTCTGGCCTCATTCCCAGGGGGAAGAAATGCTAGACGGAGGCCAAGAAGAATCGGAACAGATAGGACTTGCAGGCCCTTCTCAGTGTTTTACCTTTAGATCATGTTTTTTTTGTCTAATCACCCTTTTACCTTAATCTCTTAGTTAGACTGGGAGACTATGGGGAATTTGGAACCAAGTATCAGGATCTGACTTCCATTAGAATAGGCTGACTGCGGTGGTTGGGGGTTTTGAGGCAAGAGAGATACCAGGGGCACTATTTTAGACGGTGTTTTCACTGCTGGGATTAAAAAACCTAACAAGAACAATTTTAGAGGAGGGAAAGTTTATTTTGGGGCTCACAGTTTCAGAGATCTCAGTCCACAGATGGCCAGCTCCTTTTCTTAGGACCCCAGGTAAGGCAGAACTTCATGGCAGCAATGTGTGGTGGAGAAAAGGGGCTCAGGACATGATCAGGAAGCAGAGAGATAGAAAGAGATTCCACTCACCAGGGATAAACTATATATCCCAAAGATATGCCCCAGTGACCCACCTCTTCCAGTCACATCCTACCTGCCTATAGCTACCACTCAGTGAACCCCTATCAGGGCATTAACACACGGAGAGGGCTAAGGCTTCCATAACCCAATCATTTCACCTTTAAACCTTCTTGCATTGTCTCACACAGGAGCTTTTGGGGGGACTCCTAATATCTAAAACATAACAGGCTCTGATTAGGTGGTTGTTGTAGAGATCCAATGAGACATGATGTGACTTGGATTACAGTGGTAGCAGGAGGGATGAGAAACAGTTAGATTCTGGGTGGATTTTTGCTTATGGATTCTATGTGGAGGAGGTCAAATATGCCTCGCTGCTATTTTGTCCCAAGATGCCATTAACTTTGACTACAGGGGGAAGAAGGTGTAGAGTGGTTGTCTTTATGATACAGTTCAAAGTTTACTGGGGCAATATGGTCCACTATTCATTCTACTTTGTTGGGCTGATCTAAATTTCCCTAGCCTTATTTCTTCACTAGCATTTTCAGCAGAAAACTGGGTTATTTTTACTCCTATTTCCTTTATAGTTAGATGGATCAGACTTTCCCCCTAAAGCCTTCTTTGGCCATACTAGCCTTCTATGAAATCACAGCCAAGCCTCACCATGCACTTGCTTATAAAATGTTCCCTAAGTGCAATGGAGTTCTTGATGTTCTTATCCCCTAACTGGATCTTAAGGTCTAAAAAAATGCAGCAGTTACCACCAATCTCCCTTCTGTGTCTCACTGACTGTGCCTAGCATAGTGCCAGGTGTCAGGCAAGTAGAATTATTTAATGCATTCTTGGCTGAACAAAAATAAAATCTCTGCAGAGTTCCTACTTACAGCAACTTCCCTTCTTTTCATTTTTACTCTCAAATCTGAAAATGGAACAGCTTGAGACATCAAAGCCTTTTACAATTTGACAAAGTTTGTATAATCAGTGAAAAGATAAACCACATGCACCACATTTGCGTCTCAATACATTTCCTGTGTTGCAATCTGGATGTACGTAACTGAGGCCAGCACTTGGGCAAATTCAATGGGATCTGAAATTTTGATT
>PVKS010000286.1:17244-67466 GCA_004027875.1 Aplodontia rufa
GTGGTTTCCTTTCAGGCTGTTGGGTACTGGTCATTATGCCTTTCAGAGTCATTAAAATTTACCTATTTTCAATTCTGACACTGGACCTTTCTTGCTCTTTGTTTCTTTTCTTCCTCATTATGGGCTGTGAGCAGGAGTTTATTTCAAATTACCCTCCATTACAGACATGCCATTTTGCACTGTGTCTTTCTGTGAGTGACCTTTCCCCTGTCAGTGTTTCTTCATTTCTAAAACTTGACCGCTCCCAGAGGAGAGGGTATATGTGTAGGAGGGAAGGAGAGTGCATTTATTTATGCTTTTTCTTTTTCTTTCTTCCTTCATTCCTTTCCCACTCCCCCACCATGGTGGTTATTTAGCTTTTGATAAGGAAAAGGATAGTTGAAGGTTTTCCAGGTCCTTCATTTCTTATTCTTTGACTGTTCATTGCTCACTTTTAGGTAATCTACAGAGTGCTACCACATCCATCAGAAGGGAAAGATAATTAGGAAAATGCGTATCATCCAATTTTAGAACTTACTACCTATTAATATAAGGAATTTTATGAAGGGGGTTCTAAGATAATTAAATAAAATTATATTCATCCATTATAAGATTTAAATGGATTTATGCTCTTATTATCCTGAATAATCTATTTAAAAATGTACACACAATGATTGAAGGTATGGATATGTGGACTATTATTACTAGAGGGGAAGAGAAATTCCAGACTTCAGACTCAACTAATGTGAATTTATATAAACACTCAGATATTCCTGTCTTTTAAGTGGGAAAATAATTTTTTTTTTTTTTGAGAATGTTCAATGCTATCATATTACATCTAACTCTCTTCCTGGAAGCTCATGTGTAGGCTCCATTTCCTCTGTGGTACTTCTACCTGATTCAAAGTACCTTTCAAGGTGTCTGTAAATAAGACTTTTTTGTCTTCTTCTAGGAGTTCAACACCCACCTCAACTTGATCTTCACCCCCTGATGCGTTATTCATTTCAGCCCCATTTCATACAGTTGGGAAGTTCTTGAGGGAAGCAACCAAGACTTTAAAACTTTATCAAAGGCTTTGGTCATTAGTATAGTTCTGGTTAGCTACCCGTTAAAGTGACTAATTTGTGATAAAATAAACTTTGTTAATGTTTCACTGATGGGAAAGCCTTCTCATATCTGATCAGACTTACTTTCTAACAGATTAGCAAGATGATATATACCTACTAAAAATTCAAGCTAAAGTTAGCTTTAATTGTTCAGAAAAAGATAGGGAAACTCACTGTTAGCTAAGATTGAATATACCAAGAACCCTCCTTCATTATATGTTGAATTCTCTGAAAAAATGATTACCTTTTTATCAGTCAAATTGAAACAGAATAAATCCATAAGGCCAACCTAGAGCTCCAATAAATATATTTATAGCCCAAGTAAACTTTAAAAATACAGAACAAAATAAATGTTGGGGACATTATAAGTGGCTAAGTTATATCTATAATGATGTTGATTTTTAAAATTTATTTTAAAATGAAAATTAAAATGAGCAAGTTTTTTTTGTTATATGTTCCATGTCTTATGTGAAGTCAATTTATTCTAAAAAAAACTTAACCAATAATCTTTGTCACTTCTTTAAAATCAGTCGCTTTCTATATTCAGATTCTTATCTATATGCATGCATCCATAGCATACACCCCTCTATCTTCTTGCTTTCATAGAAGAATACCTTTATTTTTAAAGAGAGAGTTTGACTTTGTTGCAAGTGTGAGAACAAGAGTAGAAGAACTAAGGACTGCTACAGTTCCATTTTCATAATAGAATTCTGTTGTTCTGGAATGATTTATTTCTGAATAAGGAAAAATGTAAGGAACTTGGAACACAGACAGAAGTACCTTCTCATCAAAGGTTGTCTATAGTTTCATGAATCACATGTGATGGATGAGATTTATGAATTAGAATCTGTGTCAAAAGATTTACAACATACTAAATTAGTTATGACATCTTCTCGTTGGTGCGCATAAACTTTCAACACGATATCTCTATCATCACCGCAGGAGGATGGCCGGCCCGATTCCTTCATTCCACCACGGCACATCCAGACCCTGTCACTGTAGTTGATGAATTCTTGAAGGAATGGGCCTCAGATCAATTAAAATAAACACCACAAGCTGATTTATCAAATCTTTTCTGAATGCTCTCAGAAAATGTCAAAAATCTGATCCATTGACAGAGAAAAGTCAGAGAATCGTGGCAGCCTATGGGATCACAAGACCTTTTCAAAACCATCATAAATCACCACAGAAAACAAATGGGGCACCATGTGATAAGATTTCTTCTGACAGCTTTGCCTCAACAAGACATATATGAGATAAATGGATACCTTCGTCTATACCCAATTGCCAGTTTACAAAGTTCCAAGTTGTCAAACTGTAAAATACACCACTATCAAAGTCCTTCTAAATAATACACCTTTTTTGGATATACAAGAAGATTTAAAATAATATCCCCTCAGTTCTCTTTCCTTGTTGCAAGCTATGAAATATCCCTGATGATACGTTAGCTTTCTAAAAGAAAGCATGCATGCCTATCTCCCCCCCACTCCCCCCAAGCAGGCTCCAAATTTACTTCATAGACATATTGTCTGAACTAATGGAACTTTATTCACTTCCTTTATTAAAAGAAAACTGCTTTATAATGCTAAAGTGCATCTAATCAAGGTACCCTCCATTTTTTTCTAATCTTCTCAGTCTTGTTCATTCCATATTGGTTAAGAGCACATTCAGAGATAAGCAATAAAAGGCTAAGCTATTCTCCCAATCTACTTCAGAAACAGAGAAATGCTTTCATTAATGGGTTTTTACAAATATGATCAAAATTTAAAGCCATAATGAATGTAATAGGTCCTGAATTTCATAATTAATTACACTGTAAATTTTATTATAAATTATGAATTATATTCTCCTATAGGTGGCAGATACAAAGTCACATATTAGAAATTTCATATTATATACAGAGCTGATTTTTCTGATTCAAAGAAGCCAAAAAACTTCTTAAAGTAAGACTGAAACCTGAATCAAAGGAATGGCATCTATAAATTAGTTGATTATGAACATATAGAAACAGTAAAAAAAACAAGTAAAGAAAGCTGAGACTAGTCTTAAAACGCTTCAGATATGACTTAATGCTCAAAGACTAAGAAATCCCCTGGAATAGAAATGAATTCCCTGTGCTTCGCCTACAACTGACAGCAGCCCTCTCCGTTTCTTTCTATATGCCTTTACAGCCTTACTCAAGTCCTACTGTTTAGTGAGCCTTCTTCAACTCCGGAAATTCTGATTTGTTTGATTGATAATCCAAGATGTACTCACTAGAAAAGTAACTTTGACTTTCTAAGCCTTGCAATTTACCAGTGTCTATAATCTGTGTTAAATTAACTAATTTTAGTACTAGGAAAACATTTCATTGCTGTAAAATATCTGGAATGGGGATTTAGAATCAGCTTAGAGTAGACTTTCCTCAACAGGTATTGAACAAGATTTGACACCTCTCTGTTCAGGTTGGATCAAAGAGAAAAAATATTGTTTAAATGTGTGTGTGTGTGCGTGTGCTCACACGCGCGTGCGTTGGTAGTTGATCCAAGGATTTCATTTATTGCATAAATATTTGTTGAGTGCCTGCCCTGTCTCATGCACTGGGCAGGACCTCAGAGTTACCATCTCAACAGCTATCACTAAGTAACATTAGGCAGTTACTTGTGGAGAGATGGAAGTGTCACCTATTTTTTTCTTTAGCTTTTCAGTGATCTTCATGATACTGCTAGTGAAATGAAATGGCAAAAAATTTAAAGTCCTCTCTTTGGTACTTAAAGCATAAAAGAATGGTCTTTGCTTTTTAAGCAATTGTCAACAGGGTAGAGAAGACACTACAAAAATCACATTCACTGGGGTGTCTAATTTGATGCAGCCTTTGAGTCCAATGGTTTAATACACTTTAGATCGGTGTAACATGAGCTTACACTCATTCATTCAGGGCAAATATCGGGGTCATCTGTGGTCACGGTAACATATCTATTAATTTTGAAAAGGAACAGGAGTGTACGCGTTACTTCTGATGGGCACAAAGCAAATGTGCCATGCTTATCTTGGGGCAAAGAGAGATAGAAGATTACAGGTGATGAAAACTATTCAGATTCTCACAGATCTTAATCCCAGCAAATACATTAATCTGTGGGCAGCACCTTTGTGGGAATGTGCGTGTGTGGCTTTTTTTCTGAATTTTCTCCCATCTGCAGTTTTCCTTCCTGAGAGGCAAGCAATGAGTTCATTCCATGGCTTTCAATTGCTTCTGTACCTTGCTAATTTTAAAATTCCAACTTTTTAGAAAAGGTACTTTGCTATGAATCAGTAAATGGAATACATTAATAATGCTTGTGTGTTTGGCCCTTTTCCAGATTTGTGAACTTGATCACAGTGGCTTGCCATGGAGGCTTTGATTTTTTGTTTAGTGTAAAGGAAAAAATTACCCTATACAGCTTTTAACTCCCCAAGGCTATCCCTAAAAGCCTTGCTCAAACTTCTAAGGTGCCTGGACTAGTATTTGAGCTTAGAAAAGCTGTTGGCAAATCCCAGTGAAATTTTTTGACAGATTCATCTTTTAGCCTTTGGGAAAGTGAAGGTGCTGCAGGCAAGATATTTGATTAATGCCATGAAAAATAGTGTTGCTGGCACAGCTGGTATGTTGGGAGAAAAATTCATCACTAACTCTAAAACTGCCATGTAATTTTCTACCCACAGTTCTTTTCCTTACTTGACAGAAGATTTGCACAGGACAAACTCAGCTGACAGAGGACAAGTCAGCCAGATGTTGAGGTATCTCTAAACATGACAGATCACTATGTTTTAGCTCAGATTAATTCATTTATTAGAGGTAGACCTAAATCACTGGTCATTGTCAAATCAGTTGTCACCACCAGCAAATCATGTCACGTTTCTGAACAAAAATAGTTGCTGTTTTAAAGAGTTGTTCTAACCTCAGGCCTTCTGTGCTGAGAGTGAGATTCCAACAAAAAGCCTGGGATCATCCCCTCATCTCGACAGGCATTTTAAACTGTCCCATCCTGTCCAAGCAGCTATTCAGTCACTTACTTGCTGGGAAGCCAAGAAGAACAGGGAAAGTGTGACGTCAGTGCATGACAACTGCTAAGCTTGGAACTGCTCTGGGTCTGTGAACTCACCTTGTCACCCAGCCTACTGCAGTTCCATAGAGTGCTACAAGTGTCGCCATCATCCTGGCGCCAGCCAATGGCCACCATTTGTAAACACAAATGCATTCACCAGTGAAGAACATATCAAGACTATCTTTCAGAAGGAGCAAGCAGAATAGGTAATATAACTCTGTTCCACATCTTCATACAAAGCACACCACCTCATCCTGCCAGGGCTTGGTGGTCTTTACAAAACACATTGGCTCTTTCTAGCTCAACTCCCAAAAGACTAGGTGTCAAGCTTATGAAGTCAGGGCCACCACTGGCCTCAGCGTTGGCAAGCTGAAGGAAAGTGCCAGGGAGTGAATAAGTCATGGAAGATAGCTAATATCTTCATCCCAGGAGGCTAAGCAATGGGAAATACTGGCAAAAAGAATGGTGGAATAATTGACACCAACTATACTTGTGCTATGGTTGCTTTGTGAAGGAAATATGGGCCTTGCATTGCACTCACCAGGAACTGGTGCTCCTTACAGTGAAATGTTCCTTGAAGGGCTGGGGAGGTAGTTCAGAGGTAGAGCACTGGTTTTGAATGCACTAAACCAATCCTTAACACTGGGGAAAATCCCACCAAAATGCAATGTCAAGGAAAAGTACCACCATGAAAAAGGGAATGTTCCCGCCTCTGTTATTTGAGCTTTTCTCCTTTAAAGAGCACAATTCAGTAAACCAAACTAGGGTGGTAGGTAGGGCAGACACTGACTACATGGGAAGGAATGTATGGATACTGAGATACTTGGCATGTAGCCTGGACTCAGAGTTTTCATTTTGTTTGTTCAGGATTTGAATATGGTACATGGTCCCCACCCAAGAAGCAGATTGATTTGTGCTACTTTTCAGCATTACAAACTACAGAAAAAATGATGCATGAAATGGAAAGATCAGTAATGGACTGATACATTACATCAGAATTAAAATGGAAATCATCTCTCTCTACCCTTCATTCTGTTCACGGTACTTCCCTTTTCCAGGTCACCAGCATTGGCACAGTGAAGTAACTTTCAAGCCCTCTCTCTCACTTTCCCTTTCCTCTACCAAATTTTTATGAGTCCTCAATCCTTTCCTAAGTCCACTGCCCTTGCTCCAGTTCTGAGTGTCCACCTCTATAAGGTCTACTGGGACAGTGCCTTCATCTTCTTGCCTGTCATCTCATTCCTAAAATCTGTCCTCTGTATTACAGCCAAATTGAACTTGTCTCAGTACTACTTAGTTAATGTCTTACATTGCCTATCAGGTAAAGTTGCAGCCCCTCAGCCTACATTGATAGTTCCTTCTAATCAGGTCTCACTATATACTGCCTATTGCCCAACACAAACCTAACCCCTAGGCCATAGCGGATTATGTATCATCCTCTGTGCTGCTGTTCTCATTTAGTACCCATTTCATCCATGTTCTCTTCCCCTCGCAGAGTCTCTTTCTCAGCTCTACAGATCCCTCAATGCCCCAGGGGGGTGCACCCTCTTCTGTGAACCCATCACTGCATCCCCCTCTCCTCTTGATTTTCATGGTCCATTTTCCACTACAACTCTCATGTCAGTTCTTATGATTCTGCTTTTCACTGTGATAATTTTTCTTGTATAATAAGTGATAACTTCTTCAGAAATTTGGATGAAGAAATGTTCATATCTGTAGCCCTGTAACTTTTTTTTTTAAAGAGAGAAGTTCAGTGAGAGACAGAGGGAGAGAGAGAGAATCAATTTTTATTGAGTTTTTCACATGGCTTTCGTTGCTCCGACACTTAGCTGTATATGTGGATGCTGGGGTTTGAACCTGTGTACTTGTGCATGCCGGGCAAGCACTGTAACTGCTGAGTCACCCCTCCAGCCCCCAGCTGGAGTGTAACCCAGTAACTTTTAACAAAACAGATTCAAAGCATGTTTTGAATGACTGAATTTGAAAAAAAGGTTTAGTTTATTTCAAATAATGTAGGTTCTCTGTTCCTAAAATTTGGGGTTATAGGCTGAATAACTAGACAGTGGCTTGAGTACTTAATTTTTATTCTGTTTTGACCTTCACATAGTTGATAAACTAAGCGTTTTTTAAGCTGCTGGGACCTATGACCCCAGGTGGCTAAAAATATGATTTCTGAGCTAGGCTGAATGCTGGCTTGAAATACCAGTGTGGCTGCAAGGCCTGCAGTGGCTTGACCTCTCACCCTGCCATCCTCACCTCTTCAGGGCTCCGTTTTTTTTCTTCTTTCCATGTTGTCACTAAGGGTATCAAGAGGAAGTTGAGGGTAGTATTGAGGATGTTCAACTCTACCCCTAGTACATTACACAAATGTTATTCCAAAATTATGTTTGAAATCCTCTATAGAAAGCTCTCTGTAGCTTATCATATCTATTTGGTGGTTAATCATTTGTGCAAATATTTTGGTGCCTCTGTGAGGTGTCAGGAAGTATAAACCAATAAGAGACCCAACTCAGAGATGTTTAACTATTATCTGTCTTTCTTTTTTCTTTTATTCTTTTTTTTTTTAAAGAAAGGGGCAGTGAAAGAGAGAGGGAGAGGGGGAGAAAGGGGGGAGAGGTACAGAGAGAAAGAGAATCAATTTTATTTAGTTTTTCATGTGGCCTTCATTGCTCTGACACTTCGTTGTGTATGTGGTGCTGGAGTTCAAACCCGCATCCTCACGCATGCCAGGCAAGCACTGAAACCACTGAGCCATCGCTCCATCCCTTTAACTATTATCTTTCAATCAGGTCATGGGTAGTTTTCATTTATCTCAACGGCATACATGAAATCACCATAAAATAATTTTTATATTGGTGTGGGTTTAGTGGATAAACTCCTATTTTACACACTTGGGTCTTTTGTGTCTCTTGTTTTGTTTCAAGAGTTTGGCATCCTTTGGTCTTCACAAGTCATGAGCAGAGCCTACTAGTTGATAACTGCTGGGGAACAATGAATTTCTGGCATTAAGGAATTTGGAATCTGGTAGGTAGAGGTGATAAGACACACATACATGTGACTTTGCTCTCAGGAAGCAGGAAAGTGCCATTGTGGAAACACACACAAAGCAACACTAATTCTCAGAAGAGAGACTCACAGTCATGAGGTCAAAGGCGGCAGCACAAGGTCAACAGGGTTAACCAGAACTTGGAAGATGGACAGATTTTGACAAAAAGGTGAATCATGATTCAGGCTCCAGGATTAGGATAGGCTTTGTGGAGGAGGGTGCCAAGGGTGAGCTAAGGGGAGATGTGTAAAGGGGTGAAGACTGGTACAGGCAGAGACTCCTTGCTGGTCGAAAGCCATGGAGGCAGGCACAGTCCTCCAAGTGCAGGAGGATGAGGCTGCAGAACTGGGTGGGGCTGGGGGTAGGGTATGAGGAGCCGGTGCTGAAACAGGGACGGAATGTGGCTCTGACAAAGAAAAGTGAGGAAGCTCACTTTTGTGGTAAAAAGGCAGCAAGTTGTGCAATATGTGAAGGGCGCAGAGAACACATTACGGGAATCCTGGGACATGAGCTGCAAAGGTGATTGGTAGGTGGGGTGGCAGGGATGAGCTGATGAATAAACTTGTTTCTCAAGACTTCAACCTTCTTGGCAATACAGGAGGGGAGACGCAGCTGATACCAGCTCATCCTTGTTTACAAGTCCCCAGCGGATCTGTTTCCTCTTGAGTCAGAACTTATTCCAGAGACTGCAGACAACCCCCGGGTGGCTCTGTTTCTGCAGGGCTGGGTTTGTAAGGCTGGGGCCTGCACTCTGCAGTCTGTCTGTCAAATGCATTCTGGTTTTCCCACCTATAAACTGTGTGAATTTGGGCTACTTCATCTCTCCCTTTTATATAGCTATAGTTAAATCTCCGCTGATTTAAATATAGCACTAATTTGTTGAAATATATGTTGAATTAAATTTTCGATTACTCTTCGTTATTGTCTGATCTCTATGAGGAATAATAAAATATGAAACAAATAGAAAGAACAAGATCTAAGAAACCTGTTTTTGTGGGTTGATGGAATTTTTTAGACCCTTTCTTTCTCTTCTAAGTAATTAAAAGAATAAGGAAAAGAAGAAGAAAATTAAGAAACTCTTATATTTCTTTCTCCAGTGATTCTGCTTGTTAAAAACTGTGAGGGACCAAAGCCTCATATTTCTCATCCGGGGACATACATATTCTTAGGAGATGAGCAGAAGGGGAAACGGAATCATCTACTCATTGGAAGAGGGTCATCCATCTAGTCTCGGCAGATTTATGTTCTTTTAAATGCTTTTTCAAACATGTAAAGGTATCCTTAAATAAGATGCCATACTTTAAAAGTCTCACATCCTCCACACTCTGAACCTACAAATGGTATTCAAAGAAAGGACTTTGAAAGTAAGTATATTTAGGGGCTTGGGTGTAGCCCAGGGGTAGAACTCTTGTCTAGCAAGCATAAGGTCATGGATTCTACTCTATGCATCACTTAAAAAAAGGTAAGTATATTTATTTTTCAGCAATAATGTTCTTTAAAGCCAGATGAACTAAAATCCCTCTGAGGGAGAATTTGATTAATTAAAAAAAGTGACCTAAATGCTATGTAACTTTGCCACAGAACATCTGCTGGGAAGTGGATGTAATTGGAGAGGTACAAACTGTGTTTGTGGTAGCAAGGATGGAAAAGACAGCAGGTTTCAGAGGCTGGGGAAGTCAGAATGTGTGAAGCAACAAAGAAGGGCCTTTTCCAGATGTTTCCAGACACTCTGAGCACAAATGTGAGTGGAGAAAGAGAGCCAAGCAATGGACTTCACTGGTGTCCACAAATAGTGGTTCGTAACTCTTTTTATTCTCTGCCACAGGGGCTTTCTGGCCAGCCTCTGCTTCTTTCTGCTAGCCTCCAGTCTCCAGAGCTAGCAGACACACTGGAAAAAGGGCCAAGCGGAGGTGGACACATGGCTGTTGACACAGGTATCCAAGCCTCCCCTAGGCCTAGAGGCTCAGCCCAAGGCATTAGGCCCCTTTCCTCTGAGCCTGCAGGACCAGACTACCCCACTTCACTTTTCTGTCAGAGTAATCAAATTCATACCATCCAAGCATTCAAATCTAAATTTTTAAAGATATGATTTCATTTATTTCTAATTGATTTCCTCTCTCTTATAGCTTTCTTTATAGCTTGTATTAAGGTAAATAAAGTAATTTAAATAATTTTCACAAAAAGTAAAACAATCATCTCGTTCATCATTTCTAAAAAATATAATAGCGCTAATTTTATTTGAACACTAAAACACTGATGGCGAATTTTACAGTAATAAATCTGATAATTTTTCACTTATAGTTGTTAAGTGAATAATTAGCCTCTTTCATCTTGAATGCAGATTTATTTTCACAGACAACTATGCCTCATTCACATGAAGGACTAGAAAGTATATATTCAAAGGAAATGAGTCATTTGTTGTGAGTACATAACCAGTACCTCTTTGAGCACTAAGGATGCTGGTTAGCCTTCTTGTGGGTCTGTTATTCGGGAGGTAAGACCACTCCTCACCTTCTCTATTGAATCCCTTCCAGGCCAAGACTGCACCTAACTGCTCCTGCTTGAATCTCTCTTGTTTCTCCATAGTTTCTCTCCTTGTGATATAAACAACATTTAGGTGTTGTCAGACATGTGTTTCATTATAACAAACAGACAAAAACAACCACCATCAAGTGGCCTGTGTCTCACAGTGTCCCTAGTATCAAGTAAAAACTATTTTTCCTTTTCTAGTACTACCCCATTCTTCCACCAGTAGTTTGCAAAAATATTTTAATATGTACTATTTCATAATGATTTAATTTTTTACAATAATCCTGGTGTTGTGAGTTAGCCACGGCTCTGTTAGGCAGGTCTATTGGTACTTTCTGACTGCAAGGATCTCATCTACTCAAATGCATTATGAGTTATTGAGGGAATGTTTTAGTGTTTAATGTCGGATGGCACAATTCAGTGAACTGAGCAACAGGATACACACACAATTCTTCACATAGATTTCTTGCATACATCTTACTCTTGATTTTGAGAGTACACAGGGTAAAGATAAAAATATCCATATCTGGTTGGAATAAAACTTTAAGCTGGTTCTGTATTTGGATGCTTTGAATTCTTGGGTATAATCTTTGGAAAGAACCTTGGTCTAAACTTCTTGCTAAAATTCAGCATCACTCCTAACTGAAATTCCCTAGCTCCTTCCTAATTCATGACTCAATATTTGAAAAAAAAATTCAGCTTAAGAATTACAAAGCAAGGTACCTTCCAAGCAGTTATAAATGTCACTGTATACACTACACACACACACACACACACACACACACACACACACATATATAAATGTTCTTCATAGGCATAAGAATTATGTCATTGTATTTGGGAATTTTAGGAACAATATAGGACCCAGAAGAAAGGCAAGGGATCAGGGGATAGGAGGAGGGAGGTTGGGGGGTGATATTGAACAAACTGTATTGTTGATTTGTGTGCACCTAGGAATATGTGAAAATGAATCCCATCATTATGTAAAACTATAATGCACTAATAAAAAAATAAAAAAACTTAAAAAAAACTAAAAAAATAAAAGAATTACAAACCCTTACAATGAAATGAAGTTAAGTTTGATTAGCACAGCAACATGCCTAAAAGCTAACTTTCATTTTCAGCAAGGTCTGGAAAGTTATAGAAATAGGAAATGAAATTTCTTCCCAGGCACATTGCTTTTGTGACTCTTATTTTATGACAATTCGCAGTGTCATTTTAAAACATTTTCAAATGCTAGTGAGTTATAAATTATGGAAGGACAGTATCACAGAGGTAGTTTTATGGCTTTCCTTTTGTTGTTTTTGTCATTTAAGAGCACCTCTAATTGTAGGCCTTGGTGAAAAATTACCCCCTTTCTGTAAAATTATGAAAAGAAAGGAGAGAAAAACTTTATTTTATGAGCTTCTGAGAGGTAGTTTTCCAGGGAAACTTGGCACAATGAGGAGTTGATGGAGAGGAATATCATTAAAGATCATCTTCCAGGAAAGCAAATGGAATTATTTAGTAACTCTATACACAGAAGAAAAGCACAATTAACTTTCTAAATAGACATATGCTATTCTGGGAAGACAAACCTGGTGCTGGCAGATAAAAGTAGTTTAAGATATCATTTCCCCTTTTATTAGGAAATTTGCATTCTTTAATTTTGAGTCTTTGAACTCATTTCTTCATATTCCTGGGTCCCCAGACCTACTTCAAATTCTTGTCGGGGAGGGACCATTATGAGTTATCACTAATATAGGAAATGAAAGCAAATTACTGTCACAAGCTTGGTAGTCAGAAAATGATTTAAAAGATTAGACAATAACTTATCTGTCGAACTGAGGTTTCTAAATTTTTTTTCTCTAGGCAACACTACATTCGGTTAAGTAGATAAAGACTTAAATAAACATATGAACATTTAGAAGCCCTAGCTCTGAACCACGGTTCCCCCACCTAGCACTGGGGCATCTATGGTAGGATGCCTGCAAGCCGCTGATTGGGTGAGACAGAGGCAGAGACTCAGCGCTGCAGAATGGGAGGAACAACGTGTAACGAGGCATCAGTGCCCAGTGAAGAAAGGGGAAAGATGAAAAAGAATAAGAATTAGCCCCTGGTGCTGCGGAACACAGGAGACCCACAAAGGCTAATTTCAAATGGCTGGAGCTCTCACATCTTAGGGATGAACTTGCTTCTTGATGCACTTGTAACTCCCATTAATGTTAATGCTGCCAAGCCCACCGAGAAGAGAATATAGACCCTTAGTTTGCTTTCATCAATCCACTTCTTTTCTTTTCTTTTTTTTTCCTAGTTGAAGGAAAATGTGGTTACCTTTATGAATTAAGACAGGAACCTATGATAATGTACAAATATATTTGGGTTGAAAAAGAAAAAGAGAATAACCCATGAGCCATAAACTCTTATCCAAAGTACACAGAGGTGACGGCAGCTCACTGACAGCAGTAGAAATCCCCAGTCAACGTCTATGCAGTGGTCTTTTTCATAAAGGTGAATTCAGGAAATTGGCAACAATTCTGGATTTGGTACCATTCACACTTCATTCCCTCCCCAGAAATATTCATGCCAGAAAACTCTGGTAAATATGTGGTCAATTAGCATTTTTTACAAAGAGCAAAATTAGTGTAGAAAAAGTTTCACTTAAAAATTATTAGAATGATTCAGTGAGACAATGGAAGGATCAGCTACTTGGCAAAGAAAGTTCAGTGGTGAAATGAAGCTGAGCAGATGTAAACCTGGATACTGCAAAGATGAGGAACAGAAGCAGTGTGGTCTTGGAAGAGACTGGATTAATTCAGGTGGACCTTGTGGGATGCTACAAGTGTGCATCTGGAAGGCATTTTCTTTAGTTCCATGTCTGCTCTGTGTCTGGATGATTCCAGCTCAGGTCTTTCTGACAGTGCATGGCTGAATATGAGCAAACAGTGGAAACAATCAAGGGGATGGAACACTCGAATTATCAGCTGAATTATTATCCCTTCAGTAGCCTGCTCTGCTGGGCTCTCTCACTGAAGCTGACTCTGGACACAGGTGAGAACTGAATTCTCTGTCATGCTAAATTGAGGGACACATCTTTCTGTGAGAGCTTTAACTCTCAAACCTCAACTCCTCATTTTAGAGTCACAAGCTGTCCACCTTTTGTTCACTACCTATTTTATTTTATTTTATTTTATTTTATTTATTTATTTAGTGTGCACTCGTGATTTCTTTTTTTTATTAGAAGAATGTAGAAATACAGTTGAGGGGGAAACATTATCAAAACATTAGCAATCGATGGATATAAACTTTGTTATTGAGGGGAAAAGCCACATCATGGATAACCACCTTGGATTTTACCTACTGCAGTTTCCCCCAGAAGAACTCATGTGTTAAATGGGTAGTTCGTGGAGGAATGACATCGGCTTCTGGGATGGTTCCCCCATCTTCCCAATCTCCAGACTCCTATGAGTTCTTCATATATCCTCCCCCCTCCCCATCCCCCTCCCTATACCTCCAAGTATCCTATAGAGCCATCCCCCTAATGCTCTGAAAGTCATTCAATTTGCAGTTTTGTTAGGTTAGCCGTCAGCCCTACTGCTTCCCCATATATGCTAGCATCAACAGACGAGAGAAACCATTCAGCCCTTGAGTCTCTGAGATTGGGAGGCTTCACTAAGCATAATTCTATCCATCTCCATCCATTTGATTTCAAAAGACAGAATATCGTCCTCTCTAATGGCCGAGTAGTATTCCATAGTATATATGAACCAAAGCTTTTGTATCTACTCATCAAGTGAGGGGCATCTGGATTGGTTCCATAATCTAACTATAGTAAATTGAGCTGCTAAAAACATTGATGAAGCCACATCGCTATAATATGCTGATTCTAAGTCTTTTGGGAAAATTCCCAGGAGTGGGATAGCTGGGTCATAAGGTGGTTCCATCCTTAATTTTTTGAGGATTCTCCATACAGCTTTCCATAGTGGCTGAACCAGTTTGCAGTCCCACCAGCAGTACACTACCTATTTTAAAGAAATGATAAAAGCAGCCTGTACATATCAACTCTGCATTTCAGAAACTTATTCTTACTTCTGCATAACTTAATGTTACTTAATACTAAACTGAATAGGTGTATATACACACCCACCACACTCTGATAAAAAACAACACAAAGTTCGATCTAAATGAAAAAGACAAGAAAGAAACAAAAGGCTAGGTGGGAGAGTTCAGTCAAATAAAACAAAGTGAACCTAAGAGTTGCACTTTTGAAAGAATATTAGTAATAGCCTATTTTGTGCCACAGAGAATGACATATAACGTGTTAATTTTTTTCTAAAAATCTTGAGATATTTTGTGATCATCAGGGTGCTAACCATTACATATTCCCTGCAATCTTATTACAGGCATAACTGACACACAGTAAAATAAAGATAGTTAAAGTATCTAATTTGATAAATTTTGACATATTTATATATTTGCAAAGGCTTCATATAGTCCAGATAATGAACAAATAGATCCAGCACCCTCAAAGACTCCTTATGTCCCTTTCTAATATATCCCTTCATCTCCCTCCACTACCCACTGCCATTTGAAGGCAACTACTTATCTACTCTGTGTCACTACACATTAATTTGCATTTCTACAATTTTATATACTATATATGAAATCATAATATATACTTATTTTGGCTTATCTTATTTCACCAATCATAATTATTTTGAATTCATTCGTGTGGTAACGTTTACCGAAACAACTTTGATTTTCTTTTTCAAGGTTAGTGATGTCTTGCAAAATTTGCAAATTTTCTTTTCATTTTTATTTCATTCAAAATACATCTTAATTTCCCTTTTGATAGGAGGAATTTTGAAAGGTGCTAATTTCCAAATACTTGAAGCTTTTCTAGAATTATTTTCTGTTATGAATTCTAACTTAAGTCCTTATGGTCAGAGAACATACTTTGCATGATGTAAATCTTTTAAAATTCATTAATACTTATATTATGGCCCTGAATATGTCTTATTTTAATAAATATTCTATGTACATTTGAAAAGAATGCATACTTTGATGTTAGCAGGTAGAGTTTTGTTTTCTTGTTTTTTTAAAATAAATATTAGGTCAAGTTGTTTAATATTGTTTAAATCTTTCATGTCATTAATGATTTTTTTGGTCTATGAAGGAGGGGTATCAAAACCTTTTGCTATAATTGTAAATTTGTTTATTTCTCCTTGGAGTTTTATTAATATTGCTTCATATATTTTGAACCTCTGTAATTAAATATATAAATATTTGTGATTCTTGTGTCCCATATTGAAATGATTCCTCTTTCATTATGAAGCGACCTTCTTTAGTCATTGTTTTGTTCTTTGCTCTGAAATCTACTTTTTGTCTCACATTAGCATAACCATTCTTTTTATTAATGTTAACATGATATACCTTTATTCATGTTTACTTTATGCCTGTTTTGTCTTTATATTTGAAGAATTTTTTTTGTAGGAAGCATAGCAGTTGGGTCTTGCTTTTTTATCCAACCTGACAGTTTGATTTTTAATTTGAGTAGACTATTTACAATAAATATGATGATTTATATGTTTAGGTTTAAGTCTATCATCTTGCCATTTGTTTTCAATTTATCACATCTGTTTTTTTGTTCTCCCTTCTTCTTTTGGATTAACTGAGTATTTTTTATGATACTATATTATGTATGTTGTTGGCTTATTATCTATAATTCTTGGTTATTTTTGCAGTTATTATTTTAGGGTTTATAGAAAGCATCTTTAACTTAATATAGTCTGTCTTCAGGTGATAATATACCAGTTCACATAAAAGAACCTTACAACAGTGTATTTCTTTCCTCCCTTCCTGAACTTAGTTTTACCATTTATTATACTTTTACATATGCTATAAATCCCAAACTACATTGCCATTAATTTTGTTCAGTCTACCAACTTTTTTTTTTTTCAGAGAGAGAGGGAGAGAGAATCAATTTTATTTAGTTTTTCATCTGGCCTTTGTTTCTCTGACACTTAGTTGTGTATGTAGTGCTGGGGTTTAAACCCAGGTTCTCGCATATGCCAGGCAAGTGCTCCAACAGATGAGCCACTGCTCCAGCACCCCTGTCTATCATCTTTTAAGGAGACTTAGATATTATGAAAATTTTGTCTAGATTTACTCATATTGCCATTTCCAGTGCTGTTTAATACTTTTGACACCATTTACATTTAATATCATGACCACTTGGTATAGCATTCTAGATGGATACTTTTTAAAAAAATTTTTTTTTTAGTTTTTTCAAGACATTGTCTCACAGTTTCCAATGAGAAGACTACTACAAATCTGATGTTTTTCCCTTTGGTGTCAGGTATCATTTTTTAGTTTGGTACCTTGTTCTCTGGAAATTTTCTCTTTACCACTGGTAATAAGGAACTTAATATGCTTTGGTATAGTTTCTTTTGTGCTTTTGTGTTTGAGGTTCATTCAGCTTCTTGGATCTGTGTGTTCATCATTTTCACCAAATTTGGAAAATTATCAGTATCTGTGAAGTTGTCCTCCAGCAACCTGAGACACTGTGTTTCATTTCTAAAAATCTACTTTTCTCTCTATATTTCATTTTGGATAGCATCTACTGGCATGTCTTCAGATTGCTAATAATTTTTCTGAAATGCCTAATTCATTGTCAATTCATCCACATTTTAGTTTTCATCTGTAGAATTATATATGGGTCTTTTTTTATAGCCTCCATATATCCATGTATGAACACATAACATACAGTATCCAGTTTGATGTCTTTGTCTCCTAATTCTAACATCTGTGTCTGTTCTAGGTAAGTCTTGAAACTGACCTATCTCTTCATTTTAGGTCATATTGTCCTCCTTCTTTCTATATCTCATATTTTTGTCTGGAAGTGTATGACACTGTGGATTTTACATTGTTGGGTCATGCACATTCTTGTGTTCCTATTAATAGTACTTAGATTTCTTCTGGGATGCAGTTAAATTATCTGGAAATAGTTTGATTCCTTTGGGGGTTTGACTTGTTAGAGGGCCTGGAACAGTGTTCAGACTAGGGTTAATTATTCCCTATACTGAATTAGGACCTGTCAAGTAAAAAGCATCTGTTGTCTACTATCAAGAGTAGGAAGAAGTTTGAATACTTTTCCCTACTGTATCTTGATATCTGAGTAACCAAGGACAGCAGTGCAGTTGAGCACTGTAAAGAAATATGCTTTACTCACATAGGGAAGAGAAAGTAAGACAAGCTTCCTAGGTAGGTGCTGGTCCAGCTGCACCACAAGAAGGGTGCATGCAAGACAACTGCCTCCTGGAAGTGGCCTGCTGGTCACCGGAGGCTGAGGAAAGCATTTTTCCATCCAGTGCTAGAATGTGTTGTGCTTCCCTTGGAAACTGATACCACGATGCAGCAGGCAGAAGTGCTGAGACTCCTCCTGATAATAGGCAGCAGATGCCACTTGCTCACCAGGACCCAGTGCTCTGTGAATCGCAATGGTTCTGGTCTGGCTAGTGGAAACAGGCAGTTTTTAGCCCTATGTGAGTGCTGGGCACTATTACCTGGAATCCTTTCAGACGGTTCTCTCCCCAGCCTTCGCTGCTCCCCCTCCCCATGCATATACTGATTATACTCAGCTAAATACTTAAGGGAAACCTTCTGCAAATTTCTAGAAATGCTTCTCTGTGCAGCCCTCTCTTCTCTGGTTCTCCACCCCTGGAGTTCCAGCCAGGTCTCCTCACACTCTCACTTCTGTTTCAACTCAGGGGTCCTCTGGCCTCACCCGGATATCTGCTCTCTGAAAGCTGGGGCAGTTGTAGGGTTCACTTCCTCTTCCTGTGTCTCAGGGATCACTGCTCTTCATTGCCTGATCCCCAGTGACTTGGAAATCATTAAAAAAAAATACAGTTTGCCACTGTTCTGGTTTTTCAGGTGAGAAAGTGAAATTAGACACTGTTACTTGTGGCCGGAGGCTCAAGTCCTCATGCTTATGTTAAACATGATGGATTCAATTTTCCATTTCTTTTCAGAGGAAATTTACTCCTAAAAGTCATTTATGATGATCAAAATATGGTGATTTTTTTTTTAAAGAAAGTGAGGTGTCTAAGTTACCTTGTAAGAACAGGTGTAGTAATTTAGCACACATATTCAGCTTGTCCTAGAGAAGATGCCTTTGGTACCTAGAACTACAACTGTATCTGTCTTAAGAACATTAATCAATGTGATAGCTCTCATTAAGAGCCATGGACAGCTTTATTTCTCCATTCACATTTGGGTGATCAAATTAAATGTGATGCCTATCTATATGCTGGCTTTCCAGTTTGAAATCATTTTGGAACCACCTCGGTCCTCTTGGTTTTATAGTCAAAGTAAGAAATGGTTTGCCAAAAGTACATGACAATTCTACTCTGCAAAGCTGAATTTTGAGCCATGGAAACTAATGCTGAATCAAGGGCTGTGTTCAGAATTGCATTCATCAAACTAAGGTTGAATTTGCCAACCTGGGGCACTGCCTGATTGTCATTTCCAGGAAAATGATGTGAGAAAATACTTTGAAGAGGGAAAATAATTATCCTCCCTCAACAACTTCAAAGGTAGTCATAGAAAATGAAAATGAATCCATTTCTCCTGACTTCAGGACCATGTTATCAACTGTGAACTTGTTTCACGACTTAAATTCAGAGTAGACAGTCTGTTTCCCTGAACCAAATCTACACAGGAAGGAAAGAAGGCATTCAGCTCTCTCTTTGGGTGCCAGCCAGTGGGGTCAGGATAAGTGCTTAGTGGGGTAGAAGTACAGGATGCTACTGTTCTCCCACTGCTTCTCTGTTAGAATGTTCTGGAAAATTCATTTTGCCCCAGAATGTGTGTAAGGCCTCATCTCTCCTATCCTTCAAGTTAAACCATTCCATTGCCTCTGATGCCCTTATCAGATATGTCAACTTCCCTGTGCTTTTCCTATCCTGTCAAATAGTTTAGATGGTTTAACTCTGAAATACATATTTTGGTGTTTAATCTTAAGCTGTTTGGAATTGCACTTTAATTGATTCTATGCTTATATTTACTGTCTTATTAATGGACTGTGAGCTACCATGAGGACAGAGAGGATGAATTATTTTCCCTCTATCCCTTGCTGTGTCTGACAAAGTAGTGACCCCCTCCTCTTTCATCATTATCCAATAATTTTCATATAACCATGGGCAAGTCAATTAAACTCTCTTTAGTCCAGTTTTTCAATCCATACAGTTTGGGACTAAGATTAGCTGCTCTATAGGCTACTTTATGCTACAAAACTTTACAGTCATTTATTGGACATGAAATTCCACTTACATTTGTTGGTCTCAAATCTATGGCAAGCGCTGATGATAGGAGCTATTTAAACAACGATGAGTAAGACTAAGAAATCTTAACTATAGGGGGAGAAACTTGGTTAAAGGACAAAAAAATATGGATGTACAGAAATCCAGCATAGGTAGATAAAATGCAGTAAGGGATTATTTAATCAGATTTTAATCAAACTTACAGATTCCAAAGGCAGTCTGAGCCAAGCAGCTACGATGGAGGAGAAGAAGGTGATTTGGTTATTTAACAAGGATGGCCATGAAGTCAGCTAATAGCACAAGTCAAACACTTCTTTCAAAGACTTATGATGTAGTCATTCTGTGGATAAAATGACTCTCCATAGGAAAAAAAAAAAGTACCCAAGAAAATATTCAGAATGGAGCTTTAAGCACATAAAAAAGAAACATAAACATCCAGATTTGCTCTGTGCAAATATCTAGGAGGAGATGTTACAGTTCAGGGGAAACTCTAGCCCCCAGGCTGGGTGTCATGGGAGGACAAGACCTTACAGGGTAAGGAATCTTCTTATTTAACCTTCCAAATCGCTATCAGTATTCGCATATTCTAGACCACCTCAATGTCATCAACCCATTCCTCTTGGGCTTTAAAGTATATTTTTCAATAACTGTCACTCTTCAATGGCTAACAAAGGGCCTTCTTGTGTTGCCCCTGTGTCTTTTATGAGTTCCACAAATAACTAATTAACCTCTCCTACAGAAGTCAGTGTGAAAACAGAAGGAAGCCTCTGTGAACTGCTTCACAGATCTGAGTCATGATCTCCTGAGCGCGCTCCACAAAGCTTCCTCTCTCCTCACCGGGTTCTCTCCAGAATTAAATGCTTATTGACTTCACGCTAATATCCATTTAGTAATCTGCCGTTTTTGTTTGTTTTAATATAGCACTCAGTTTTACAGTAGAAGGGAATTATGCAGTTTAGAAGTATGAATATTAAAAAAGGATTTAATTAAATCTGTTGCCTGAAACCTCTGTCTAAAGCTATAATGACAAATTTAGTCCATATTTATTATGGTGCACAGGGGACCTTAACCAGATCATTAGTTTATATGCCTTACTCAGTAGTGAAGTTCTAAAACTTTACATTTTGCATATTATTACATTATTCATTTTTCCAACTAGGCATAAAATACGACTTCCCATGAGTACAATACCTAATTCTTCAAAATATACAAAGATAGCAATAAAATGATTAAATTACAACTCTTACATCTGTTCTTCTTGTCTGATTATAAATTAAAATGTTTTAAAACAGGAGAAAACAATTCAGGTAACAAATGGGTTTAAACTGCTAGACTTCTCATAGGCTGGGGAGCAAATAAATACAGACACATAAATATAACAGATAGACACATGGACGTGCAAATATAGGGAAAGGTGCCCACTTAAGACTGGGTTTATTCTTACTTGCCATGGCTGCTGGAGCCTGCTAGAAACATGTGTCTAATAGAGACAGCAATAAGTTAAATGTACTCTCTTCTAATGGTGGCATAAAGTTTGAACTAGCCAACGGAGGTGCCAAAGTCTGAGAAATAACTGAATGAAATTACAGTGTATATAAAATACCCTTTATTTTAAAGCCAAACTATAAAATGTTATGTCTGCCAGGAGGAAAATATTTAATGCCATTCTAATCCATTAGCTATCACAGCAAAATGCTGCCTGTGTTTTCTTTAACAGTCACACATTAACTCATGGTTAATTTAATGATGGAAATAGGCATGGGTAGAGGCACCCTGAAAGCATTTTTGATGTTATCTGTGAAGTCATCACCAATTTAAGTTAATGCAGTCATCAGCCACAAACTACAAGCTGGAAAACTTCCATGAATTGGAACCTACGTAGCTTTCAATTTGAAGTTGACCTAAGACAGAGTCTAACAGCAAAATTGCAAAAGGTTATTATTATTATTTTTAAAAGAGAGAGAGAGAGACCGAGAGAAAAATAAATTTTATTTATTTTTCCATCTGGCCTTCATTTCTCCGACACTTAGTTGTGTATGTGGTGTTGGGGTTCAAACCCGAGTACCTGTGTATGCCAGCCAAGTGCTCCAACCACTGAGCCGCTGCCCACTCTCCAGGTTATTTTTAAATAAGTTACATTCTAATGTATGAAACTTTGTAATTTTGGAATTCACTCCACAGAGGTCATTTTGGAAATGGTTACCTTAAATTAATTTTCTTCAACTTCTACTGAGAGACTTTATCTTGGTTGTATAGCATGAGGCTTCAGATGTTTGATGGATGAAGATAACATACTGATCTGTTAAAACAATTGACACACATACACACATTTAAACACACACTCACTCATGTACATACATATTATGAGAAACCCAAAATATCAGGCATTAGCCAAAGAAGCAAAGACATATTTCATAGGTTGAGGACTCCAGGAGTTTTTACATTTATTATTTTTATTTTTTTTAATGGTGCTGGGGATTGAACCCAGAGGAGCTTCAGGGAGCTATATCCCCAGACCAATTTTTTTTTTTTAATTCTGAGATAGGGTCTCACTAAGTTGCCAAGGGTTTGTACAAGTTTCTGAGACTGACTCCGAATTTGTGACCCTCCTGCCTCAGCCTCTTGAGTTGCAGGTATTACAGGTGTGTGCCACTGTGCCTGCCAATATTCCAGTTTCTGAAGGCCACAGTGAGAGAACTGAGTTGGAAAGCCTCAGGATGGGGAGACTGGAATGTCAACATTAGTCCTTATTTAGAAAAGTCAACTCAGATTAGGACATGACTCAAGATAGAGAAGATTCTAACAAGATGAGTATGTTCATCTCCAAGAGAAATCCCTGGGAAAGGATGGAGAATATGTCTCCACTAAATTCAATAGTGACAACTTACTTTTCAAGTAAAAGGATTTTAGATGCACTCAGCAAGTCACAGCATTTGAGTGAAGATGACCTCTGGTTTGCCACAACTTGAAGTGTTTTAAATCAGAGATTATAACAGAATTAAGAGAAAATGAGGTTCAATATTATATAGGCTGTTTTCTAGGGAATTTTTCAGGAAGCATGTATATTGTTTTAAAGGAAGAGTTCTATGAATTTCATTTTTAAAACAAAATATTTCAGAATTCTTCTTCAAATTAAATCTATATAAACAACTCACTCAAGGCGGCTATAGATCTCCCCTTTGACAGGATAGGTGCTTCTGAGTCCTCCCAGATGATCCCACATAGATAGATTCATGCTGCAGATATTATGGCTAGACCACTGCTACCCTGTATCTACCCCCAGCTCAGATTTCTCAGGTTGCTGCCTTCCTGAAGTAAAATTAATAAAGGCTTGTTCGTTTTGTGAATGTTCTTCCATAGGAATATGCATAAGGAAAGTTATGATAATCCAGAGCTCCTGGTACTGAATCACCTAAGTTTTCTTCAAATTGAGATGTCCTGAAATATTTTTAGTTTTCATCTTTTATGAATGGTTGTATTTACTTGAGATGAAAATTATTCTTTATATTCCTATGACATATGCCCTTCTGGATAAATTTTATGGCATATCACCAGGATCACTTCCCCTTTTAAATATTACTTTAACTGAAAACTGAAACACATGAAATAAATAGCCATACAGGTAAAAATGATTCAAACCTCTCTATGGAGAAGCTACAGTGCCCTGAAGACTGAACACACAGCTATAGAAACATCTCACAGCTGATAAGGTAGACTAGAGAAATCTAAATGTTCTCTTAGCAAAGACTGAAGACAGAGAGAAAGAAGGTGAAGGGAAAGAGGTGGACTGAAAGAAGTCTGGGAAATCAGTTAGCTTTCAAAAACGAACGTACTTTGGTTTGGTCAAATAGGCCTATTTACAAGAACACCTTTGATTTATATAATAATCTGCAGAAAACAGTTCTACCCCTCAATCTGTAGGGAACAACACATGACCAACACAACTCTGGCTTCATTTCAGGATGTCCCTGGAAAAATAAAATCTAGATCTGGCCTCTGTCCACTGCTGCTCTAAATGAGCCCAGCCAGCCTGGCCCATGTTTTTTTTTTATTTCATTTTCTGGAGCCAAATGACTACCATCTGCTGTCACGAAGCTGTCACACAATCAGTAATGGAAGACTTCTAAGGAATATAATGGCTGAAGAATGAATCTATGACAGTCCAGCTCCTATGTAGCAGGAAGAGAAGGGCAACCCATTTGAAAAGAAACAGCAGTGGTGTTCTCCCACTTCTCAGCAAGTGCATTGTAATACAAATCTTTATTTGGACTCAAGACGTTGACAGGTCAATTGAACAGAATAAGTCTAGTTTATGATGCAGTTGTCAGAACTGGTTAAAGCAGGAGTCTGTTTACCGACGTCCTGAGATATTCCAACAATTTTTCTTGCAAACCAGCACCTTGAGGTTAATTACTTTACCAATTTGAGTAAATGGCAAGCCATATTCCCATCTGTCTCCATTAGTTCCCCACTATTTCTCAATTTATGATGACTGGGGTCAAGCCTGTGGTACAAAAGAAGAAGTAATAAAGCATGAATGGAGTAATTTTCTGTTTATACAAATGCGGTAGCCACAGCATAAATAAGGCAAAGACATTTTGAGCGTGCATACTCTTAGCTTTGAAACCTCTGGATGCTAACTATATTTACAGTAAATGTGTCTCCTAATTTGTAAGTGTAAAACAAATGCAAGTGACAAACCGCACTTTCCGTATTTATGGGCTGCAAGCTAAACTCTGATATCAGGCAGCAGCCCTGGGGTTGATCTCACAGTAGAAGCCAAGTCATAAAAAAGATTCTGAAGGGCCTGGAGGAGATGCTTTCTCTTAAGCTTCCTTGTTCATCAAAGTCAAGTTCTTTGGGAAAGAAAGGAATGCTAGACTTCTGTGTTGCAACACCACAAGGTATTAATGAACCTTCTACTCTGAAGCACACATTTCTTGCTATCTATGCAGGATTCGGTATTGGAATTCTTCAACTCAATTAAGAGCAATTGACTAAGAATTCTAAGTATCAACATAGTTTCTCCTCCTCTTCCTCTCTCCCTCCACATCTTTTCCTTCCCTCTTACCTTTTTCTCTGTCTCTGTTGCTCTCATTCTTATCACTATTAAATCACAAAATAATTAAAATATATACATGTGTTCTAATCTACATCATAAACACATAATAAACTTCAATTTTGAGTTTTAGATCATATTTTTCAGTATTTGAAACAATACATCTTAGAAGGCTTTTGTATAGAATTTAAGAAGAAATTATGATTAATTTCTCCAGTTTATTAATGGATGTGGCAGATTGATACGTTTTTACCTAATCTGCTTTTCTCAAACACTGGCAATTAAAAAAAATAAAAAGGCAAGAAGATAATTTTTTGGCCACTTGCCACAAACGGTCAAAGTGATCATTAATTAAGTACCACAATAAAATAGATTTTATAGCAAATGAGGCATATGACATGTATTTTACAATAAATGATTCAAAACAGGATGGGAGCAAAACTGCTCCCTGACTGCTGTGACGTTCTAAACCCTGACATTGTCACGAGAAGGCACAGGTTTCCAGTAAATCAGCGTTGAGGACAAAATCAGAGGCAAATATATATTTTAATTTCTGATGGGTCATGGGGAAAAATAGAGGTTCTTCCTGCGTTTCAGATAGAACCTTAGGCAAATGGAATTGTTCCATTCTTTCCAACTTCACCTCTGGAATCCTAGAACAGATTGGGTGAAAACATATCAATCTACCACATCTTTAATAAACTGGAGAATTTGGCTGTTATGTATTCCTAAATTGTAATGGGGGCTTGTAAAAGTACTGGCTGAGTGCTGACGTCTGTCTTTTCTCTGATGGGTGCAGGACACTCCCGTGTCTTCTCTTTTCCTTACTGTGTCACCCTCTTCCTCATCTGCCTGGAAACTCCAGCTACTATTCACATGCGAGCAAGAGAAGGTCTTCAGACAATTTAGAATAACTTTATCCGCTCATGAGATAAATAATACAATTACATTATTTTGTAGAGCAGACAGGGTACTCTGCTTACATCTAGGCTGGAAATCCTCCAACTCTTCCCAAATTGCCCAGGTGCAATGGGCGCTGCTGCCAGGGAGAAAGAAACCTTTCCTCATTGTGGCTTTCTCAGGGTTGGGTCCTAAAGAGGGGCCCTGCTTCATTCAGGTGGGAAGAAGGCTGGGGAGGCAGAAGTCCCGTCTGGTGTCCCTCAGATCCCAGGAGAAGAAAAGCAGCAGAAAAGCTATGCAGAGGGACCAGAAGAGAGATGCAGGGTTGTATAGAGGGCACCTATGTCATTTCTGGGAGAACATAAGGATGGCCTATATGCAGAAGGTCCTGATTTGAAGACCTTGTTTTGAAACCTCTTGTTTATGAGTGTATAAATCGATCCAATATCATCAACCAAAGCAGTAGTAGTGGTAGTATTGTTTGCTCCGGATTGGTGCCAGAGTATGGCATTCAGAGATAAAAGACAGATTCTTTTATTTTTTAGTATAAAGGACAAAATAATCAACAAGAAAATAAACCAATAGTGTACAGTGTGATTTGTGTTCTTAGAGAGGTACACAGAGGATGCTCATGGTTGGGAAACTTAAGTCAGTTTTGGGAGACCTATGGAGTGGGACTAGCCTGCTGGGCACTGTCTCTGAACACAAATACACCCACATTGCCTTATATTCTGCCAAATCAAGTATCATCTCTATTGACAGGTATCCCTTTTAAGTTGCCAAAAAAAAAAAAAAAAAAGCCCAGAAAAACAACCACAACTCCAAGAAAGATAAAAATAAGGATTTCCAATCATTTGTTTTTTTTTCACCAAATTAATTTAAACATTCTATTTTCTCAGATCCTAGAAGAGTACATAAAGTTAGAAGGAACCTCAGAGATCATTTAGTCCAATTCCCTTATTGTATTGAAGGGGGCGGAGAAGGTGTGAGGCTGGGAGCATTCCTGTTGACCCTGGCCTTCTGCAGAAGAATCTAGCTGGCACCTGAAGTCACCAAAACATGCATTTGTGTAGATGGCAGAAGCAAGGCTCTGCTAACTAAAGATTTTTGGGCTTATGTTTCCTGCTTATTCACAGAATTCCCAAGTTCTTTTTCCTTACTTCATTTAAAGCCATGTCCTGAACATTTCCCATGTACCATGTACTGTGATAGGTGCCCTAGGCCTTTAAAACATGGAAAAATAACCAGTAGAAGCAAAGAGAATGGGATTTGGACCCTGGCGTCGCTGCCAGTTAACGTCAATAAGAATTTGAGAAAACTTAATACTTCCTTTGTTGAAGGACTGAGAGGATTAGAGATGATAAGTTACTATATGTAAAACACTGAGTTCCATTCTTGATTCAGAGCACACATTTAATAAGTGACAGGTGGTGTTATTTAATTTGCTTCCAATGGAGCACAGTCTGGTGGTATGACCCAGCCATGTGCCATGCCCACTGCTATAAATCCAAAGAAGAAGTCATCACAAACGTTACCATGTCTGAAGCATTGTGACAACTCAGAAAAATGAGGCACAAAGTCCATGTATAGGTCTTTAACATTTCCATGGGATTGAGTTCGTTACTGAAGAATACATAGTGATTTGTCACAACAAGTCAGGAAATAAGATTGAAGCAGAAGTTCTAAAATTTGCAAAACAGGAAGGATTTGATCAGTTTTGCTCAAAGAAGCATCACTGCTTTATTCTTTCATCTAGAACAATAAAAAGATTATTATATTCCCATCAATAGAAGGTTCCTCAGCTTGGAATTTGAGACTCCCAGGCCACCTGCTTGAAAGCATTTTCTTCCTCATCTTTATGCAAATTCTTATTAGCATTTCATCAATTTACTATCCCTCAAAATACCTGGTTCATTTCCATCTGTAGAATTTGTGCACATGGTTGTCCCCACCTGAAAGCCCTTTAGCTGGCTGATCCTGATTTTATTCCTTCTCCATAGTCCCATCTCTTCTTCCATTGAGCTCACCATGTCCTTTCCCTCTGAACCTATGTAACCCTGAGTTATCCAGCACTCAATCACATATGGTTTTGCACCACCTCTTAAATGTTAATGTGACTGTGTCCTGTCCCTACAATTAAGTTTGAAGCTTCTCAAGGAGATAGACCACATTTGAAACTTCTTCATATTCCTTTCAGCCACTTTCAAGGATTTTGTGAATACCTAATTAATTGGTAGTACACCTGATTGTTAATGTGATAAAGTTGGTTTTCCTTTATTTTTTGGAGGGAGAAACACTGAAGGGAGGAGAAAACAGAAGTTTTTCTTGAAGTCAATGGTCTAGGTGACCCACTGTAAGAGGATACCACTGATGTAACCCATACAAAATAGGGGCGAACTTGGTAGGTTAATGCCATCTAATTGCACGCATTTCTAAGAGGTAAGGCAGCCAGCCGCCACTTTCCTCTGTGTGTGAAAACTACTGTGTCATCTGCTCCACCTACCTCACAGCAATGTTGTAAAGACAAAGCAAGAGGTGCTGCACCCAGTAAGAATGTTTGGGGTGTGAGAGTTTCTCAAGACACATGGTGCCTTCCTAATGCGCACATACGCTGAGTACCGGGGCCAGTCTAGATATTGTTCTTTTTCTACTTGTGATTTTATTCTTCTGAGAAATCACATTATTTCTAGGTTAAAGGGTATGTTATATACTTTCCCCAGAGAAGAAGGTATGAGGATAATGAGGCAAGACAGAGAGCTTTGACTGCTTAAGTAAACTGCAGTGACATCAAGTTCAAGTTTTGGGAACATACCTAATTAGATGTGGTAGAGGAAAATTTCCTACACATGGTTTCCATCAGTATAATTAAGTTGTGAAAATCAAGTGAGATTAGGCCAGTAAGATAGAGAAAGGCCTGGAACAGGAGAGCCTAAGCCAACTTGAAGCAACTCTGCTTTGCTTTCGCTCACGTCAGGGGGTCAGTCTATAGTAAATTTTCTTAGGCGCTGGATGCAGAGTTTTGACCTCCCACATACTGCCAGAATCTTGGGCTTCATGCCGGTCTCGACTTAGATACGAGATTGGCTTTTTTGCTCTAATCCAACCAACGCAGGATGTATTAGTTTAAAATTTTGTATGGAGGGGCTGGAGTGGTGGCTCAGTGGTTACCGTGCTTGCCTGGTATGCCTGGGGACCTGGTTTTGAGACCCAGCACCATGTACACAACAAAGTGTCGGAGAAGCGAAGGCCAGATGGAAAAACAGGTAAAAGTTAATTCTCTCTTTCTTTCTCTCTCAATCTCTCTCTCTCTCTTAAAAAAAAAAAAAGTTTGTACGGAGCTTCTGCATATCAAGGAACCATGAGGAAAATCAGAAGCCAATTTCTTTTTCTTTTTTTAAAATAAGTGACCTAAAAGCAGAACAAAGTAGAACACAATAGGTTGACAGTGAAGGAGTGACAGGTAAAATTGGCTTTGCAGTTCAACACAGGCAAGGATGATTAACAGGGCTGATAAGTCCCCACTAACACAAAGGGAAAGGCAAGGGAGAGAAGCTCATTGGGAAGCTATGGCCATGCTTCAGAAGCTACTGTAGAAAATCTGTCATCATGGTCCTGATGAGGACTTTCCTCCCTAAGTTGTAGCAGGAGAGCAGATCTTCTCAGGTAGGATTTCTGCCCAAGTCTTTCCCTCCCTATCAGAGATAGGATGGTCTCCAAAGATCTCTGGACCATGAAGTCAGAAGCCTGCTGGATGTGCAAATCACTGTATCCCCAGGGTTAGGACAGTGCTTGGCCAATGGCTGGTGCTCAATAAATATGTTTGCAATAAATATAAATGAATAAGTGAAAGCAATAAATAGATTGAAGACAATATTTGTGATCTCATTCTGAGTTATGTGGATCTGGGGAAAGCCAGACAAGAGAGTGCAATGGCAAGGGCACAGACTGGTGCAATTTCCCATGACCCTTTCTCCACCTAGCCCACACTGACAGATGGGAAAGTGGTGTGGAGGGAAGTTTGTTACTCAGGTCTGCTGGAATTGGGATACCAGGTCTACAATCTTACAACAAACTATCTTATTATTATTGCAAAAACAACTTTTTCTTGAGGGTTTTTTTTTCTTAAGAGAGACTGGGAGAGAAAGAATCAATTTTATTTATTTTTTCATCTGGCCTTTGTTTCTCCAACACCTAGTTGTGTATGTGATACTGGGGCTCAAACCCAGGTCCTCAAGCATGCCAGATAAGTGCTCCAAATGCTGAGTCACTGCCCCAGCCTTGTTCTTGAGTATTAAAAACAAAATTAGCCCTTAGATTGTCACATTGCTTTAGTCTTTGATATTTTCTCTGAAAACTTTAGCCAGCAATTCTCCACTTCTATATATACTTCATTATCTTGATAATTAGATCAACAGCAAAGTGTTCATATGTTAGAAATTCAGGGTCCAGAATAACTAACAGGATGCATTAGGTATATATTTCTAAAATTGAAGGTTTCTTAAGACAAAACAAGAAGAACTTGTTTTTGAACTGCAGAGCTCTGACTTCAGTAAGCATAGATCAATGGACTGAGATCTTGGTTATTACTAAATGGGAGAACAGGAAAACTTTCTTAGTCAAAGATTTTCTAGCACTTCCTTTTGGTGATCTTTTTCTGTCTTTTTTAAAGAGCAAATAATACATTATTTAACAACCTTTGTTCATGATTTTCTTATGAGCCTTTGAACTTAAAAAAAAAATCTGCATTTTGTCCCCAGAGTTATTGCAAAAGCTGGCATGGAATAACTTCAGCCTATCCATTCTGCCTCCTGGAGTCTGTTCCAAATCCTAGCGCACTTGGGTGTTACTGTTGCACCATGGCTTCCCCATCTTCATGAAACTTCCCTGAATGTCCTCCTTCCTTTTCTTTATTGGTAAATGCTCCTTGATTCTACACATTCAGTGATAAATTTTTATTTTCATTCCAACAAAACATCGCATGGCAAACTTTTCTTATACAGAATGAAAATACTGACTTCTGAAATTAAGATTTAATGCTTAAACTTAAAAGAGGATATATTTCCCATCTTTGGAAACTGGTACTTTCTAAGTGGATTTTAGTCATCAGCATCCATATCATGACCAAGAAGTCATTTGACCTGAGTTTGACTTCTTATTTTTTAAAGTGTTACTAAAAAATAAAAATAAAAACAAAAAAATTAGTAGATAGAGGCAGGAGCAACTGGATATAGGGTCCGGAACTACAAACTTCTATGAAGTAATGTTTTAACTCAAGGTCACTGGCCTGGGCAGAGAACACTTAAATTGTAATCAAGGCCACTCCATGAACCATGAGTAATTTTAGGCAAGTTTCCCGGGTATGTGCTGACGTAACCATAGAACCTCATCCTGCTTGACCAGCATGGAAATCAGTAGTTATAATGAAATATTTGAAGGTTGATGTCTGAAGGGAGGTGCTTTTTCTCATTTTCTGGCTGTACTAGCTTCTTATATTGATTGTCTTTCTCCATTTTCATAAGCAGTATTCAACTACAAATAGAATTTAATTTCCCTCCCATCTTTCATGGTCAAGGAGAGAGAGTCATCCAAGTGACTCTACTTAGTAGAGGATGGACATTATTCTCCTTCCAGAAAAAAAGCCATTCAATTGCTTCTATTTAAAAGAAAACAGAACTGGAGGAAATTTTTTTCTGATAAATCTGATATTAAATTTCAAAAAGAAATTGAAAGACGTTTCAATATATTTTCTTTTAGGTGCAATTTGGGAGGGGAGAGGTGAAGACAAGCTCAGAATTTTTCTCTCCAAAAGACTAGAGGACTGAGAAAGATCTTCTATCAGTTGTTCTTACTAATAAGGTAGCCTGATGCATAAGACACAAGGTTGTATTTGCACAGATTCCCCAATTCACATGGTTATGATAATACTGAATTAGGAAGAATATTTCAGATCTTTCAGAAAACCTATAAAAGCTGTTATCAGTAGAAGGAATTAAGTGGCAAAAAAGCAAAACAAGAAGAGTTCCCAAGATGAACTATCTGACAGGCTGAGAAATTAAAGCAAGACCTTATGTCAGGGGTACTTGGGTCTATGGGAGTCTTGAAAGATCAAGCATCCATAGTTCAATTTCCACAAAGTCTTTGCTAGGCAGGTGGTGCCAACATGAAATCTGATTGCCGAAGGATATTTGGATCTGTCCTGCATCTGGGAGGATTACACACAGAACTTTGGTCTTGGAGACAATATGTTCACCCCACACCTGCTTTCAGTGCCACAGGCTACAGCAGCGTCCAGAGAAGGAGCAGTTTAGAGCCATAGGAACCTTGGACTCAAGCTCTAATTTGCAAAGTGCATCTGCTTTATAGACCTGTTTGACAGCAGCTTCATAATTAGAAAACATGCCTTATATATTTGCACTCCCCAAACCATAAAAAAAATTTGGCTTTATTTTTAAAACAGTAATTACATGATAGGGGAAAACCTTTCATTTAGGCAACACACTTAACTAAGACAAACTGTAAGCAGAGTAAGAAAAAGCCTGATAACGGGGAAATCAAGCATATGGGAAATGGGATTTATCAAATGTTGGTGCCCAAGGTGCCAAGTTCTACATGGTGGATTCATCTGAAGTTCTGCAGTGTGCTCCTTAAAGTAACCAGTGCATCTTTAGCTGGGGAGACTTCTATTTCTATTTGGTAGTTTAACATTCAGGGAACTCCTTTAATTGATCAAGATGAAGCAAATTCAAATAAAATAAAAGTCACAGAATTAGTTTCTTCACAGAAATCTTTTCAATAGAAAAGACATACAATGTAGGTATCCATCAAAATCAGATTCTTAAGTAGAATGTACATAGTAATAGGCCCCAATAGACTGAATATTGTCTTTTTTGAGCTAATAATAAAAAGAAAGAGGAAGAGAAGTGCCAGTCCACTGCTAAGTGTGGCTATGAATTTTCTCAGAATATCAGCACAGCAGTTCTATAAAATAGATTTCACTCTAATTCCATTGTACTGATATGAAAACCGAAGCATATAAAGGACATGAACTCCTGAGTTCATCCACCTATTACATTTGAGGAGTGGGCCTTGAACTAGACAGCTGGTTCCAGCGACCATAACCTGAAGACAGCCCTGGACTGCTGTCTTGAGGAATTTCTACACAGACGGTCAGTTCTGGTCTCCCTGCCCTGGATACAACATAGTATGGCAGGAATTCAGTCTTCAAAACGAGGGACATAAGACTATTCTATCTTCTATGGGATTTAAACTTGTAGCCAAAATTAAATATGGATGCACAGTAATCTTGATCAATTGGCAGCTAACCAGAGTTATTTGGGAGGAAAATAAAGGGCACAAATAATGATTTTCAAATTGAAACCAGATGAATTAATTTATCTAGGAGGAACGCAGATGGAGGAAATAGGACAAAAGAAGGATGAAATTATTTAACAGGATAGGAGAGAAGAGAACTAGGCACTGAGCAACGAACACAAGATCCTGGTTTGGGGACTGATTCTGGGGATTGCCCCTGAACCCTGAGCTCTGAGCTAGTGCATCTCAGTGCTCCCCCAAATTCTGTGTCCTCCAAAATGCCCGATGCAGGATTCGGCAGTTTCTCTTGAGCTGCAAGATGAACCACTTGAGTTGAGATTCACAAACCATGTGGTGTAAGGAAGGACTGGATCTTCTTCCTCATAAAGCCAAATCACGGAGGCCAAATAGAGTCCAAATGTGTGTGTCTGTGTTATCTAACTTATTTCCTAGCAAATGCCACTTAAAGAGAATGTGGTATTTCACATTCTAAACTGAGAAAAGGGGGCATTAGAAAATATGTTGGCATTACAAAAAAATTCTTAATATTCCAAAAGCATTTTAAAAATAATTTGTTAAAATTGAATTTACATATAACTAATTATCATTTTATATCATTATATATAATTATATTACTGTTCCCTAAAAATAAATTTTGCTGCCTTTATTCAACAGAATCTTTCCTAGTTACTCTACTTTTTCCCTCTCATAATTACCATCTATACACACATTTATTTAAACAAAAAGGCATCTGCTTGCACAACTTTTTTTGCGAGTAATTTATTTGAAGTCAACTCACCTTTTAAAAGATGTGCAGAATTTTCTCTTTGGATGGGGAAACTTGGGGAAAGCCTTTTGGAAAGTGAACTATTTTGCTGTGCCAACAGTGGGTAAAATGATGGTTTTGAAAGTGAAGGTTGAAATGATTTGGCTTTCTTAAAATAAAACATAGTTTTAAGAAAATGACCAAGGAGATTCCTTTTTCCATCCCTAAAGAACAGAAAATAAAGCCCCTATGGCCTGATTTCTAAGGTGTTTTTATGATTATCCCTTAAAGAATATTGCCTCGGTCCCTTACCAGATGCCTCCAACTTAGTCACCCTATAATTCTAAATGACAACAGGAAATTTTATCACCCTTTAATATTTTTGACAATCACAGATATCAGGATGTGATCCTTTTGTATTTATTCATTTATAACTGAAAATAAAATAGAAAATGAAACTTAAAACACATCATAAAAACAGAAGTCTAGGGACCAAGAAGTGACCATTAGATTTTGAAGCCACTGAATGTAATATTCTTTAGTAGCCCATTGAAAATTTTGCCTGAGTTTCAAAGCCCACATTTTGAGACTTTTGTGCTGTAACTTAAACACATTAAGCATCATCATGGTTCTCAATGGAAAAATAAAAATTATGAGTAGGAAAACCCTTTGGAACAATGACATTAGTTCTGATAATGGGTTGGTATTATTACACACTTTAAGATTCCTAGAAGAGCAGTGTATCTCTGATTTAGTTTTTTGTTTTTCACTCACAAGGTAGGTTGGGTTTTGTTTTCAGTCTACAGAGAAACTGCAAAGTTTATAAAAGATGATAAGATTATTTCAATCCAAAGGATCAAACTCCTTGAGTTAGTTCATTCACATAATCAGTCCCACCTGGAAAAAGGGGACAAGGAAGCACCAGAATGTCGCACAACTACCTCCTGGGTGGAGAAGTCCGTGGCAGGGGCAGGATGTGGGCCCCAGCTGCTCATCTATCGGTCTATAGCATTATTCTTCTCAGTTTCTCAGACTGCAACCATCTTGTCCTCGTGTCTCCTTTACCTTCTATCCCACCTTTATTGGACCTTCGCATTTTCCAGACCTGTTTCTGGTGAGTTTCACAGTGGCGTCACACTCTTGCAGGACTTCCTTCCCTCACACACCTTGCAAAGACTGAAGGCTCTATTCTGCTTTCTCATTGGTGATTTTCTTTTTCTTTCTTCTTCTTCTTCTGTTTTTCTGCATTTCACCCAATATTCATGATTTTAATAACCTGTCTGCAGCCTATTAGCTACACAAGCAAAAGCAAAAGTCAAAATCTCACTGATCCGCCTAGTGTTCTCGCCTTTTGCCTCTCATTCTTCCTTGGTTTCTTCCAAGCTCATATCTTGGAACTGTGAAGCATGAACTCTTCTACTGCTTCAGCACCTGATCCCACTCACCTGGGTGCCTTCATGTTGTCTCTTTCCACTCTCACGAGTCCCCCATTCATCCACTGGGCTCCCATCAACACAAAGCCATCCAAGTCTTCAACGGCATATACTCAAGTTAGACCCTATCTATCTGTGCATGCTCATACATAATCATAAATGTCTCCAGTGATTATTTGCTTTCTCCAATGAGATTGGAAACTCCTGGAGGTCAAAGCTGGGCTTTAGAACTTCTGCACAGTATGGTGATTATAGAGAACAATAATGTGCTGCACACTTCCAAAAGTTACAAGAAAAGATTTTGAAAGTTTTCGTCATAAGTGATAACTGTCTGAGTAAATAATGTTTTGCCTGACTTTCAACATTATATAATACATATATGTATGTAGCATTACATGGTACCCCAATAACATGTCCAACTTTTATGCAGCATATATCAGTTTAAAAATAAACTATTGTGACTATTACAATAGTTATAGTTTCAGGTATTTCACATTATTTTCATTGAGTTTCTCATTTGAGCTTCAATCTGGGCAAGTGATTTTATCAAAATGTTTTTCTGTTGGTTAAAGTGTTTAAGTCTAAACTGTAGTTTTTCTATCTTTTCTTTAGAAATGGAATTAAGATATTAAAATAGTCTTAAGTATTTTTTAAACTCTTCTTAAAAATGTCTTTAAATGCAGAAATGTCAGGATTACAAAGGAAACCACTTATGTTGAAATTCTGTTACCTACTATCAAATAAAGACTCAAATATATGATATAATAATAGATGTACTTCTTTATTAATGTGTTAACTAACAACATCTAGTGTTGGGTCTGATAAGTATAAAAACTTTGAATTAGTGATATTCTAAGATATTTATGAGAACATAAATATGGTATAAAATATGTATGATTTCCACTGGTAACAAGCATAGGTACTATTAATATGACTGTATTCTATGTTAATAATGGGAAAAAACTCTAAGTTTCAGTTAGAGATAAATGAAATGAAATATGTAATTTTTTCCCACTATACAAATTTAACCTACTTTTTATCAATGGCTACCATGTTGGTCCATGGACCAAGGACCAAGGTTAAGAACCCTTGAACTATGAGGAGGGCCAATTTCTCAAACCATTCTTACTATAGCACAGGTGTCTGGAATAAGTATAAAGTGATTTCTTTAACTTCAACAGCAGTACTCTTTTAAAATAGCTATACTTAGGTTTTCAAATTGCTTTTTGACATCTGCCCTTATCTTTATTGACTACATATGTATAGTTTCTTAACACCTTTAAGTTTCTCTTAAAAATAATGTTGTTCTCTTTTCCAATAAACCCTAACACAGAGTGGAGAGGAATAAAAAATATTTTTTTCTGCACTGTGGATTTTTTTCTGCACTGTGGAACTGCAGGTTTGCATTGTACCAAGAACATCTACTGGGCAAACTATTAATAATTGATATACCATTAGCTCATTTTTTTCCTTCATAGGCCAATTCTTAGGGAATTATTTTGTAAGTTGTTTGCTAAAACATAATTTCATACCTTTTTAAAAAGACCACTGAATAAGAATGCTTACAAATACCAAACACCCAGTTTTACAGTCCCCCATTCACTTTCTCAGTTTGAAGGCACATGGCTTCTTAACCTTCTTGTGCTCACACTGCAGCTCTCTGTTGTCTGGTGCAGAGGCACTGCAGGCATGACGGGAACCCTGAACAGGGCAGGGTTGTTTAGTGAATGTTTTGTCTTTCACTGGCCACACAAAGAATGACTTTTAATTCATTCTTTCTTTGTCCTTAAATAAAACTGACCTCCCACCCTCATATTATGGTAGAACCCAGAGCCCACCAACTACCAAGAGAAGCCTGGACTTAGAGAACCACTTTCCATTCTCACATCATCACTTCACATGGCGTGAGGGGTCAGATGGCAAGGCTTTCTCGGGAGCTAAGTATGTGCAGAGGGCATTTAGTATCCACTGAACTGAGTTTCTGCAGTGTATTGCCCGGTACAAAAAACAAACAAACAGAAAACCAGGAAGAAAACCCCTTTAAACATCTAGCTTCAATAAAAGCCTCCGGGTGAAGAAATACATTTCTTTTGTAACTAAAATCTGTTAGTCCCATTAAATGTCTTTACCATTTCAAATGCTTTATGCTCTTTATGTGCCTTTTTTGAGGAACTATTTTTGAAGTCTTTGCATAGGACAACGATTTCCCCATTAGTTACAGTATCTTCATAACTTTTAAAAGACAACCCCTTCTTAATTTTTCTGTCAGTGAAATATTATCTTAAATTATAAATTTTTATATTATTATATTGTGTGTAGTACAAAAAGGTAACAAGAAATCCCATCAATATGTACAAATGTAATGCACCAGTAAAAACGTGGAAAAAGGACTGGAGCAGTACCTCGGTGGTTACGGCGCTTGCCGGGCATGCGCAGGTACACAGGTTCAAACCCCAGCACTGTGTACACAACTAAGTGTCAGAGCAACAAAAGTTGCTCTGAAAAAGTTAATAAAAACTGGTTCTCTCTCTCTCTCTCTCTCACTGTCTTTCTGTCTGTAAAAAATGTGGAAGAAAAAAAGAAATTTGGTAAAAGGATAAAATTGTAAAGTGTATAAACCCATAAATTTTGTATTTCTCTCTTGTTTGATCTTCAACATTGGAGAGGTACTATATAAAAATGGATAAATACATAAAAAAGAAAAGTGAAAGCAAGGGTTAGGGTTAAACAACCTGTTAAACAGTACTCACTGCTGCTCTCTTATTTCCAGGATCAACACGAAACCAAATTAGAAGCACAAGCATAGAATATTATACACCTAAGAAGATAAACATGATACAACAACATTTTTGTTGCGTGGACTTCGGGAGCACAGCAAAGTCCTGTGCAAATGCTGCAGCAACAGACAGGGCATTGCTTCTCCGCAAGTTAGCTGCCCAGGCACACGCCTTTCAGTGAGTGCCACAGAGCATTTTGAGAATCAAGCGTATTCAAATTGAGTAGAGAGTTTGAAAGATTTTGAAATTATTATCAGAGCAATGAAAACCTCTTATAACAGAGTGCTGTTCACTTTTTATTTGTTTAAAACACATTTTTTAAGAATCAATTTTATTTAGTTTTTCATGTGGCTTTCATTGCTCGACATGTCATTTGGTACGTGGTGCTGGGGTTCGAACCTGTATTCTCGTGCATGCCAGGCAAGTGCCGTAACTGCCGAGCCACTGCTCCAGCCCCAAAAAAACATTTTTAAAGGTAAAAAGTGCCATCAAGGGTGTGAGGAAATGGACAATTTAACACAGTGGTGTGAGAAAATCAATTAGTACCAACTTTCTTGAGATCAGTTTGGCTAAATATATGACAGTCCCTTAGAATACATTGTTTTTTGTACACAATTTCTGGGACTTTATCCTGAGAATAATAATGGGTACATATGTAAATTTTTTTCTGCAAGAATATTAACAAAATACAGTGTGTAGAGGTACAAAATTGGAAAGGACTGAAATGTTCAATAAGAGTCTGATTAAAGAAACTATAGCACATTTATAAAATGAAGTGGCATATAGTCTTTAATACTTGGAAGTATATTTTGTAACACTGAAAATGTCCATAGTATTTACACTTCTAAGTTTACAAGGTAGTAACAACTATAAAACAAACATATAAATATAAATCCATATCAAAGTATCTGAGAAGAGACATATCAAACTGTTTAATATATTTTTCAGGAAGGATGTGGTATTTTCTCTTATTTTTGCTAATCTGTGCTGGTTAAATTTTTGTTGTATGATACTTTCATAATTAATAATATTTTTAATTAAAAACTTGTCAGAGTATAAATTAATGACTACCATGTAAACTATTACAAATTTTACTTCACCAAAATGAGCACAAGTCCCCTTTTCACCCATGAAATATCAGCTGTATTCAGCACCTTTGGCTAAGGACTCAGAAATGAAGGGGAGAACACATTTTTCTTTATCCTGACATGTATTTCCATTAATTATGTGTTTTCTCTTGTGTTCATCAACAGTAAACTTCAGGGTAAGTTTTTCCTACCAATATTAAACAGTTCTGCATGGCCAATTTTCAGGTCTGTCAAGAAAAGCCAAGACTAATATCCCAGTGTCATGTTTATAGCCATCTGTGTAGAAACAAAATCAGGTTTGGACAGCTTTTATCTTGCTAAGGTTCACATATTTTGATGTGTGGTATGAATGCTTGGGTTTAGAAGCATAAATGGATCAGCCTGTTTGGTGGGGGCAAGGATGTCTTCAAAACCACCTCTTCCAAGTAATTAAGCAAAGTGAGCCATCTCAGGGTGTATGTGTGTGTGTGTGTGTGTGTGTGTGTGTGTGTGTGATAACCAAGTGACACAAAGCATAGTAGTTTTAGATCAGATTTGGAGCTTTCCAAAGATAGGAATAAAAATGTGATGTTCCTGAAAAAGAAAACTTCGGGTAAGCTGAGCAATTTGGCTGTGTAGTCATAAAGATTATTTCCTCTGTTGCAAAGAAATGAGGCAGCAGGAAGTCATGCCTGGTTCTGTACTGCCCTGGGGACTGAGGGTAACTACCAAGGCTGTAAGTCTACAGACTGGAGCAGGGTAGGGGGGAACAACTGCGAAAGGCTCTTGCCAGCGTTTAAAGCCCACAGGTCACTGTTAGGACTTTCAAATACACCTGCCATCTGGCCTCATGCAGTTTCCCTATAATTATTTCCCTTTCCCCTTCCTGCCCTGGAGTCATCTTAGAAGGAAATTATTAAGCACAGGATTAGGTTTGCCGAAAAAAAAAAATCTAATGAGATACCAGCTTTTGTAACACATCTTTGGCGCTTTTCCCTTTTGCGCAATTAAAGAGAAGGTGTTGATTCTTCCACAATCTTCATCTATGAAGTTGACTTCTCTTACCCAAGTTGCCCTGTGCACGAGTTCCTTCAGCATTTACCTGATTTGTCCAATGGCTAAATCCTAGATCCCAACACATTTTTAGATCCATATAAAAAACTGTTACCAAGTACACTGATAAACATGGTGATTGTAGCTTCAAGACTACTAAGTGAAAGGTTTTTGTATTTCATGATTGACAAAGAAATATTAGCAAACTGTTTGGTTTACAAAGCACAAAACTGTAATTTCAAATTAACTGTGAAAGCCTGCAATAAAATAGACAAACTTCGTAGGAGATCCATACGGTAAATCTACAGGATACCAAACATCCAGATGTTTTGAAACATCTGTATTACAGCTTGAACTTTTCCATGTTTCCTTGATGTTTGGCTTCATGTAGATATGACAAGACTTTATTTCTAACTTTGGCAGCTTTCAAAAAATTCAAGGAAAATATTTTATTATACTATTTTTTATAGTCTCAGTTTAAGGCTAACTTCTTCAATCTTTTTATTCACCATAGCATTACTGAGTAGGTGCCTAATACATATTGGTTGAATGAGGAAAAATGGATGACTCATAATTAACTGCACATCTGAATAAGGAAACTATTTCTGAGTAAGACAATTCTGTTATTAGTAATAGCATATCTATGAACTCAGAAGTACATTTATTCTGAAGCCTTCACTCTATGCATCCATATTTCATCAATCTTTATCATCTCTCATTATAATATATAGAGAGCAGGAATAATTATTCTTGTTTTACAGGTGAAAATATCAAGGAACTGAAATATGAAGTCTGTCAAGTTATATACTGAGATCCTGTAGATCATTCAACTGCCCATCCCAAATCACCCAATAAAATATTATGCTTTCCTAGTTGGACAGGCTTATTATCTGAACCCAGGGCAGATTTATTTCTGTATTTATTTATTTACTTTTTTATTTATTAAGTTATGGGGCCTGAATTACTGAGGTCTGTGAGTAAGACGACATACATTTGAGATACACCTTAGAACTCATTTTCCCCACAAAACCTGTCCAAACACCTTCACCTTCCTTTCAGGGAGGCGAGAGATCTCTAGTTGGTATTGGCTGCTTTGGATAAAATGGGAATGGCAACATAATCTACCTCCTCAAATTATTATCGGTAGAATCCATCTCATTAGGATTGTTGAGAGTATCAACTGAGAAATCATCTATGAGGGTTTACTATAATTTCTGATAGAGTAGTTCCTCCAGCAGTTACATTTGCTGCTGTTATTAATGCTTATGCTGCTAACATGGAGCTTGAAATATAGTATATTCTCAATAAAAGTAAGTTCATTTCTACTTTTCGCTATGTGAATGCTAATAATATTTGAATTACCTTTCATTATTTTAATGTGCTATTCTATAAGACAGCCCTGTTTGTTTCTCTGGTTTCATTATATGGTGAGTAAGTTGGGCAAATAAAACCAGTCTTCCTAAGCTACAGGTGTTCCTAGTCATGTCTCCTCTTGGTTGATTAAGGTGGGAGACTGAGACAAAGTTCAAATTTGATTGACTTGTTAAAAAACTCCTGATTACAGGATTATTCATATTAACGAAATACTCCATGGAAGTTGGAGGATACTCAGTCAATAAATATTTATTTTGTGCCTAAAAGTCACTTTTGTGGGTTTCATTTTAAAAATGTAGGATAGATTATTGGCTCCATTGGTCAAACCTCTGAGTGAGCAAAAAATAGGTATTGGTAGTTCATTTGACTAACGAAGTAGGAAAGAAGCAAAAGAGCAATGAGTTTAAAACTCTCATAGCAGCAAACAGTGTTGTAGGCAGCAGTTTCCTTTAGAGTGAACCATAAAGAACATGCTGACTTAACAGGTTGTCTAAGGTACAGATGTTAATTCCAAACTCCACTTAGTATGTTCAATATTGACACAAAATTGGGAGGTGTTCCACTAAAGATGAACAACAGGTTGTATGTGACCACAAAGGTTCCTTGTTAGTCAGTTTTCAGTTACTATAACAAAATGCCTGAGGTAATCACTTAAAAAGATGGAAGGTTTATTTTGGCTCACAGTTTTAGAGATTTCAACCCATGCTAAATTGGCCCCACTGCTTTTGGGCCTGTGGCAGGGTAGTATATCATGGAGTGAAGCATGTGGTGGATCAAGTTGCTCACCTCATGATAGCCAGGAACAAAACAGAGAAAGAACAAGAATCCAGGATCCCACAGTCTCCTTTGAGTGCAACCCCCTAATGATGGAAAACTTCCTCACTCAGTCCCACCTCTTAAAGGTTCCACTATCTTCCAAGAGCACCAAGCTGGGGACTAATCATCTGTTTAACACATGTGCCTCTGGGAGATATTCCAGATCCAAACAGCAGCAGGTTCTTTCATTTGCCTTTGGAATTGGGAAAGGGTTTACTAGCTAATTCTCTTTATGCAGATCGGTGTGCCTATAGGTAGGTTCAAGGATTCAAAAGGAACTTCTCTCCAGTGGAAGTCCAGAAAGCCCATAAATATATGAGAAAATGCTCTACATCATTAGCTATAAGGGAAATGTAAATCAAAACTTCAATGAAATACCACCTCACTCCTGTTAGAGTGGCAAAAATGAAGAATACAAATAATGACAGATGCTGGAGGGGCTGTGGGAAAAGAGGAACACTGTTACAATGCTGGTGGGACTGCAAACTGGTTCAGCCACTATGGAAAGCAGTGTGGAGAATCCTCAAAAAATTAAGGATGGAACCACCTTACGACCCAGATATCCCACTCATGGGGATTTTCCCAAAAGAGTTAGAATCAGCTTATTATAGTGATGTGGCTTCCTCAATGTTTATAGCAGCTCAATTTACTATAGCTAGACTATGGAACCAACCCATATGCCCCTCACTCGATGAGTGGATACAAAAACTTTGGTACATATATACAATGGAATACTACTTGGCCATTAGAGAAGATGATATTATGGCTTTTGATATCAAATGGATGGAGATGGAAAGAATTATGCTTAGTGAAGTATCCCAATCTCAGAGACTCAAGGACTGAATGGTTTCTCTCATCTGTGGATACTAGAATATATGGGGAAGCAGTAGGACAGACGGCTAACCTAAAAATACTTCAAATTGAATGACTCTCAGAGTAATAGGGGGATGGCTCCCTAGGATACTTGGAGGCGTAGGGAGGGGGATGGGGAGGGTGGAGGGTGTATGAAGAACTCATAGGAGACTGGAGAGTGGGAATATGGGGAATCATCCCGGAAGCCGATGTCATTCCTCCAGGAGATACCCATTTAACACATGAGTTCTTCTGGGGGAAACTGCAACAGGTGAAACCCAAGGTGGTCATCCATGTTTTGGCATTACCCCTGGATAACAAAGTATATATACATTGATTACTATTGGTTTGATAATGTTTCCCCCTCAATCTCTATATACTTCTAATATAAAAAAATTGAAAAACAAAAGGATTTTAAGCTATCATTACGGTTTAGCATCTTCACATGCATTCTTGTTCAACAATGTTCTAATTTTCATTGTTCCTAAAAGGACAAAGTCTATTTAGGGATGGGAAGGTAGTTGTGGCAGATAGGTTGCAGTCACTGTGGCATTACAGAGGAGAGAGGCTATCATGTCCTCTCCCCAGCAGGAGAAAAATGTCTCAGCATTAGTTGAGGACCTCTGACAAGTGGGGCATGGAAAACAGAGTCCTGGCTTACTACTTGGTAGGTTTGTGGTCTCAGCCATTCACTACTTACTAGTTTCTGCATCTAAGTGAAATACGCACACAGTCCTTGCACGCAGCCTTACGAGGTCGCTGTGACCACCCAGTGAATATGCTCCAAAACCTCCCTACCACTCCACAACCCGAGGGGGCCTACTGGGCTATCCCTTGCTGCTACGGATAAAAACAAGAAATCCTGGAAAACACATACTAAGCCTCACAGATCTAAGAAAGCAGAGTAAGCAATTTACAAAGATGAGGTTTGTATTTTTTTTTATAATAGCAATCTGAAGAGTTGTAATTGCTAGCATAACTACTTGTAAGAGTAACAAGCATCAAAGCTACCCAGGGAAAAAGGAGCCCCTGGGTATCATCAGGAAATTGCTTCACTTTGCTCAAACCGTACTGGTAATATACAAACATGACATTCCCAAGCTACAGCGTAACTTGGTGCCAGGTTAGATTTGATCGTACCAACAGCTCAGTATCTTCCCCCGACCGAGACAGGTAAATCGTTATCTCATGGCTTTAGCCTTGCACAGGTGAAGCACACAGGTCCTGCTGACACTTTTCCTAAAGAAAGATTAATTTGAAATATATTTTCCCCCAACACATCTGGCCATCCATTCTCATGTCTCTTTGAAAGAGAAAGACTCAGAAGGGACAGATCAAGGCTTATTTTTCTTTTTCTGCTGAAATTCCTCAGAGTGAATGATTCTTGATCTTTATTTATATAAGCACGTTACAGTGAGATACAGGACTTCAAGCAAAGACACTGGGAAAGGGGAAGGCTGCCTCACCGATGGCAAGTCATGCTAAAAGCTGGGTTCACTCCAGATGTGTATCAGAAGAGGGCATCGTTAAGCGGCCCTTTCTGATCATCCTGTTGAAACGAGAGAGGTGAGAAGGCTGAGCATGTAAAACCTGGGCTCCTCTCCCGTAGGCAGGGATATTTCAATTTTTTTCTTTTATTTATTGAGATCTCCCTCTGCTTTACTTAATGTACAGAGCCAAGTTATTTCGCACTGCCACCAAGCAGTAGCATTTTAAATGATTCAGGGAAGTATAGCTTTCATTTAGGTTTGTGCCCTCCAGTCTGTTTATACTGGTCGATACACTTGTCTGAAAAATATAATGGATTAGCACATCATTCAACAAGCTAGTCAGAAAGGCAAGCTCAGGGCGACAGACACCAAAAAGTAAATTACAGTCAGTAGTAGGGGTAGGCTATGCCTAGAGCTAGGAAACATCACATCAGCACAAAACCTGTATTCTCCAAGAATGGTGGAACTGAAAGGGATGAAAAATTTACACTCGAATCTAATAAAACAATCAGCTCTACAAATTCATACGGTACTCTAAACTGTGTGGTTTATGATGCCGAATGCAAAGGGAAACGGGCGCTGCACAATCCCACACATTATAGCCTCAGCTGGAAGCAGACATGGATGGCGTTTGTTTCATTTAATTGGCCCACTTTTGCAAGCAGGCATAGATCATGGTTTACTTTACACATTCCATTTGAATATTTGTAAAACGCCAGTTTGCCACGGGTTTGTACTCAGCCACTCACGGGCTGCAGAGGGTTATGGGGTTGGGGGTGGGCTAAAAGAAACACATTCACTCTCTCTCTCTCACCCTTTTACCTTCCCTCCTTCTCCCCTTCTTTCCATTCCCTTTCTCAAGAAAAAAGAAAACAGGGACTGGAGCAGAGGCTCAGTGATAGAGCACTTGCCTGGCATGTGTGAGATTCAGGGTCTGATCCCCAGTACCACATACACAGCTAAGTGTTGGAGAAACTAAAGCCAGATGAATAAATAAATAAAATTGATTCTGTCTTTCTTTCTCTCTCTCTTTTTAAGACAAAAAAAAAAAAAAAAGAAAAAGAAGAAAAGAAAACAGTATTGAGATGCATTCTCAAGATGTTGGATGTTTATGTTCTGTGTCATCTACTTTGACATGAACCAAACCAAATCATCACTCTGTTAGATATAGGCCCAGTAACAGTTATTAAACAGTTTTCTATCTTATAATCACTGACCCCTAAAAAATGAACTAGAAATGGATTTTAAAATCCTGAATGCATTTTAAAATATTATCACTGTAAAATAAGCTCCAAAAACCAAATCGCTTCCCTTACCAAGGACTTACTGAAGGACTATGTTGTTCTTACTGTTCTTAGACATTGTATCTCTCAAAAATATTCATTTTTACCAATTACATCAAAAATACTCTTTTTTAAAACCAATTACATCCTAATTGTATGGAGAGACAAATGAGACAGAAAAGTAATGGGAGAGCCTCACCTTAGGAGAAATATTAAGGACAACTGGAAAATCTCCAAATTAAAGAATGACCTGCCAAATTACCCAGCCCAACATGAATAGAGGGCAGCATAAAAGGAAGCAAGAATGAGACTTCAAAGTTAAAAATATTATGGAAAATACTTTCTCCATTTTTTTCCTTTTACACAGTTTTTTTTTTTTTTAGATGTTAATAGGGCGAACAATGAATTCAATTCTTGAATCTTGGATTCTGATAAGCTTAGTGGTCTTCATCACCAATTAACAATGGAAAGGTCACAGGGAGTAGACTGCATTCTGGGGGCTAACTAGCTACATTAAACGAGACCAGTTCATTGCATGAAGTGCAGGTCCAGAATGGAATCTATTACTACCTCTCAAGGTTTAGATATGAGATGTCCCCCGCAAAGCTCATGTGTGAAACAATGCAAGAACAATCAGAGGTAAAGCTGTTAGAATATGACAGTTATAACCTAATCATTTGGTTAATCTACCAATATGGATTAACTGGGTGGTAACTGGAGGCAGGTCGGATATGGCTGGAGGAAGTATGTCACTGGGGGCATGCCCATGAGGTTTCCCTTTCATCCTTGGTTAGTGAAGCTCTCTGCTTCCTGGCTGTCACATCCTGAGCTATTGCCCTCCACTACACCCTTCCACCATGATGCTCTACCTCTCAGGCCAAGAGCAATGGAGTGGGCTGTCTATGGACTGAGACTGCTGAAACTGTGAATGTCAAAAAACTTTTCCTCCTCTAAGTTGTTCTTGTTTGGTCTTTTGGTTACAGTGAAAACACAGCCCCTAGAACTTTCTAGGATTTTTTGTCTCATAGGTTTGACATCTAGTTTTGTCCATCTGGTCAAAATTATCCTGGCCTTATCCTGCAGCTGGTCCTTCCTGCTTTGATCTTTCCCGTGTCTGTTTTTACAGTGCTTGGGCATCTCCTGAATAGCAGGATTACAGGTGTGCACCACCATGGGTGGCTCTGGTCTCATCTTACCAGGTGAGAGATACTGTGAATTCTCTCAACTGACCCCTCTCCTCCTCACTCCCATCACCACAAGCCATTCATCAACTTCTCTTCAGCAAGAGAACAAGAGATCTCCCTACTTATTTACCAGGTTCATATTCTTCTAACTATCAAGCTTACATTCTTCTCTCTAATCGTTAATGGATTTTTTCTGTATGTCCCAATTACTCAACCTAATATTAAAGTCATTTAATCTGAAAAGTGTGATCTGTCTCTCCTTTAAACAAATTTTCTCCTGCTCCTTGCTCCTCCACCACACCTCTCACCCTCTTATTTATCATTACACTGCTTGGAAGAGAGGCCACCTCTCTCCTGCGGAATACATTTGCACCTCTGACTCCCAACCCACTGCCTTGCGTGTTGTGATGATACTCAAATTACTGCTGATCGTCTGAGGGATGCAGCAGCTTTTTACTATCCTCATAATATGTTGGCTTTTGGACACTGATCGCACCCTTTCTGAAAGTCTCTTTTTCTGTGACTTTATTAATATTGACTTCTTCAGGGTACTCCCTACATCACTTTCTTTCTTTTTTTTTTTATTTAAGAGAGAGAGAGAGGGACAGTGAGAGAGAGGGAAAGAGAGAATCAACAATCAATTTTATTTAGTTTTTCATGTGGCTTTCATTGCTCCAAAACTTCATTGTGTATGTGGTGCTGGGGTTTGAACCCATGTCCTCGTGCATGCCAGGCAAGTGCTGTAATCGTTGAGCCCCTTCATTACTTTCTGATCATTTATGCTTAATCCTACATGCTGCCTTTCTTGGCCTGTGGATCAGTGGGTTTTTTTCTCATGCTGCCTTCTCAGCAGCTCCCACTCTCTCCTTCTTGAACTGCAAATCCCCCTTGGGAGTCTCCTCTGATTCCTTTGGGTGCAGGTTCAATTTACATCCATCCTCTTCCCAGCCTGGAATGGAACTCAACCTCCCTCTTGAGTTCTGATGCCTATCCTTTCAACAGATACTCCACGAGCTTCTCAAATGCCACATGTCCTAATCCAAACTAAATTTAAAAACATTTCCTTCTGCCAAGGTGTGGTGGTACACACCTGTAATCCCAGCAACTTGGGAGACTGAGGCAGGAGGATCGCAAGTTCAAAGCCACCCTCAGCAACTTAGCAAGGCCCTAAACAACTTAGTGAGACTCTGGATGGGGATATCACTTAGTGCCCCTGGGTTCAATCCCTGGTACCAAAGAAAAAACCAAAATCTCCCAAAACCAAAACAAAACCAAACCAAACAAAAACAAAAACCTCATAAAACAAACAAAAACCAAACAAAAATTCACTTCCTTCCCACTACATTGATTTTAAGTGCAAAAGAACTCTCAAATGCATCCCCTTCTCTTTCTTTCCACCGGTGTGTCCTCGTGTATCCCCTTCTCATCTCTTCTCTTCACTACTTATCAATCTTTTAATTGGAGGATGCCCTCTACTCTCTATTTTATCAGCCACATTTTTTTTCTGAAGCACAGAAACCTTAAAACATTTTAAGGTTCCCAAATCCAAAAGAGAAAACACAATTTCCTCAGCTTACTGACAGCCTTTCCAATTTGGCCCAGCCCTAACTTTCCAGGTTTTTCTCTTGCCATAAGAAATAACTTTGCATTTTTGCCTCCCTTTGCCTGGAATGACACCTTCCCCTTTTCCACATGAGAAATGGCCATCAAGGCCTAACCTAAAATGTCACTTCTTCAGTAAATCCTTCACAAATGTCTCCAGAAAAAGTTAGTTATCCATGTTCTCTGATTACGTGATTTGTAGTCCATCTGTGTGATGTAACATGCGACCTTCATACTTGTCAAAATATTTGAGACCTACTGAGTGTTGGCCATTATATCCTGGTTTCCGTGTCTTGGGCGTCGTGGAGACACTGTATTCTTGAGGGCAGGAGATACACCTGTCTTTAGTAGCCTTGGTTTCTAGCTACTGTGGGTCACTCAGTAAGTACTGGTTGAATGGAAGTACACATGAATAGATATGAAATGTGTGGAGAATGTTCTGGGTGCCCTGGGTTTACACCTTTATTATTGATTACTGGACCCTGCTTTTGAATCTTGGAATATTTCTAAAAATATTTGATATTAGAATTTTCATATGTACCTGTGTAACTTTCCCAGGGTTTTCAGAAGTTTGTTTATACTCATTAGCATTGAGAGAATATATAAACAGATTTAGCAAAGTGGCAAGCTATAAGATCAGCACCCATAAATCAATAGCATTCCTATACACTAACAATAATAGGGCAGATGAAGAAATAAGGAAATCAGTCCCATTCACAATATCCTCAAAAAGAATAAAATACTTGGGAATTAACCTAACAAGGGAAGTCAAAGATCTCTACAACAAAAATTATCGGACATTGAAGAATGAAATCCAAGATGACCTAAGAAGATGGAAAGATGTTCCATGCTCTTGGTTAGGCAGAATCAATATAATAAAAATGGCCATTCTGCCAAAAGCACTATAGAGATTCAATGCAATCCCCATTAAGATGCCAATATTATTCTTTACAGATATAGAAAAAGCAATTCTCAAATTCATTTGGAACAGTAAGAAATCTAGAATAGCCAAAACATTACTAATCAAGAAAGATGAAACAGGAGGTTTTGCTATTCCAGATCTAAAACTATACTATAAAGCTGTAGTAACAAAGACAGCATGGCACTGGTTTCAAGATAGGCATGAAGACCAATGGAATAGAATAGAAGACCCTGAAACAAACCCACAAATCTTTAAACATCTGATTTTTGACAAAGGGGGACAAAATATTACATGGAGGAGAGACAGC
>PVKS010000286.1:67566-104852 GCA_004027875.1 Aplodontia rufa
AAATCAAAATGGATCAAGGAGCTAGGAATTAAACCAGCTACCTTGCAACTAATGGAAGACAAATTAGGTCCAACACTTCAGCATTTGGGAGTAGGCAAAGACTTTCTCAATAGGTCTCCTAAAGTGAAGGAAGTAAAGTAAAAAGTCAGCGAATGGGATGCCATAAAGCTACAAAGCTTTTGCACTGCCAAGGAAACAATCAAAATAGTCAAGAGGTTTCCTACAGAATTGGAGAGAATCATGGTCTATGATTCCTCTGACTGTGGCCTCATATCCAGAATCTACAAAATCCTCAAAAATATCAACTACAAAAACACAAACAACCCAATCAATAAATGAGCCAAAGAGCTAAATAGAAACTTCTCAACATAGGACATTGATCAAGCCAATGAATACATGAGAAAGTGCTCTAAATCACTAGTAATCAGAGAAATGCAAATGAAAACTACATTAAGATTTCTCCTCACACCAGTCACATAGGGAAAAATGAAGAAAATACACAATAATAGATGCTGGAGGGGCTGTGGAGAGATAGGAACACTAGCACACTGCTAGTGGAACTGCAGATTGGTACAGTCCCTCTGGAAAGCAGCATGGAGAATCCTCAAAAAACTAAGGATGAGCCCACCATATGATCCAGCTATTCCTCTCCTGGGTATTTTTCCAGGGGATTTAGAATTAATACATTACAGTGACACAGCAAAATCTATGTTCATAGCAGCTCAGTTTACAATAGCTAAATTATGGAAACAACCCAGATGCCCCTCACTGGATGAATGGATCCAAAAACTGTGGTACATATATACCATGGAGCTCTACTCAGCAATTAGAAAAAATGAAATTGCAGCCTTTGAAGGTAAATGGATGGCTATGGATGAAATCATGCTGAGTGAAATCAGCATAACCCAGAAAACCAAGGGTCGAATGTCTTCACTCATCTGTGGAGGCTGGAGCTAGACCTTGGCCAGTGCAAAAGGTGGTCAATTCTCATGTATTAAACCCTGAAAAGGTGTAGTGACACACAACCTAAGGCATTCGTAGAGATGTACTGGGAAGTGGGGGGGGGGAGGGATAAGGGTGGGTAATTGGGGGGGCTCTAGGGGGTAAATCTAATTTTCAGAATATATATATATATATATATATATAGTTTCTTTGGCAGCATGTGTGACTGTTCAACAAATAAATTTCTTAATAAAAATAGTTCTGAACAGGATACTTAATTGTTTCAATTCTGTTTGTCTGTTTCTCCTAACCCATAAAACCTGAATGAGTTAAAAGTGCACGTAAATTACCTAAAACTGTGCAGAAGCAGCCAGAAATAAAGGTTAAGAGTGGCTGGTTTGGAATCCAGTGGGATGCAGTCTAAATGCTGGTTCTGCCACTTCGTCCTTGTATGACCCTGGCCAAGCTGCTTAAGCTTCTGCCTCAGTTTTCTGATCTGTAAACAGGATTGTAAATGTACCTAACGATGGCTGGGATTATAAACTTTAATTGAAGTAAAATATTGAGAGTGGTGTGTGGTACATGGTAAGGGCTTAGCAAATGTCAGTTATAATAACTGTTAAACGTGGGACCATGAGAGGAGCAGATGAGGTCCACAGGGTGGGTGATAGAATGCATCACAGAGAAGGTATCAGAATGCACCAAGACCGTAATTAGATAATCATACCTCAAAATTGTTTAGACTTTCATGCATTTTCAATGTATTTCCCATGTTTAGATCCTCAAACACCTATGAAAGGTTTGGGAAATATAATAAATATGAAATGACTATGTTTATATGCCTGCAATCAATAAAATCATTATTTATTCTCAAAAATGAAATACCCTCATTAAAAAGAAAGTCAGTCTGTCCTTTGAATTGGCCCAGAATAAAAGGGTAAGGACGAGGTATCTGCAAGAACTACAGTTATTGACATCACTGACCTATAAACATATCCCCTTCAGCATGAGACACAGCACTTCAGTACCCTTGTTTTTATATAATTGCTATTACAAAAAGCCTTTCCATTTCGAGTGCTCAAATGAGAGCAATTCATATTTCAGATAATCTGCCAACGAGGAAAACTAATTTCAAAATATTTGATCATAAAAGTTGTCCTTAGCTTCTACAGAGATAATTTAGTCAAATAATATCAGATAATCTGGAAGCTGTCTTAGCAGGAAATTGCTAGGGACTCCATCTAAGCAGCCTCCATTTGCACTTATATAAATGTACTGAAAGTGTAGGAGACTTTGACAGCCTGCCATATGTGATTTCATTCCATAGCCTACCTACTTTACCATCAAAAGTTATATCCTTTGAAGCATTGCCAGAATTACTTTACCCCAGTAGATATGCGAGATGTGCCCTTTAAAAGCCATATCATTTCTTTTCTACTCTGACTAGTTCGGGGTAGCATCTGCTCAACTAAATTCCTTTGAAGGTTAAAAATAAAATAGCCTTCTTCTTTCCAGGCTCCCCTCCTCCGCCCCTGCCCCAGTGAGTAGGAAAAAATGTCCAGTGTGGAGTGAACTGCAGACAGCACACTTTTTAAAGAAGACAGAGCCTGAGAAATTCCCCCTTCATTTAATACTTCAGAAAAATGAAGACACACGCTGCTCCAAGGTCACTTGCCTGATTAGTGGTGGACACAAGACCCAAACCAGGTCTCCTGGATCCCAACTCAGGGCTCTTTCTTCCTGCTTTTCCAAAGATAAGAATGAATGTCTAACAGACAAAAATGGATCCAGTCAGAAACTGACAATAGGAAGCACCACCAACGGAGTGTCTTAATTTTATAAACAGAAAATGAATGCTTGGATCTCATCTCCAGGAAACATTTGCTTTTTAGAAATAGTCATACTTGGCACTCTCTCCTCAGTACTGCTGACAGTTGCAGTCAGTTATTACACTGTTGTGACTTGGAAGCTGATGCCCCCAAACAGTTCAAAATTAGTAACATCGTGATTCAGGATTGTCTATTTTCCCCTCAGCTCGCTAATCTATGCTTTTTTATAATTATTTTAAAAGGCACTATCTGATTTCCTGAGCACCGCCCCAGGTGTTCTTGGTGATAATGAATGGATAAACATATCATCCAGTGTCACAGAGCAGTTGTGACATTTTAGAAATATCTTCAGTTCAACTCTTCTAATTTCAATATACGCTATACACCAAGGTTGCAGGCTTGTGTTTTTGGGTTTTTTTTTTTCTAAAGAGCTGAACAATCCCTAGTAATTGCATGATTTACTTGTCTGCTCAAATGAAAAGGTGTTGAACTGTAGTGGAATGGCATGGTCCTTTCTTGGTCTCTGCAAACCTACAATATCAACTTTAATGAACCAGAAAAATTATGGGTTCTTTGTTATTATTTCAGGGAGTTGTACCCAGTTTCACTTCTCATTTTCATTGAATTTGCATCTTTTGGCTCAGGGAGGTGCAGACTTTTCTAATTCATGCACATATGTAGACAAGATATCATGAGCTTGCCCAACCAAGCCTACACAGCATTGTGAACTGATCCTGGACAACTGGAGCTCACAGTATGACCATGTTTCCCTTTTTCAGATGACCAAATTGCAAACAACAGTCCCGTTATACTTGGCAACCAAGGCAAAGCTGACCCCTATGCTCACAAGGAGGAGTGAGGCCTGCTTAAAATTTTTGTCTGCTAACAGAATCTCACTTTCTCCATTGTGATTGATCTCAAAATATAATCCCCTCGGAACACTATAATTTTTGTGCCTCTCTCTCCCTCTTCCATTCCTTACATTTCATCCATTGGATAAGGATTCTCTCTATAGACATTTAAAGGGAAAAAAGGCACTCACCACTTAAAGGAATACTTTGTAACACAAATCTTTCATCTAGTCATTTTGTAATTTTGCTAGCTTAACATTTCTTAAAGCAGACTGCACATTTCATGGAAAAGAACCTCATCAGGGTTAATACTACTATTCTTATTTTCGGGAAACATTTCTCTGCATCTCTCCTATGTATAGCTAAGAACATTTTGTGCAAATGGTTTTTAAGCTCCTAGTAAATACCAAGTTTAACAATTAGGAACTTTAATTAACCAAAAATAATGCATCTAATAAAGTACAGTAGGAACAAACACCTGAAAGTCAAGATGATGGAGTGATAATAAAACTCAGAGATTTGTGAAACCATCTCCATTGTGAATGTTCCTTAAAGCCTTACTCTTTCCTAAGTTAAAGCCAAATTTGTATTGGTTTTGTGGCAAAACAGTGCTAAAAGTGATTGCCTGTGGTCCCCAAATAATGCTTCCATGGGGGACAGAGAGTCAAAAGGAAGATTTCTTAATGGAAAGTTTGGTTCTCAAAAGCCTAGACAAAAAACCGAAATGGCATCTATAATTCTTCTGGCATCCAAATGTTGTATTACTGACATACTTTTGAGATTTATCAAACACCATGGTTGGACTACAGGTATTCTGTGTTACCTCTGCCAAAGGCCTTAAATTGCCCTGAAAACATCCAATCTCAGACCACCATTTTCCCTCCTGGAGAAAACGTTTCTCTGCATACATTCCCTTGCTCTCAAAAAGTTTGCATAGTTATTGAAAGCAATAGATTTAATCTGCCAGCACATTAAAAATTAACAGCACAGGAGAAAGTTTTTGTCTTGTTATTGAATGTGGTAAATTTGCAGCTGCAGGATGCTGAAAGGAGGAGGAAACACCCGAAGGAAAACCTGGTTTGCTGTATGAGTGAATCATTTTGGAAAGTATTGATATTAATAGACAATATAAAGTAGGCATGAAAACCACATTAGAAAAAACCAATTCCAAAGTTCAGATGGGAACGTGATAGACATATTTACACAACTATATAGCAAAAGATACCCTAAATAATTCACCTAATTGCTATCAATCTCTGTAGAAATGATTTTCTTTTAAAAAAAAGAGATTGCAATTTTAGGATGTAATCCAAAAAAGAGAAAAGGGATAAGAAAGATAAAAAGTTATAGGACATTTATTGTGTAAAACCAGCATCATTTTTTAGGTCTTTAGCCTAGTTAGAACTTATGCAAAAACCTAAAGTCAATTTCCTTATTATATTCCTACTGAAATTATCATTGAAATTGTTGCCATGTTACTCCTGTCATAAAACCATGTCTTCTTATCTAAGACCTAAAACCCAAAATAGATTGAATGTGTGTATATAGAAATGAAATTTGGATTTCACATGAATTCAATGATTTTATGACCTCCTTCCCGGAAGGTCAAGTTATTTCTTACTCTTCATATGAGAAGTTTGCATTCACTCATCATTCACACAGGGTCCAGGCTAACTGAGATAGGATAGCTGGCTTAGGTGCAGAGGTGTATTTTTTTGCATATATTGTCTATATAAGCCCCACATTATGGACATAAATTATCTTTACTTTGCAACTTTGCATAATAAAATAAGTCATTAAATTAATACCATATAGAAAATACTGCTTGTCAGGCAAAGAAATGTACATTGCTTTCCAGAAAACCAGGGACATTACATTGCCAATGCCTGTATGAATAATACATGGGTTAATTCAGAAAAACACCGTTTCATTATTTAAAAATGAATAAATTACGGACTTAAGAGTGATGGCTAAATTTTCTTAATCATACTTTTGCTTAGTGCTCTACTTCAAAAATGAAGTTGAAAATACCATTTTAACCACAAATAAACAAGATAACTCCTTAGCAATTTTTTGATATTAGATTTCATGATCCATAAATGAAGAAATCTTCCTCTTTCTTTTTCCCCTGCTCTGTTTAGCTACAGAATTAGGAAGCAATGTAGATCTTCTATTTATACATTTGACAATGCTGAGCCTATCTTGAATTGTCCTGATATTCTATAATGCAATCTAATGAGAAAAGGCCCCTTTGGACTTCCTATGTTTTAGCCTCACTGCTTGGTAAAATATGTTCAATAACATGATTCTTGTGTATGATGATGCACATTTCTTTCACAGATACTAGTCTACTCTGAAGACTGTGAAAGATCAGTCCCATTTGGGGACTGATGAAGAGATGGAGGAGAGAAAGAAATGCACCAGTAATAAGAAATTAATTTGGAGTTAAAATAAGTAAGACATCCCCATGCAGTGCATTTAGGCTGAGCATAAAGTGACAGGTAGCAGATTATTCTACCGATTTCTAATGCTGGAAATTCGGATGGCATTTACTAGCATAACCTTTCAACTCTGAGCACATCAATAGAGGCCGACAGTGGCTTGAAATATGATTCCTTGCAGATAGCATATCCTCATTCATCTGACTGCGCTGCTCTGTGCTCCACTGCACAAACAGCGTCTCACCCACTTCTGAGAGGACACTAATAAAAAAGGCATCAATTTTCAGCTCTAGTACTACTGTGATCTCTTTATATGTTCGACATCCAACATTAAATTAAAATGCTGTTATAAATCCTACTTTCTGAATCTGGAATGAGTGTTGGGTTTTTGTCGCATGAGACTGCAGCAAATCTTGTCAAAAGCAAGGAAGCACGTCTTGTTCACTCAGAATTAATGTTGTGGATGAAAGAAGGAGGCAAAAGGGGTTGAAGATGGTGAACCGAGGGTGTCAAAAGCAGTGGGGACTGTAGCTTCAGGGGGCCAAACCAGGCAGGCGATTTGCTGCCTTCAAGAAATGGCTAATCAAGAATTGTAATTATCAACGACAAGCTGTGTGTCAGGAAGATTACTGATAAACAGACACACGCATACGCACATCCATATACATCAACAGAAAAAAATTTAAGCATAAAAAATCGTTAATGATTCCTCTCTGGTAGAGAAATACTTTCCATACACTCGTGGTACTGAAGAAGCTTTCTGGATTGCATCAAATTTCTATGGAGGCTGCCACTGGGATTCAAAGCAAATAGCTCAGGGTAAGGCTCTACCTGGGGCTTATGTCATTGCCGAGTAAGTTTAAAGTTATAAGAGAAATACCTAGGATCACTGGATGGTAATAGAACAAAGTTCATAGCAGGTAACAAGTATGAATTAAGACAATTTTAGAAGGTTTCTGCGTTAACATTATGGGGCAGGGGGAAAATCCCCTGTAAGTAAGAGGAAGAAAGAAATGGGCTAGCTTTTTCCATTCTGTTTAAGATGGCAATGTACTGTAGGAGAACATTAGGGAATTTTCCTACTCTTTTTGATAAAAAGATCCCTGTCACTTTAGATCATCACCTAAGAACTATGTGAACTAAAAGGCTATAAGGGCTTCCACAAGGATATAGAGTACAGAGCTGTATTCCTCTGCCTGACTCATTCATAATCATGGTTGAAATAAAAAGGCGTGTTTGCCTATTTGCAGGAGTGGGTTGGAGGGAAAAGAGGGAAGAGCAGGCAGTTCAATATCTGGATCGAACAGAGGAACTTTTTCCCCCAAGGATCCTGCCGGGAGGAACCTTGACATGCACAAAGTCAGAACATAGACAAAGTTGCCCTGGTGAGAACGATAAGGTCACCCGTGGGATTGCTGAGATTATCTCTGTCAAGCACTCGGACAGCATGCAGTCAAATGATGCATCATGCAGTCATTTTCGGGGGGGGAAATCAATTTCTTCACCAGGTCGCTATTTGCTTTTCAAAGTGCCCTTGTAGGCCTTCACCACCAAGCATTTATCAATTTAAATGTTGTAAATTGATAATGTGCCACTGTGCCTTGTACTGTTTCTGAATTATTTTGAAACTTATATTTTCTCAATAGTCTCCAAACCCTCAGAGCTTCCACATTCAAAAGGGCATTTTTCTTTGTTACATCCAGAAGTGATGAACTTTTTATGATTAGTACAGGAGAAAAATGCAGACTTACTGATAGCAGGGGAGGGGGACATCATGAGCTGCAGAAAATTACACATTTTTCTTCTTCTTTTTTAAAAATCAAGGTATGCCTACTGGAAAGACTTTGAAAAGGGGGGGGCATAAAGCAACATTTGCATTCATTTAGGAAGGGAACCCCAGTTAGCATAGCATTGCATACATTTAGAAAACCAAGTGTAAAAATGCTAACACTTGATTCTATCACCGCAAGCCCTCTGTTGTGTTGAAATAATAACACCTTTTTTTGTCCTTATATTCCAGCTCTGTACGACATGATGATGCCAAACAAGAGCAATAACTTGTAAGGAAAGTTAATGTCTTCTTTTTTTCACCCCACTGAAGAAACATATATCTTTTACAAGCACAGAAGCGAGAGTATTAACCACATAACCTCAACTTGATTTGCATTGAAAAACAGAGAATGGAAGAGTTGAGGCTTGCACTTTGGAAAAGCAAAAGAAAGACGTGGCAGTTGCAAAGCATCCTTAACCTCCAGTGATTTATTGGCCCTCGGCCAAGTTATCAGGGGAATCTAATTCTTCTTTATTATTCAAATAAACCACATTTGGCACCATGGTTCCCTTTCAGAATAGCTTCACAAATAGACTGAGCTCTGTCATTTATTTGACCTTGTACTTGTGCTCTGTGGCTGTAATTTTATTTGCCATTCTATATAACAAATGCAGAGAAATCTAAAATATGGAGATGAACAACCGGATGGGGAAAGGAGTTTATGGTAAATATATCTTCATAGATTAAAAAAAAAAAGACCAAATTTAAAACAACCATTTACCCTTTTTCACCTTCACCTCTTTTAGCCCTTATTATCTGCAGCCACCCTGCCCCTTTCAGCAAGCTGCCTTGAAACAGGCCAATCTGTAACCCTGTCTGCAGCCACCTTCTGGATGACTTAGATCCCCAGGAAATATTTGATATGAGGGTGGGAATGTGGTGAGAGAAAGGGAAGTCCTCACTCTGTGGAGGGTGGGGGGTGGTAATTAGGCCGAATTTCAAGAGAGGCTTCACCTGGTGCATAGGTTATTTTCCAAAGAAGTCACAACCTTAAAAAAAGGGTTAATTTCCCAGGTTGCTTTGGATACCATTTTGTTGTAGATGGGACTCTACATCAAAATGAAAGCTTTCTGCTGTGCATCACCATCATCTCTCAACTCAGAAGAAAAGAGGCTTGCAGAAAGTGTGAGTCCATTTTTTCTCTTTAGCTAACTCAGACCCACGTCTTTTGTCTCTAACAACTATAATGTATTTCTCATGAGGATTTAGAAGTAAATGCAGGATTTGAGGGTGGATGAAAGGAATGCTGCTTTACAACCATGTAAACATTAAATTAGCTAGTGCTATTGTGAGGCCTGGATTCCAGAATGGAACATCACTCTCAAAATGATCTTCGGCCCATTCATGACTCACTCGGAGGGTGGGGGCCAGCTTATGAGTTTTCTAATGTGTCTGTTTGCGATAGGCATCATTATAGTCCAATGGAAGAAAACCTATATATCTATAATCTATATGTTAGCCTCTATAGGTATTCTATGTAAAATTTATTTCCATGTTTTAGTTTTCTTAAAAAGCAATGCTTCCTTATTTTTGGTATTTGACTATATTTTCTTCTTTTGCTTTGGTTACCGGGAAGCTCACAGCTAAATCTGAAGCTTTATTAGGCCATTTAAACCCTATTTTTATCATCATCTATTTGTATTCTCCTACTCTGTGGTAACAGATTGCCCATTTCTGATTATTATTTTATTCCCTTATTATATTTTGACATTATTTTTATTGTAAATGTTTATTTCAAATCCTTTGTGGAAAAAATGATATAAGCCAATATATAAATATTTCTTCAAGCTTTAAATCCTATATCAACTAGAAATGCTTTTCATTTATCATGAAATGTCTTTGTTGGATTCTTTGGTGATTAAGCCCCTTATGTTTTGGAAGAGAGTTCATAAACTGAGTACATCCTCATTGCTATATTTTCAGCATTAGGGAATCCATTCTGTTTTCTGTCTCTATTTCCATCTGACCAGTTCCATCAGAGTTGGCTGGCCTAGCTCTGAGTGCCATCACCAGGTATAAGAAGTCATTTAATCACTATGCAATCCAAAATCAGCCTCACTATGTGGGGCTCTTCCTTTAAGAGGAGGCCTAATGGGAAATAATTGGGAATTGATCCTATCTAGGAAAGCAAATCAACAGGGCATACTTCTAAAGCTTAAAACCACTTTTTGGATGTTAAGTTACATATCTATCTGTCAAAGACAAAAGGGCAGCTGAGGAGACGCGGCTCTTACCATTGCTCACTTCATTCCTGTCACCACATGAGAGTGACCGGCATTGCACATCCTCTGGACATGAGGAATTCTCATTGTTAGTGGAGTGCAAAAAAAAAAAATCTGCTCTGGCTAGCTACACCACAGAGCTCAGCAGAAGTTTCCCTACTTCACGGTTCTCTCACGAGCCAAAAACGAATGCTAATTGGCATAAGCCATTTTAAAGCCACCATATTTATTTACACATTGAAAGAAAATAAAACTGAGGACGGAGTGTCTTGAGAGTTGGAAATGCAGACACAGCTATGCCCTAACAAACCGAGTGTTCACAATACTCAGCAATTTCTCTGGGTAAGTCTTTGCTGATAGAGTCACACATTTTTATTTAGCAAAACTCTTTTAAAAGGAAAGGAGGGAGCATAAATTTATAGGCTCCTTATCACTGTCTAGAATATGGTGGAATAACTAACCACTTAGCCAAAATTGAAGAACACAAGCAGAGCATTCAGTTCACATTTGAGTAAGGGATGTGCTCGCATGTGTATTGGTAGAAGACCAAATGCTTAACTGAAAGATGTTGAATGTGTTTCTTTGTATATTTCCCTGAAGCTCCCTGCAACATCCCAAACTACAAAAGAACATTGAAGACATTTGGAAAGGGTATGTCTCAGGGACCTCCAGTTCCTTAGTAAGATTTAGAACCTTAACTAGTTTAAAAACTCTTTCCCCAAGTTTCAGCATTTAAAGACATATCATAATAGGTTATTTCCATGTTTAATCTGGAACTCTCCTTAAACTTCAGTTTTGAATTCTACATGACAGTTTTATAAAAAAAATCTCTTTGTACTGACTTTCCCTCATCATTTCAGGTGAGTATTGCTGCCGTTCAAGACCTCCATCCCATATCCCATAGCCTCACCCTGTATTTGTGGCCATTTCCATCAACATTGCAAATGTCCTTGACAGGAGAAGGTAACAGCACACGGGAGCCAGGGTTTACCCCTGGATAAGTCAAGCTGCTGACAACCGGTGCACACTTTTAGAGTCACCACATGCAAAAGCAGGAGCTGACTGCATAGCAGTTGCCAGATCCTGAACCATTTCTACATGGCTACTTTTCCCTGCAGAAACCTCAATTATTTATTTCAGATTTTAGGAAAAGATTGACTTAGTGCAATAGTACAGAAGTATAGAAAGTGTTTTTAAGGAGAAACCAGCACAGGGTTAAAGCCAAATTTTTCTTGAACAGATGATATTTCAGATGGCCACACTATTCCAGATGCATCAATTTCCTTGAAAATCCAATCCATATATGTGCATATGCTGTGCTGGCAGGAGGACTGACTGAAATGGCCAAAACCCAAGAGCTAATATTCTTTTGGCCAGAATAATGCAATTATTATTTTCCTAGCTATCAGTCTAAGCATACAGAGCCATCTGTTATGCAAAGCAAACATACACATCTCAATTACAGAAAATGCAGTTGCCTTGACAGAATTTGGATTACACTACTAACCAGGGTTGTAAAATGTGTTTGGAGCTAGTATATAATGGATGCTTTTCAGGAGTTCCCTAATTAGCATTTACCTGCTTAAACTAATTATTCATCCTTCTTCTTTACTGGCTTATTAAACTTCGTTGGATACTCCACATAAAACAGATGAATACGGGCACGGCAGAACAACAAACAGTGGCTTTCCAGTTCTATACAGTATTCACAACATGGTGGCGCACCAATTTCAAAATTGGAGATTTTCAATATTAGGTCCCAAGGAGATTAAGATGAGGCTTAAGTTCTATTAAAGGCTATTACAAAACCAGAGATTTCAACGAGATACAAGAATACTAATACCTAGTTAACAATAGCTCAGTTTTGATCACTTGTATGTGAAAGTCCACAAATACAGAATTCTCTACACACTCCACCTGATAGCTTGCATGTTCTTGAAGGAAGTGTTAATGATTGCATCCCATGTTTGGATTCTCAACAGTAAATAGCCAAATTTGGCAGTGCTTCTCCTCTTCCCCCAACACTCTTCAAATGCCAAATCTCTTCTCTATTATTTCCCGTCTTTCTTGATTTAGCTATTACCCAACAAACTCACTAAGCGCCAAAAGGCTCCAGCCATGCTGTATGCTCCCTTAGAGCTGTGCCAGCTTTCAGAAGCAATGGGTCTGGGTGGGCCCTACTTAAGAGGAGAGAGGCGAATCTTATCTCTAGCTTCAGCTCCATGAGGTAGCTGAATGAGAGGTAGATTATCCAACTTGGCAGATCGTCACATGCATACAAAATCCCTCCCACGGAGGCTATTTTCCTCCTTCCAAACCACCAGATGAAAAGGGTCAAACTCAGCCAATCACCTGTACAGGCACAAATACCCAGCTGTGCAGCACTGTTGTCGAGAAAAACATCTGGATAATTAGCTGCGTGCAAACTTTATTTCAGGATATTTTGGCATTCTGTAGATGCAGCCCCAGTCTTGGAATCCAATGGAAGTAAAATTTTTGCATTCCCAGGGAATATCAAGAACTAACATTCAGAATTTTGTCCCTTGCCCCATTAGACTCTATCTTCTTTTCTTTTACCCTCTGATAAACACATGTAAGCAATTAAATGGCAAACAATGAATGGCTACCTTATTTTATGAAATTGTCTTTCAGCATTAGGAAGCATTTGCAAAGGTAGCAAAATATATCCTTGCTGGAACCTTCCCTGCCACACATTTTAATGGTCTCTTTCAGCATTTCTTGACTCCAAATGACTCCTGCCATTGTGTCAGCTCCCAGGATAATGCAGGGTACTCCATAAACATCCAGTAATAGGACACAAGGGAAGCACTATTAGTGTGTCCCTCTCCTACTGGGCACAAAGGTTTCAAAGTTCAAAACAACCAAGGGAAGAAACTTCATTTGTTCTCAATAAATTAATAATGATCCTTGGGGGGCAGGGAGGGGAACTAAAGTTTTTGAGCACAAGTTTATTCTGACAGGTTTCTCACTGACTTAGAAGAGTCAGGTGGAGCCCATTAAATAATAAATTTGATAATTCATGCTTAATTGAATATCCCTTGAAGTAGGAAAACCATGAGGCAGAAGGAGCCAAGAATCTAAATTGTTCAACTTACTTGTGAGAGGCCTAGGTAGATGGAGACCGTTTCAGAAATATACAAAAATTTTCCTTCTTGATTTAGTGCAAATACAAAGCCATCCAGGGACTGCAAGGGAAAAAAATAAACAGATAAATAGGTTAATAAATACATATGATGTTTAATTAATATGGCAACTGATACAAAGTGACATATGAATTTAAGATCATTTCTTCTGCATGTGTAACACAAGTTCTAAGATCTTTCAATATTGCATTACACACGAATAGATTAGAAACCTGAATTATGACTACAAACTTTTCTTTATTTCATGGACTTCCTTGTGTCTGTGTCATTTTGATCAAATACATTACATTCACATGTAAAATAAGGTCATGCTGATTTTATGAGATGTCACCTTTATTTTGGGGGATTCAGTGGTTACTTAGATTAAATTAGTAAGATTGTCTATTAAATAGCTGGACAAAAGTGGAAATTGTAATGGAAAGAAAAAGGAGTTTCTCTATGAAGAACAAGTGAGATCACTATTTGAACTACTATGAACATGAATAATTTCATAATTAATAAAGGAGTGTGCTCTCCTCATTCCCAGTTTCTATTGTGTTTGAACAAATAGGAAAAGTCAACACATTATGGGTGAACGTTTACAGGCTAAACCCTTGCAAACTGCAATCCTGTTTTGCAGAACTCTGTATTAAAGTTTTATTGTGATAGAGCCTGTTTCTGTTACAACTGCTGGATATGGAAGACAAAAGAACCGCACATTCTAACTCCTGAAACCTCAGGCCAACTTTCCAATTGGAAGGTTGTATTGCCAGTTCGATAAATGACGTAAATCATCATAGTCTCCCAAGTATGACACACCACTCAGAATGGGAATACATTTGCTTCAATTTCATGTAGTCTGAGTACATTTTGCAGTTTCCGTCACCCTCGAGTCTTTTGTTTTGCTTTATTAATTTATTTTTAGTATGGTGAATTGTGTAAGTGCTACTTGCAAAGGAAAAGTTTTAAAGATTAGTGGCATTAGCAAAGATTTGCAAAAATGGGAAACTATGTTGGGAGCATGGTATGTGGAAACACTAAATTCATCACATAATTTTTTGAAATACAGAAAGGTAGAAAAGTATATAAAATGCAGGTAGTAATGTGTATTCCTTCAAATCCTAGAAATAATGCTGAATTTAAAAATGTATGTATGTATAAATGCCATGGTTCATATGTTGAAAACTTAATCCCCAGTGCAATAGTGTTGAGAGAGGAGACCTTTAGGAGGTGGTCAGGTCAAGAGAACTCATCCCTCATGAATGGATTAATGCTGTTTTTGTTAGAGCAGATTAGTTATCTCAAGAGTGTGTTCCTGATGAAAGAATGAGTTCGGCCCCCTTTCTCTCTTTCTCTTTTGAGTGCTATCGTGTCCTTCTGCCTTCTTCCATGGGATGATGCAGTAAGAAAGCCCTGTCTAGATGTGAGATCCTTGGCCTTGACCTTCTGAGATACTAGAACTGTAAGAAATAAATCTCTCTTTTTTATAAATTATCCATCTCTGGTATGCTGCTATAGTAGCACAAAACAGACTAAGACAATGAATTATTTATATTTATGCACATATATTTACATATATGTACATGGGTATACGTATGTAAGTATATTTATATGCACATATGAAATGTGAATTTCCACGTTTCTTACCCTTTTCAATGCCCCTTACTGCTCAGATATTGTGGGTGGCACCCAAACCCATCCTCTGATTTAGTGAGTAGTGAAGACAATTCAAATTACATTATATTGCTTCGAAATAGAGTTAGTTACACAGTAGACAAGGTTTAAGTGAGATAGTACAATAAAACAGCTTTTGTTTATTAAGCAAAGGTGCTAAGCAGTGTGCATGTGTTTTAAATTTTCAGAAGTATCATAAGAAGTAATTACATTATTACCTACGTTTTATATACAAGGAAATTGAGGTTTAGTGGGGTTAGACAAACAACCCATCCCTAGTTGAATTTGAATTTGAATCCTAATAGACTCAGTAACTATTCTGTTTTTCACTAAAATAAACATTGTCTAACTGATATGTGTGATTTAAGAAAATATAAATATTTATACTAAGAGGCATCCTATGACTTCTTGAATAGCATCACGTGTTCCTGAATGATTTGTTCATATGATAGAATCACATCACTAGAGATAGGAGGAAAAACAGAAGTGGGATGACAAGAGAGTTCATAAGTCATTTGCATAAGAGGTCACATGGTCACCTTTGTTCTATGGTATTTCCCCTGGAACCAACTGTGGGGAACAAAATACTGTGATGTGGGGTCCTTATCTTTGACAAACTATGAAACTCTCTAGGGCCTTGTCAGGTCTAAATTTTCACTATAGAATGTATAGAATGTTTTATACTCTTACTCTTCTTTTGCATTGGTTTCAAGTCTGCGGAGACAAGTATACCGATCTCACTACTCCTAACACCAGTGTAAATGGAGAGAAGATTCCTTCCTACAAATTTGGGAAGGATCTCACTCCAACACATCTTTAACTAAAACAAAATGTCTCTGGAGGATGACTCACGAGGGTTAGGACCCTCACCTTTTGACCTTCCCTTTGGAGAAAAGGTCCTGGTTTGTTTTCTCATTCAACCTAATAGTCATGGTCTGCTATACAGCCAGAGAACTGAGTAAGCCATCTTCTCAAATCGTATCCTCTCATATGCTGCTGTCAGATGAGAGTGAGGACACAGAGGAATCACAGGAGAACTTCTGTGAAGACAGGTGGAAGGCTTGCTGGTAGCAGAATAAAGTTCTCATGAAGTTGGCATGGAGATGAGCTCCAGTAGTCTAAACCCTCATTTTTCAGGTGAGGAAACTGAGGCACGGAGAGGCTGAGAGGCTGAACAGGATGGGACTGCCAGGCAGAGCCAGGATTAAATCTTCTGTATTTCCATAACGTTACAACATTGTTTGGTCCTTAATGGCTTATTCCCAACAAGACAGAATTTCTCAACAGTGGGGCAATGTCTTACTTATCTTTGTCTAACAGCCCCTAACAACTGCTCAGTCAAGACTTTCTATAGCTAATTATACCTCCAAGCTCAATGCTTTTTTGTCTTATGGAACATATGGTATAAGAATGAAGAAGGACAGAAACTATTTTGTCCTAAGTCCTATTTATGCACTTGTTAGATTATTTACAGATTTAGATGCTGTGGATTTCTCAGATGCTCTGGGGTATCTCCTGATATTTGGAATATCAGGGTTAGAGTAGACTCTTTCATGGTCCTCCCCAGCATTCAGTGATATTCCTAAATAGATGTATCACTGCCATTTACACATACCCTTTATTTTCTCACTAAATGAGATTGTAACTTTTAACATTAGGTTCAGATCCCATGTACTTCCTAAAACACTAGAGGAGGTTTGGGAGCCATGGTAGGGAGAAGGAATATCGGGGGCTAAACATCTGATGCTATTAAGCAGTGGCCATCTAAGACCTGGCTAGTGTTGTTTTGCAAAAATAGTGACTTAGACACATGTTCCTATTTCCCAGTGAGATTAAAATGAGTCTGTGTCTACCGGATACAAATACATTCAGTCAATTCATTAAAAATAACAGCTAGTTTGATAGGGGAAAACAGATTATTAGTCATTATAGAGGTTAAAAAAAACTTAGTTAATTGACCATATGTTTCACTTTGTACTTATCATTTTGGTCAATTATATCTGCAGTCTGAGACAAATGTCCATAACTCAGGTTTGACTACCTTTCAAATAAGGAATGCGATGTGAACTTGGGTCTAACACGGATTGGCAAGTCACTCTTCACATAGCTATTACCTTCTGATTCAGGGGCATTCCTGTCTATAGTTAGCTGTATGCTGCTGCATAGAAAAGTTTGAAGAAAAGCATCAATATTGATTTAATTTGGGTGTCTCAATTTAAAAAGGTGGGAGGAAGAAGGAAACATTCAACCAGTAGTCTCAGAGACCAAATGTAATTAATTTGAAAGTTGTGTGGAATTTTAAAAAATCTTTGAATTGGGAAAGCGATCACCTACTATGCAGTTCAATCACTGCAGGCTACTTTTTAATTTTTTTAACTGCCCACTGTTTTCAACAGGCGCCAATTAAGATTCTGGGGTCAAAGGGTTAATTACATCTTCTTACCCACTATGTAGAATTTTCTGATTATTAACTAAGGATGGATTAAGATGAAAAAGAACCTACACAAATGTTAATGCTAGTCCCTCCTCAAGAAGATTTATGATAAAGCCATGCTGAAATCTATCTGCTTTCCTCAAAGCAGATGGAGAACAAAATCTTAGAAGAAACAGTAAAACAGACGTTTTGAAGACATGCAAGTATCTGATTTATCAAGTAAGTTTTCTTATTACCAAAAATGGTTCTTAGCTACCCAGACAGGGCTGATAGGAGATTTCCTTTGTCACCTTCCAGTAGGACTATGAGGTAGGCAGGCAAGGAGTGAGGCTTGTATGCAGGAGTCAGGAGCTACAGCATCTCTGAATAATAATGTCAGTAATTATAATTTATATCCCCTGACAGCAGTGTAACATATAAAGTGTATGGCAGTTTCTTAACCCCAAAAGCTGAATGCTTTTAACAGTGTTTGTCAAACGATGAGGTTATTTCTTCACAGGGTAGGAAACTAACTGTAGCTGCATGATTGAAGGTATACTAATGTTTAATGCATTGTGCTAAATGGATTTATATTTGTCAAAGGAGTTTTGTCTCTGCTTTCCTTTTTATGCATAGTCCACTGCAGCCAAATTTCTGAGTGAAATCCTACTATGGTGTCCTTCCAGGGACAATTCACACATAGATAACCATTCTGAAATTAGTGCTTCATTCTTCTACATTCCCGTGCAGAAAGGAGGGGGTAGGGATCACCCTTAACTCTTTTCCTATGACCTAAACTCCAGTTAGAGAGAAGAATTACCAGTAGGCTAGGTTATTTTAATGACAGATTATTTTAAACTAAGCCTTCACCATCTGTTCCACCTCCTAATTATGAATGCAAAAAGAACATATTTCACAATTACATCAGTAAAAAAGTAAGATATACATGATTTAAATGCACGCATGTGCTCCTTGTCCAATGTGCCTTGCATTCATGATGTTCTTCTAATTTAGGCTCAGACTGCAGGGAAAATACCTATGTATAATAGAGTACAGTCTCCGACTCACTCAACTCTCCCTCCGAACCCCAAGTTCTTCACTGCTATGATGTAATTCTGTTAGGACAACAGCAGAGCATGTATTTGAGCACTGTGCTCATTAGATATTAGATATGAGTATTTTATGAATGCTACAACCAACAACTTTGCTGTTAAAAAAGACAGCCTTTGTGGGAAAAGTGCCTCTAGGAGCTGGGCAAGGGGTAGCACGTGGAATGAGCTTGTCTGCCCTTGCACCACATCAGAAGCCTGGAGAGTGAGGACTGGGTTTTAATATACAGCTTTCTACTTGGTTCTGGTGACAATTAAAAGAGTTAGCAAAAAATGTTTTTCTGACATTTTTTGGCCTTTGAATACAATCACACTTGGATAAAGCATATTAAAATGCTCTGTGCACTTGGAAGGTGATGCTGTTCTGCTCAGGCACATACATGTGGCCTCCTAGCAACTTCAGAGAACCTGGAGTGTGCCCAAAAGTGCCCACATGTATCTGTTTATGGAGAAGAAAAAGCTTCCCATATTTTGACTTTGTAATCTGACTTTTAATAATACATTACTGTGCAGAAACAAAAGGTTTATTTGCAGAAAGAGGAATCTTAGATGAGTAAGTAAAAGCATACATCAAAGGTTTGGACTTTTCTTTTACTCCCTGACACTCCCTGAGCTTTCTGTTTCTTCCCTCACTTCTCCATGAAATCCGTAACACTCAGGATAGCACAGGCTCATATTACCATGTGCCAAAAGCCACAAGTTCTCCAATCACAGCACCAAACGGGATTAGTTAGGTCAAATTTGACTATTACACCACTAAAAAAGAATTCCGGAACACACACAACATCTAACAACATCTTTCCTAAGATTTTCATAAAACACAAAAATTCAAACATCTTAGGTGAGAAAACAGTTCAGAGAGGCCTGGGCAGCTTCTCTTCAGTTCTTAGAAGAGGAATACCAGAATAAAAGGGGAAATGGCAGACCACTGGAATGCTAAAACATGAAAAGAACAAAGCCAGCTGCTTTCTGAGCAAGGAGCTCAGGTTTTCCTTCTGCTCATTAAAATTCCATTTTGCGGGAGCTGTGTATCAAAGTGCTGACCTTTCTTTCTCTAGGATGCTAGTTCGAGCCTTACACCGGCCTTGAGGGATGTAGATTTCTTGATTTGAACATCCAGCCAAATGGACAACAGGTTCTGGTACAAAGATAGTGTATGGCATTTGTTGGAATCACTTGAGCCTCTGAGCCGCCAGGGATGGCACTCAAACCCTACATTATCTGTGCCTTGTCCTCAGGGAACTAAGGCTCTGCTTGGGGCATAAGTGACCATAAGCTGCGCAGGAGCTCCTTTCACATCATGGAAAGGAGTCTTGCTATTTATTCCACAGCACAAATATTCATTAGAATATGAAAACATCTCCTTTTGTACATGTGGCATGTTAATTAACCAAAAGGTAGCCCCCATCAGAATCCAGGGGCTAATTCCTCTTTGTGCATCTCTCCCTTTGAATTCAGGGTTCTTTCAAGATACAGAAGGAATCCCTCCTTGGCAAAAGAAGTATAAGCAGTACATTACTCTGTTCCTGAAAGGCCTAAAAATGTCCCTGCTTTGCTTTGGTGAGACACATGGTGCTTGGTCACACACACAGAGTGCCAGGTGTCTTTCAACTTGTTGGCATTACACAAAAATAACAGAAAGAAAAGGAAAATAACAACAGCTATTTAACATTCTATAAATTACTAGAAAGTAGGTCATGGTCTTCATTTTACATATACATTATTACATGTTGTATTATGCATTCCATGTCAAATGTACTATTATATATTACACTTAATATATATTTTTCATTATCATATAGGATGTGGCAAACAAGGCTCAGTTCATTCAGTATTTACCAGGGAAGAGGGAGGAAGAATAGTATTTGTTAGGCAAATTACTGAGATCACATCTAAGATAGGTATTATTTAAATCTACTTTACGGATGAAGAGACTGAGGTTCAGAGAAATTGCACACCACTCAATGTACACAACCCATATGGGGCAGAGGCAATGAAGAAAATCTGTTTGCTGCTCTTATTCCTGCTGCTGAGGCTAACTGCTGGGGCTTTTACTTGTTACACACTGACAAAGCTGTGCCGAATCTTCGTCTCTTCCAGCATTACTTTCCACGTAAGCGATTCTCATGCTCCTTCTGTTAGGAAACCTGTTGGTTGCTTCAGAAAACACCTGTTGAGTACTTGCTATGCATCAAGCCCAGGGAGCCTGGATTTCACATAGGTGAGTGACACAGGGTCTTGACTACTAAGCTTGCTTTATTAAAATTCATCCATGACTAAGAAAACAAGAAAAGTTGAAAATTAACTTTTTTTTACAACAAAAAACCCCCAAGGCAGAGGCAGTTTTCAGGTTAAGATCCCCTGAATACAAAGTGGGGGCCCCTATCACCCAGTTCTGCATCTCTGCTCTGCTGGCTTTTATTTGGAAAAGACATGAACTACTGGACTTGGTAAATGTGTAGTCAAAAGACAGATCCAAATCCTTGATGAAACACTTTTTGCTTTGGAAGAAGATCCTAATTCCCAGATGTGGACAGGGCACCCCAAAGTTAATACATAAGAACCAGCCTCCCAACTGGCAGCTAGTACAAGATTTGACCACAGGTTGACCAGAACACTGATCTCATTTCCTGTCCCATTTGGACTTAGGGATTTGTTTTTTGGCCCTATCTCTGGTAGTAGATGTACTCTTAAATATAGACATTAGGGTGAAAATAAGTGAACCTCATAGAAATTTATCTTTCAATTATGTTTGCCAGAGAGTAGTCCTCAATGTTGTCAGGATAAACCTCATTGGTATTTCTGTTGTGGCTGATTATGGTGTGAACCTGTTTACTAGGCAGTGGGTGGCTAAAGTGCAAACTTTTAAGAGAAAAGAATAAATGCTTTATACATCTAGTCCTTTAGGTAAGGGGTTTGTGTCAGGGGTAGTAACAACGATTAAAGAACCCTGTAATGAATTTAGCATATTAAGAAACCACTTAGAGACCTCAGATATTAATCTGGTACATTGTGTGAGTTTCATTTCTAGGAACATTTTATTTGTATCTCTAGGGAAAAGGCATAAAAAACATTTGTACTGAAAGGAACTTGACTGTTACAAACGTAGTTTCAAAGTTCTGGTTGGGGATAATGCTTTGGCTGTGAAAACCTTCTATGCTGATTTTAGGAAATCATTGTAACTAAGCTTTCTGCTCTTTATTTTACATATCGTTCATCTAATTAATAATTAATTTCTAGTAGACCCACATAAAGCTATAAATAGGATGGACCAATAATAGAAAGTTGCATTTGGTTCCTGAAATCGACAGAGCTCAGAATTGTTTCTGAAATCTTTTGTGAGTAATTGCACCTCTTCTGGGTCCTACATTTTACAATATTGAAATCTTTATATTGGTTTTCTGTGCATTCCAAATGCTTAGAGGCTATGTTGCTTCACTGCCTTAGTTCCAGAATTTAGCTCCATATGAAGCAGAGATGCACATTTATGGGAAAATCAATTATTCTGATGGAATTGGGGCCTAGTCCTGAATGAGCTCAGGATAAACAACTTGGTTTAGCGCTCGCTCTGGCTCTCGGGTGCTTGGCTGACCTGTTTTCATTTCACATCTGGCTGCTGAGTACAGGTGAGAAAGACCAGCCTTTGCGGCTGGTCTAGAGGACTCTCGTCCTGTTCAGGCTCCACGGATATGCTGCTGCTTAGAGCTCATACGCCCAACTACTTAACACCGGAGGCCCAAGAGCTCATGGGTTTTTACTGTTTACTAACATATTTGCACATATTCAAAACAGAGCCACTAGTGTCACAGGAAATCATTGGAGAAACTCTAACGTAGAGCAATGCAACATGTGAAACTTGCTAGGACCAAATTTGCTAGTTGTACATCAAAAGAAGGCTTAAATTTATACAATTGAAAACACAGTGATGCTTGGCTGCTATTGGTCTTGGCCTCTGTGGTCCAACTCAGGAACAGAATGGAAAGAAATGATGTGGGATGTGGGATGAACATATTGGTTAAGAAGAAAACTAAATTCTGGTACAGTTTACTGGCTGTTATGGTTTGAATGTGAGGTGTCCCCCAAAAGCTCATGCATGACAGTTCAGGAAGGCTGAGGTGAAATGATTGGGTTATAAATGCCTTATAGGGATTAAATGGTAATGGTAGGCATGTAAGGTGTGGCTGGAGGAGGTGGGTCTTTGGGGGGCGTGCCTTTAGGTATATGTTCTGTATCTGGCATGGAGTTTCTCTTTCTGCTGTGCTCTGCTTCCCCATGTGATGCCTTCAGCTCCCTGCTCCCTGGAACCATGCCTACTGCCATGATGTTCAGCCTCACCTCCAGCCTTGAGGAGAGGAGTTGGCCTTCTCTAGACATACGCCTCTGAAACTGTGAGCCCCTGAACAAACTTTTTCCTCCAAAAAGTATTCTTGTCAGGTCCTTTAGTCACAGCAGCGAATAGCTTACTAACACACTGGCTTACTAAAGTGACTATTTTGCTTGATTGTTTTTTAAACATGAAAATGGAGTTTTCTTCCTCTAATCCTACTTCAATGGATATCCTAACTGGAAGAAAATTCAATACCTTTACTGAACAGAAGCTGGCTATGTTATTTTGTGAATTTCCAAGGTTAAATGTTGACTTAAAATCTCAATGAATTTTAAAAATTTAATTTATTTTTAGCTGATAAGCACAGAAAAATTACAAGTACTTATGGGGTACCATGTGATATTCCAATACATGTATACATCTATATAATTATTAAATCAAGGTAAACATATCTATCTTCTCATTTATCATTTCTTTATGGTGCAGATATTCAAACTGCTTCCTTCTAGCATTTTGAAAACAGTACATTATTGTTATCTATAGTCACCCTACTATGCAATAGCACAGTTACTTCTAACTATAACATAGTACCCAGTGATTGAACTTTCTACCTCTGAATTCCTCATGCCCTCCCCAGCCTTTAGTAACCACCATTCCAGTTTTTGAGATAAATTTTTTTAGATTTGACATATGAACAAAATCATGAGGTACTAGACTTTTAGTGCCTGGCTTACTGCATGTAATAATGTTGATCTCCAGTTCCATCCAGGATGTTGCTAATGACAAGATTTTATTCTTCTTTATGTATAAATAGTATTCCATTGTATACATGTACCATATTTTCTTTATGCAATTGTCAGCTGAGGGACACTGAGGTTGTTTCCATTTCTTGGCCATTGTGAATAGTGATGCAGTAAAAATGGGAGTGCTGACGTGTCTCTGAAATGCTGATTTCGTTTCCTTTGGATATACACTCAGTAGTGGAAGTGCTGGATCATATATGGTGGTTCTATTTTTAATTTTTCAAGGAGCCACCAAAGTCTTTCCCATGATTCCCACCAAGAGTGTGCCAAGGTTCTTTTTCCTCCATATCCTCACCAGCACTTGTTTCCTTCTGTCTTTTTGATGACAGCTGTTCGTCCTGGAATAAGGTTATATCTCATTTTGGTTTTGATGTTCATTTTCCTAATGATTCATTATTCTGAGCATTTTAAAAATATACCTGTTGATCATGTGTACATATTCATTTTGGGAAATGCCTGTTTAAGTCGATGGTCCATCTTTAATCAGGTTGCTTTTTTGCTATTGAGTTTTTTTTTTTTTTGGTTCCTTAGACATTCTGGATATTAACCCTTTGTCAGATATACAGGTTACAAATACTTTTTCCCATTCTGTAGGTTGTCTGTTTACCCTGTTGACTGTCTCTTTTGCTATGCAGAAGCTTTTTAGTTCAATGTACTCCTATTTGTCTATTTTTGCTTTTGTTTCCTGTGCTTTGAGAATCTTATTCCCTGCCCAAATCTTCACCCATTCCAAAGTCCTAAAGCTTCTCTCCTAATCTTTCTTCTAGTAGTTTCAATGAGTTTAATGGGAATCATAGGACCAAAGTTGTCTACAAAGAAGCTAAGTGTAAGTAACTGAAATGCAAAGATAAAACTGAAATGACTACCTTTAACCTAAAATTAAGTTTGTTAAGGTGATTTGAAGAAGATGCAGAGTGGATATAAAATATAGAGATGACTGGGCTCAGAACCATCAGGCCTATTTGACCCACCTTATGAGGCAGCAAAAATGACAGACACAACTATTTTCTGCCTTAAACATTTGACTGATATGTCAAATACTGTGTCCATTAGTTTTCCTTTAAAATAGGTGCTTGAATGTGCTTAAAATATTTGAAAAAGTACATTTCCATATTGTCCTGCAGGATTCACTTGAGTAATCAATCCTGGGTGTCAAAAGACAAACTATACTGAATACATGAATTATCACTGAATGGTCAATTTTGTTCAGAAGATTTGTTTTATAAATTTTGAGATGCCTAGACAATTTGTTATGGATAAATGCATTCTAGGGATGCTGGATCATTTCTTGGAGCTAATGATGTCACCTTATAAATTTCCAAGGACAGAAAGAGGTATCAAAAATCTTTTCCCAGGTATAGCCTTCCCTTTCCCTCCTGTTCTAGAGTGCTATGCTATTATCATGCACATTTCCCTCTTGCCTGGGTTCTCCAGTAAAGTTGGAGTCTTGGAACAGACACCTGCCAAATAGCAGTAAACCTTTTTACTCATGTCCCCTAAGCAGCACAGGGTGCTAGCATGCTGTGCAGGTCTAACTCACTGTGCATTTTGTCTTGGTCTATTTGGCACAGGTCACCACAGAATGCCATATATCTATTTATGCTACAGAGCCCTTTCACCTATTATACCTGAGTAATCACTAGATAAAGTGCTCTCATCACTCAGAACTACGTGGTTTACTGAAGTTGTACAACAGTCATAACATTATACAAGGAATCTGCTGTAAGCATAATGTAGGTTATGCACGATCTATTCAAATACACTGATATGCCAATCCATATTAATTCCAAAAGAAATCTGCAGTTGAACATATTGATAACTCACTCACTAGAGACCTTAAATCAATAGTTTCAGTCTAATTCCAATGTGCACAATGGTCTGTTTACACACTCTTTCATCTTGAATAGCTAAAGATATGTTAGAATAAAAATAATTTTAAAATGGTCATATTCCACCATTCAATGAGTTTGATGAATGATAGTCCACATCTCAATGACTTATTAAAATTCTATTTAGTCTACAGAATTTGTAGTGGTCTCAACCATATTTACCAATAATACCTTAAGCCACAACTGTCACCTCCCACTTAGTCTTTCTCAACTTTCTATGTCAAAAATATCTAAATTGCCAACAACAATGGTATGAAGGGGCAAAGTATATTGATTAAGTTCCAAGTCTGATTTTTCAGTTGGCCCTCTGCCTAGTTTCTTTTCAGAGCTGGGCTCATGAACTAATACTTGTTTTTCATTACTAGAATAGTATCTATCTAAGCTGTCTTGAATCACAAGATTACAAGATGATCACAATTAGAATTAAAACATTTTTTTACTTGTACCTACCACACAAAATCTCTCACATAAGCTTTCAGAATTAGTATTTTTAATGAAGTCACAATAATTTAAGAAGGATGAATCCCCATTGCAACTGTTCCTTAGATATAACCTAGAGTCTAAGTAAACACCAACTCTCCCACGAATAAGTAGCCTGAAATAAGTCAGTACAATGCCGGATGGTATCACAGGGCACAGATTAAGAATCGAGAGCTTCCATGCTACTTCTACATTCCAATTTCAACCCCCTTTTCATATTTTATTTCTTTTCCTCTTCTCTCTTAACCATTTTTATTTGCATTTTGCATTTACCCACATAGTGAATGAGGGGTTGATGTCTACAGGGATGGTGAGGTGGCAATATAGGTAGGCCATACTTCACAGCCAATGTTCCTTAGAATCCTGCTCTGAAGGTGTTCATATACAAACCCTTGATGGTAAACAGTTCTGAAAATGTTTATGCATCTGTCCCCAATATGAAGTCTTACAAAATGTACAGTAGCCTATGCAAATTTTGAGAACCAAGGATGGCTGTGAGTTTGCATAGGTTACTGTATATTTTGCATGGCTTCACGTTGGGGACAGATTCTTTTTGCCTCCAATAAGATTTGTTCATTCTAGCTTTGACCTTTTCCAAGAAGTAAGATTTGTTTTATTGTCTTGCTTGGGGGCTTCTCCTTAGTAATAGGATGACCTACTTTAATTTCTACTTAAATGTTCTCCAGGTCTCACAGGCTGGAGAATGACTTCCCTCTAAAGAACTGAGCCCCTAAAGACTCAAATTGGCCTCTGAGCGTTAATGGAAGACTTTCATTCCAAGGCAAATAAAAAATATATTAAGGGTTTTATAAACAGAACCTTAAGCCTTTATCATTTTCTGTATGCTCCTTCCACTCCCATTACAGGTCATCACTTGCTGCTCCTCGTGACCAGATTTTTATCCCTTTCTTGGTTCACTCTTACCATGAAGGCAACCTTCATGAGTGTTGATCAAGATGATTTTGTCTTTAGTACACAGTGGGCATGACCTATTAGGAAGGTCCAATGTATTACACATTGACAAAGGTCTCTAGAGTTTATCAAAACTCTATAATGCACTGAGTCCTGTTCTCTCCCATGAGCTCAGCAAGGTATAATTGGCACATCTTCACAGGTGATGAGCAAAGAAAACCTTCGCAGCTTTCCAAAAGGCAGTTCTTACATTGAGGCCCTCACATTGAACGATATTATCATAGCTAAAATTCTCTATAAGATGACATGATATAAAATCATCATACTGAATAGGAGAAAAGTCCTCATCCCTAATGGCTTACTATATAGAGTAAAATCTACCAGATCTGCTGCAAATCACTTACGCTTGCTTCTTCAAGGCTAAATCTTTTGGCTTAACTGGAATACAAACAAGAATGGAGAATGTGGGAAGTTGCCCAAGAAATTTTAGGAAAAAAAATTAGGACTTAAATATTAGAACCTTTCTCCCCAGTTTTCTGCTGAGGCCAGTTGACAACAGCATTGTTGATAGTAAATAGCTGAAGTGGCTTGAAATCCAGGGATCTTTTCATATCTCTGCTTAGGATCTTTCCAGGAAAAAGGAATCTGGATCTCCTGCCAGTCCTAGGCTAGGCACTAGAAAAGAGGCACCAGTATCTAAGGTACAAGGTCAGATCCCTGGCCTGGTTAAGAGATAAGGGAGAGGGGCTGGGCTTATGGCTCAGTGGTAAAGCACGTGTGTGTGTGTGTGTGTGTGCGCGTGTGTGATTTCCAGAGTCAGCCTTATAGCAACCCCTGAAAAGAAGAGGACTGAACAAGGGGGAACAGCTGGATTAGGCAGATGAATTATTGAGTGCAGGTTACCTTGACCATATCATTGCACGGAGCACATTCTGTAGCTTTCGGCAGAGAATGTTTGCTTCAGGTCTTGAAAATTGCTCAGAAAGAGGGTGATCCTGCCAGAGCCATAGCTCATGGAGCTCAGATCTAGCACTAGAGAGCTCACTGTGTAGTCACTGCTCAACATGGGTCATGTGACTCTATCAGAAAGTCCCTCATCAGATTCAGAGCTACTCTACGACTCCAGACAATAATAGGCAAAATGGAACGATGACGGCCATGTCTCCTCGGTGAAGCCAAGGAGCTCATGTGGCCAGAGTTGAATAAGAACCATGCCCAGCTTTGACATGAAGATACTTCACATTTTTCAAGAGGCAGTGAAGTGTCATGGAATAGAAAATATGAGCTTTGAACTCAAACAGACCTGAACTAGAAGTCTAATGTTGCAACCTCACAAATTTCCCATATGAAAATGTAAAGAAGAATATCTATACATTATTTCTTCTAGTCAATAGTGCTGTTGAAACGATTAGAGTTAATGCATGTGAAAGTACCATTACACAGCAGGTACATACAAATGGTATCCACTGTGATTGTTATTTGACTTGGGATCCTGATTTGGGAAGGCTATTTGCTAAGCAGGTTTGACTAGCTCACAAGGAGAGAAACGCACTTGGAGGAAGTGCAATGATCTAGTAAAGACAAACAAAATCAATTACATTTGATAATAAGGGAACAAGCAAGAAAATGATTCAATATTCATGGTTGACGTAAGATTTCATCCTAGTCATAAACACTTCCCTTTAAAACTTTAACAAACAGAAGTTTAGCTTCTCACTTACTTTAAGTGAGGAAGAGACTATTCACTTACTTTAAAGAATGGCAGAGATCATCATAAAGAGACACAGTAAAGAAATTTAGGGGGCTGGGGTGGTGGCTTGGAAGTTACGGCGCTTACCCGGCATGCGTGAGTACGCAAGTTCAAACCCCAGCACTACATACACAATGAAGTCTCAGAGCAACAAAAGCCACATGAAAAACTGAATTAAAAAAATTGTTTCTCTCTTTCTCTCTCTCTCACTGTCCCTCTCTCTTAAAAAAAAAAAGAAATTTAGGGTAGGATATTGGGGCAGGACATTAATGTCAACAAGAAGATGAAAAGGTAGACATAAAAAAGGAGAAAAATGTGTATGTGTGTGTGACACATTTTCTTAGTCTATCCAGGCTGCCATAACAAAATTCCATAGACTGGGTAGCTTAAGCAACAGAAATTTTATTTTCTCACAGGTCTGAAGGCTGGAAAATCCAAAATCAAGATGCTGCTGGTAGGATTTAGCTTCTGGTGAGGGCTCCTCCTGACTTAAGGACGACCACCTTCTTGCTATATTCTCACATGGCCTTCTCTTGACCTGTGTGTGTGGAGACCATCTCTCGCTATCTCTTCCTCTTCTTACAAGGCTTCCAATCTTATGAGACTAAGATGGATCTCATTTAACCTTAACAGGATTTTAAAATTCTTATTTCAAAATATAATCCCATTGGGGATTAGAACTTCAATATAGGAACTGGGGGAGAAAACAATTCAGTCCATTTTACACATAACTGATGCATGTATTTAAATACGCTCCAAACCACAAAAGGATTTCAATAATAACAATCATAACAGGGACAAATAACATTTATTGGTGATTCAGGCTGAAGTGTAGTGGACTGATTAAGAAAACCCTATAAAGAATTTTTAAAAAGAATTGAGAAAGTTCTAGATAAGAAAACAATAAAGTTGATAATGGTAATATTTTAAACAGTAAGGTTCTACTAAATGTATGAATATGGTAATTGTTTCCTGCTGAGTCTGTATTGTTTTCCACTGCCCCCTCTTCAGGTAAAGTTGGGAGCAGTGAAAGCAGGTGTGGCCAGAGGGGAGGCTCTCTTCACCTTCCTCAAACTGGGCTGTGTTCCTGGTGAGAAGGGAGAGAGTGAGGATGTAGGAGGAGGTGAGGGAAGGTGGTGTTTCTCTTTCTGTCAGCAGCCCTTACCTCAGTAGCATGTCCTGCAGGCACAGTACTGGCCTGCATTTTCATCTGCGTGGGGACTGGAGGGCAATTCTGGGGGTGGTGAGGAAAGAGGAGTGAAAACACCTGATGTGGAAGCCTTTCATCCACTTGACAGTTTTGCCTGAGTCCAGTTCTGTTTACCTTCAAATAATACCTGTGCTCTGAGGTGCGCAAGCGACTTCGTGGCTGCTGGCTGCCTTGTGCTCAGCAAGAGGGGTCATGGCTTCTGAGGGAGCGTCCCCTGTCTATGGCGTGGCTGAAGGCCAGTACCTCCCCGCTGCCCTGTGGGTGTGCGAGTGTGCACATGAACTGTGTGCTTGCGTAGGTGTGTGTACCATGGGTTCTTTGTACACATGGTGCAGTTGATCAACTTGGTATTTTTCTTTTGAAATGCCTGTAAACAGAAGCCATCAACACTGGGATTTTATAATTCTAAGTTAACTTCCCCTTTCATTCAACACAGTTTGAGTTTTAAATTCAGTTCTAGAGATTGGCACTTTAAGAAAAGAAGAACCTGGAAAAGGTTCAAAGGGAGCTGAAAAATGATTAGGTGATTGAAAAATAAAACTTATAAGAAACAGTTTCATGGGGGCGGGTGGGACAGGGCTCAGTGGTAGAGCACTTACCTGGCATGTGTGAGAACTTGAGTTCAAACCCCAGCACCAAATACAGAACTAAATGTTAAAAAACCAAAAAGCAGACTGAAAAAAAAATGACTGGCTCTTTTTCACACTCTCTCCATCTCTGTATATTAGAAGAAGGAGAAGGAGGAGGAGGAGGAGGAGGAGAAAGGAAGGAAGGAAGGAAGGAAGGAAGGAAGGAAGGAAGGAAGGAAGGAAGGAAAGGGAAAAGAACAGTTACATGGACTGGATTATTCAGCCTGCGGGTGCCTGAGGGGCGACCTGAGCGCATAGGGGTTCCTGAGCAAAGGCTGGCAGCTGTCCTTCTGTCTCATGAAGGACAAGTGCAGCATGCAGAATTTAGGTGGGAAAGGACCTGAGGAAGTGACAGGGTTGTAAGAGCAAAAATGGGCATGACTGAGGAAAATTGTGCTGCCCCCTAAAATGCCAATCTCAAAGGGAGATGCTTACAAGATGGCTTAAGAATGACCCTGACTGAACTTTGGGGTGGTGTGTGCATGAAAGACAGTCAGACACTAAACGATAATTCACTTTATGACTCTATATTCTGTTCGAAGGTTTTGAGGGAAAAAACAAAACAAAACAAACCCGGGGGAGTTTCTGGTTGGCAAAACTGGAATCTGAAAGCAAACATGCATATACACACTTACTAACTTCTTCATGATGCCAAGCAAACTCTTCCGGCAAGCTCAGGTCAGGGTGAAAACCAAATGGATGCTACAAGGGGCTCTGTCTGAGAGGGGGCTCTCCCCTGTCTCAGTAAGATATTTATAATGCTATTAGAAAGCAAAGAAATTAACTTGCCAAGGAGAAAGCAAAACCAATCCGCTCTAGAGGGTGAGCAGAAATACACAGCCCCACAGATGTTCACTTAGCCGGCATTGGAAAGCACTGCAGATCTGACCCGAATCCAAGAAGGCCAAGCATGATGACTCAGTCCCTCTGAGGGGGCACCAGAGGGTCTCAGGAACCAAGCAAGAAAACACTCCTGATATTTGTGCAGATGGCCCCTTCATTACAGGACTCTTTACCCGCATCACTAGCTCATCCTTACAGCTCCTGGAGGTGCTAATTCTTTCCCCATTTTAGAGACAGGGAGACTGAGCCTCTGAATGCCTTGCACTATCTCAGGCAGCAAGCCAGCTCCTACACTCCAGTGTCCTGAGTGTGAAGCTGAGAAGTGTGTAACCTGAGGGTGGCGATCGGTGATGGTTCAGGTATCTTAATTATCCAACTATTTAAGAACCAGGTCTCAATCCAACCCCAACCTCTCACAGCATCAGCTTCTCTTGCCAATGTTACGGTTTTAAGCAGCATTTACTCGTGGGTGAACACTGCATGCGGTAAAATGATTTAGCATCACGAATAAACACATATGCTTGCTTGGGTCCAAATTTTAGAAATGACAAACCCATTTTCTGGCCCATGATTTAATGGACTAGAAACAAACTAAAAGGTACATGATTTACTATGCATGAACAAATAACTTCCTTTGCAGCAAGTGGACTTTTTGATAGCAAGTGCTGTATTTAGAACTGCAAGGCACAGGCTGTGCATCTCTGTTGCTAACGCATGTAAAAACATGCAAACACACATGCATGCGTGTGCACACACACTCTTCTAAACACAACCCAACCATGTTTCTTTCATGCCTTGAAAGACGATTGGGCACAGAACTGGTTAATAATGATGCCTAAAACCATGAGGCAAAGGAGAAACTCTGGGGAAAAAAATAAACACATTAAACAAGAGGTTAATAAGAAGATGCTAAGCAAGGCAGCAATGAAAAAAGTGCCAACAGATCAACCCTTTTCAAAAAAAAAAAAAGCCACTTCAATGCCTGGTTTCCTTAGCTTGAAAGCGGTGTCCCCTTTGCCAGGTGCTTCCCCCGCCCGATTGGCAGGCACATCATTTCACTTTCAGTCTTGTTCCCATTTTATGTTTACATTTTATTTTCTCATTCCCTCTTCTGAATCCCCCTGCTTCTAGTTTCCAGCTCAGTGTTTACAGAGACCTTTACTAGAATCAGGGAGGTTGAAGAGACCCTGTTTTTCCCCCTTCTCTTGTGATGTCCATTCTCTTTTTTTTCCCTCTTCCCAGAGAATAGATAAGTTTACCCAGAAAATAAAAAGCTAATACAACCTTTTGCTCATCAACAAAAGTATGTCTTGTTGTAGCTAGGAATAAGTTAATAAAACAGGGAAAAGGCTTAGTGGCTTAAAAATAGGCTCCTTGGGGTTATGAAGGAACAATGTTGTTTTTTCTTCCCAGCGTGCAAGGATTTAATTAAGTGATAACAGTCACCTTGGGGTGGCTGCACAAGGCAATAATATCTAGGTGAAGAAAAATGCTGAAGAGAGTTGAGTACAGTCAATTTATCTTCAGAGAAGGCAATAAATGAACAAAGCATAGGTATTGGGCTGATTGTTCTGCAACGTTTCCATTACTGATACGCATCAAAAAATAAAAAAAGGACAGAGATTTTGTATTTTCAGCTTCTGAAATGTATTAAATACAGAGAAAAGAAATGAAAAAACTGCCATGAGGTCATATCCTCACATTCTAATTACAAACAGTTTGGTAATTATTCAGGCTAAACATAGAACAAGGGAATTTTCATGTTGACACAAAGGATGGGGACGTAGCTGAGTCGCATCTTTATAGGCAAATACATAGAACTTGGAAATTTTGGTGCTGCACAAAAAAGAAAAAAAAAGATAAGAAACTGTGAAGAAGTGCATGTGGAGGGCGGCTGCATTTGTGGTCAGAGTCAGACTCACTATTCAAAGCTCAAATTGTGTGAACTTTGGGGAAGTTTAGGGGAATGAGCCCAGGAGTGTTATGATGAGGGTACGAATAAGAGTCTAAAATCAACCAACCAAAGACCACCCCCAGGCAGGGGCACTGGCTGCCTGGCAAAATATTACAAATAGCTGTAAGGTTAAAATAAAATTGGAAACTCAGGTCCATAGAGAATATTAACAACAGACACACCAGCCAGCCCTTCTGCTCAGAGAGGGCTGATGTGGGATTTGATTGAAATATGCATGAATACTTGGTTGATAAAGCCCACAGGTTAGCTTCATGTCTTTCTTATTGTGGGCTTTGGGAGTTTGGAGTCTATCTTTTTTTCTAGAAACAAGAATAATTGTAACACAACAGCTCTTTCTACATTGCTTTCATTGGTGGATCTCAAAGCACCCGGCAAAATTAATTAATTCTAACGCAGACTCTGCTTGATATAAGGAAAATGAAGCACTGGGGTTAAATGTAACTTGTCTAAGACCACTCAACCCATTCGCCTCACAGTTTTGATCCCTAATTCCCACACTTCTTGTCTACTTAATTGCCTTCTTGGAGACCACATCACCTCCCTCTCAAGAGTTCAGGTTCATATTGCTCCAATTTCAGTAGTGATCAAAAAACTCCTGCCCTCAACCCTGCCCTTCACTAACCCAGCTATGGCTCCAGACATTCACTTCCTTCCCTGAAAAGTAGGTCTCAGGGAGCAGCTAGGTGGGGACCTCTGTTTCCAGTGGGGTCCGCCCCTGCATAGAGCAGTGTTGAGAGTTTGCAAGAAGGAGCCAGTAGTGACTCAGAGGACAGGGAATGGTTCCTTCCCTGCATAGCCTTCTCCCTTACCCACCCCTCTGCCTAAGAGCAAACCGCTTCACTGATTCCCCTCCCTCTGCAGGATGCACAAAGAATAAGTCAGCTAGAACACGCTTGAGAGGCTATCTGCAGGAGGAAAACAGTAAACAGCTCAAGCTCAAATACAGTCCAGATGAAAATCACAAATACTTTGTCATGGAAATCCTATCATCTCATGCAAATCTATGACAGGCTTGTAAATTACAGACTGTTGGGTTGTGTGTGCGTGCGTGTGCGTGTATAGTCTCACAATTATTATGGGTAATAGTGTTAAGTTGACTGTGTTACAAGGGAACAGTCTTACAATTAGTGTTTCTCAAGTTACTAAAAGAAAAATGATTTCATTTTAAATAAGACTTCAAGTAAGCAAATAATCAAAGATAGTATTTAGGAGAAACAGGACTCCTCTCTCCTAGGTTTCCCCATCTTTTCCAAATACTTGTCAGTGACTTTGAATAATAATAAAAAAATAATTCTCACAGGTCCTATGTCAAGGTTTAGGTGACAGGTCCCTTTGTGACAGTGGATTTTAATACTAGATGACTTGGGGTTTCCTGTTGACAGCTGTCCAAGACTGACTAGCGTAAGCGCCAAACTGTTTAAGAAATTATTTACTCTCCTGTTCCAAAGAGATTTGTAAAGTGCTGAACGCAGGTATGTTGGAGCTGTATTATGTTTCGGTTTGGGCCCTCTTGGGCTAACAGCACAGCAGAGAAAGGCCTGATTTGAGCTATATACGTTTAAGCAAAGTGAGCAGAAGAATCTTCTGGCTTTATATTGTTAGTTTTCTGGTGTTACTGTGTGGGGGTGCCCATTACCCATAAGGTCCTTTAGGATCTTTAAGCCTCCCATGGGGCAAATATCTAGGGTCCTTAAAGGAGGAGTCCATGAGATAAGGACAACTAGAGACAATTTATGATACTACATAAATATATAGCAGCTAAGTATTTCTTTTTCACTTGTGCAAACCAACACAAAAAGGACTCACTCAGTCATTAACTGGTGATGAGATGCACGTGGTCTGCACAGGCTCTTGCCCATGACACCCAAAACCAAAGCTATGTTAAGGAGCAAGGAAGCTTAAAGCTCTGTTAATAATTAAAAGCCACAGTCACAACCTGACTGAGGCAAGCAGGCCAGTTCGAGATTCTAGCTGCTAGCTCGGTCCTTCAAGGCCACCAGTGCTCTGTGTGCCGTAGGCCTTTGCACCCTAGTTTCCCTCTCTCTTCTGTAGTGTTTGCCTCTTCAAAGTCTGCTCACCTTGGCCTGAGCATCCAGAATTATGCACAAGGTCCCTGCTCTTCCTGTCCAATGTTAAGTTGGTCCCTACTCTCCTGGCAGCAGTGGCTTCATGGTGTAGTTCTGAGGATTGGGCGTAATTGAGAAGTTGATGAGTTAATTAGTTAGTCCCTCTGAATGAGCAGTGCATGCCCATGACACAGGATCAGATTTGCGTGATCCCTGTATGCTTACTTTTCTCAACCTCGTTGCTCATTTAGCATCATTACCATCAGCCATGATGGCTCTCTCAATAAGAGACTTGGAAACAAGGTTGATGATCTCACAGACATACAGAATTAATATTCAAAGAGGCTTTGGTTTGACTATAAAGAAACTACAATTTCAATTAATGTCCATTAATCTATGAACCAGCCATATTCTCAAACAACCAACCAATTAAAAGTTTATGCCTGCGATGAAACCTCTATTTACCACTTTACTACTAACAATAATACATCCTAGGAGATTCTTCCTGTTTGAGCATGTCAAAGTGAAACACTGATTTGTTTAATTTTAATCCTCAAAAGTGAATTGGTTGGCACATTCTAATGTGCCCTAAATTAGGGCAACTGTCTCAGTTAAGTACACAATGATTAAACATGAAACAGAAGTATTAAAGTGGACAAGATATACTCATTTATTGATCTTAAGCAAGCAGGAGACATAAATGTTCATTTATTTTAGCCATAGAAGATTAAATTTTCCTTCCAGGGGTAGATTCACGGTCTACATGGAGGGGGAGATATGCACCATCATATTTACTCACTATTCCTGTCAGATATATTAATTTCCAATTCATGCTCATTATGGCCATGTGAAATAGTTCTAGGGCTTTCATTGTTTTTCATAACATAGCTGTACCACTGATGTATGAAAATATCTCAGGAAAAAATAGACTGGTAATTGGACAGACCGTCAGAAAAACGTACACCAATTTCTTTTTCAAATAGACAAGTAACTGAATTTTCTAGACATTGTGTGAGGCAACACATATCCAATATCTCAGACAAACCTTTGGGCCTATCTTTTAGTTGGAATTCTAATCCATTAGATCATTTTATTGGCAAAGATAGAAAAACTTGGCTACCTCTTTCATTTATTACAAAACATTATCATTTACCATATCTGAAAGTGGAATTTTAAAAGTGTATCAGCAAGAACCCCAAAAGCACAAAATGACACATAAAATAACAATGAAAGAAACCAGTTTCTCAATAAACAACATCTCCAAACCTTGCATTATAGTCTCAGCTTCATCCTTGGCACTTTAGCCTTGAAGTCCCCATTAATGCTGATGGGAACTGCACAGCTAAAGTCCATGCATCAAGTTGAGAAAACACTCCTTAGGATTAGCTCTGACTCCAGTGTTATAACACAAATCATGATAATATTTCTCTATCTCTGCATTTCATTGGGAAAAATACAATCTAGCACTCTATACACATAAATTATGACTCTATTCCTCTGCTGTTTATGATTATTACCCTATTTCATATAGAAAATAAAAATCTTCTTAAATAACATCGTAAACAAAAGTTTTAAAGTGAATAATAATTGTAATTTTGTTGAGCCTATTGCTGAAGTTTTAAAAAATTGTAAATGGGAAATTAATGTTATAATGCCAACAAAGATGTACCCTTGGATTCACTTTATATATTTAGGAAACAAATACCTCCCACCTCTCCATATATGTTAAGGTTCAGAGACTGCCATGGAACAGGAGCAGGAGCTGAGGTGAACACTCAGTTCCACTCACCTCAGGCCTAATTACAAACTCTCATCAGCACTAGTGGGGTTAGCTGAGCAGCTTAGAGAACTCACATAATGAGGTGAAGGTCAGAAGCCTCAGGCCTCACTCCCGTGTTTTCATTCTGATCAATGGCCAAAAAGAGCGTCCCTGACCCTCACCAATTG